>VXCB01000066.1:0-206300 GCA_009613015.1 Mollisiaceae sp. DMI_Dod_QoI
GAAGGCTCTAAGTAAGACTCAAGAAGCTGTAAAACGGCAACTTAGACAGCTATATCACCAAGCTGAGGCAACGGGCGAGGCTGAGGAGTTTGATTTAGAGATCCTTGAGGCTTCTCTTAATACAACAGTCCTTACTAAAGCTCTGATTTCTTTAATCGTCGTACGAAACCTCTCTTATACTATAGTTGAATGGCCAGAGTTCCATACCCTTTGCCAAGTACTCAACCGAGCAAGTAAGGGCAAGGTTACTACCTCTCACTCTGGAGTTTCTAATAAGGTTAAGGAGGCTTGGGCAAGACATAAAGATATTGTACGGCGAGCAGTCCAATCAGCACTCTCACATATACATATCTCCGTTAATATTTGGACCTCCCCAAATCGATACCTTCTTTTAGCGATCTGTGCCCACTTTACTACATACGACTCAAAGAGACAGAAGGCCCTTCTTGCTCTTAAGCAAGTAAATGGCCATGCCGGGAAAGACTAGTTTACAGTCCTTCTTCCAGTCCTTGAGGACTATAGTATCATACGAAAGCTTAGAGCTGTCGTGGCTGATAATGCTCCTTCTAATAATACTCTCTGCCAAGCTATCCAATACCACTGGGAGCAAGAACTCAACTTAGACTGGGATGCAGTACAAATGCGAATTCGCTATATTGGCCATATTATTAACCTGATAGTACAAGCCTTCTTGTTCTCAGGCGTGGTACAGACAGAAGAGCTTAAATCGTACGACGAGGAAGAGCAGCAAGAAGAGTACACAAATAAGGAGGCAATGAGAGTCAAGTTTAGGCTCTTAGGACCACTTGGCAAGGGGCATAATATCGTGGTTCATATCCGTGGATCTCCTAGTAGAACAGCGCAGTTCGTACGGCTTGCAGGAAGGCTAATTCCGATGGATAATCGTACAAGGTGAAACAGCTGGTACGAGATGCTTGATATTCTCTTACTCTTAAGGCCTCACATTGAGGTCTATTGCCTTGCTCACGAGGAGGAGCTTGAGGACGATATATTAAGCTTTAAGGAGTGGGGGAAGCTTCGTACTATCAGGGACTTCCTTTACCTCTTTACACGAGCTACTCTCTTTACTGAGGGAGACTCTACGTCTATTGATCGTACGCTCTTTATAATGGACGTATTAATTAAGCATATTCAAACCGAGACTATGAGTCATACCCCTCCCTCTCTTTTCCCCTCCCTCTCTCTTCCCCTCCCTCTCTCTTCCCATCCCTCTCTCTTCCTCTCCCTTTTTTTACCTTACTAATTACGATATAACAGGCCAAATATAAAAAGAAAAGAGATCAAGAAAGCCAGGACTTCCTTAGCCGGCTCGATATAGCACATGCTGTCCTTGACAAGTACTATACAAAAACCGATCTCTCTCCCTACTATGCCGCTGCTTTGATCTTGAATCCTAGTAATCGTACGAGGTATATTGAGGTTCACTGGCCAAAGAAGTGGGCAAGGCCAATTTTAGAAAGCGTAAAGAAGCTCTAGGAGAAGTATAGAGAAGAGGCAGCTGTGCCCCTCCCAGCGTATACGCCCTTCTTATACGGTAGCCCCTCTCAAGAGCTACCAGAGCTAGATGCCTTTGATAAGATTGCCATGTCTCTTCGTACGGTTGCTAGGCCAGCAAGTGAGGACGAGTATGAGGACTACAACTCACAAGAGTCGTACGATCCTAGTAAGAAGGGGGCCCTTGCGTGGTGGTGCCAAGATACGCAAAGGCAACGCTGGCCTAGGCTCTCACTTATGGCTATTGATATTCTCTCAATCCCACCAATGAGCGATGAGCCAAAGAAAGTCTTTTCAGGGGCTCGTCGTACGGTAAGCTAGGATAGAGGACAAATAGAAGTAGAGACTATTAAGATAAGGGAGTGCTTAAAGCACTGGAAAAGAAGCGGGATTCTAAATACTTTCTTTGAGACTTGCTAGTTTAAAAAGGAAACTAAAGAGAATCGTATATTTCAAGGCTCTCGTACGACTCGTGGGACTGGGAGGGCAGCTGCTTTACGTGAAATTACTTAATAAAAAGTAGTTACTACTTTATTTATACTTTACAAAAGTCGTGCGATAGTTTATAATCTTTTAGATAATACCTTTAATATAATAGTTCTCTCAAAACCTTAAAAACACTAAGAATCTCAAATATACTAGGGTTAGCTCGCTTAGAATCAATACCAGAATCGATAGTATTGATACCTTACGATTCTGGTATCAATACGGATCAATACCCCAAATCCGGTATTTTTGCCGAGCCTGTCAATCCTTAAGACATTACTTTAGAACATGCCGCGAGGCGGTAATCCTGGAAATTAAGAGGTCTGTGAATCATCTTTGATTGTTCTTGAATATAATCTCAAAATATTGCTATTATTTAAGCTTATGCCATGATATGTATGCTGAACGTTTATATGTCCCTACCGGCCTAGCAAGAGGCATGTTCTAATCTCGGTCGTTGTTTCTCAATAAGCTAAGTGTTGCTGTTCATGACTCTGTGGGAGAAAGGCTAAGTTTAATGTTCACCCTGAAGAATCTCCCTATCGCATTAATATTCGAATATCGCTAAGTTGTTAGATGATGAGTTGAGGCGGGTATTGCTACCTCCACCGCGAGACTTGAATAAACTTAAACTTAAATACAATAATCAATTTAGTTAGCACGGTGGCTAATATGTGCTGTCTTACCACCTTCTAACTTAACATTCACTTTCAGTATTTTTATAACTTACCCAGGTAGGCAAGTGCACAATCGCTAGTCACGTGATTCTCGCTACCCCTTATTCACTTTTCGCTCCCAGAAGCTTTTTTAATTCATTTCTTAGACATCTTCATCACTTTTCCAAATTCTTGCACTGTCCAAATCCGAGCCTACCAGCTTCGATCGCGGAATGTCGCAAGAGCTGATGGTATTGGTTCATCTTTGTATGGTTGGAGTTTGGTCATTTTGGAAGGAGTAAGAGTATTCTTTTCTAAACGTTTCTTATGCTAGGGGAGAAACTTGCACAATAATCTCGTTGTTCCTCTGTATTAAAAAGACGTTTTCAGCCAGCTGGCGTAGTTGAGGTTGCGTCATGCTTGGTTTGAGCCCATGTTAAAACTGCAACAATATGCACCTTACGTGAAGCAGTGTCACATGACGAGGCATGGTACCTTAGATTAATACTATAACTAAAACGGAACCAGCGAGGATGGGATTAAAGTGTCACGTTGGTGATTGTTGGTGGTGTTGGAAAGAGTCTGTCACCAAGAAGCTCGAACGGCATTGTGAAGATGACCGAACAACATTCTCAATTGGAGAGTATTCAAAATCTATCGAAAATCCATGACAGTCATTACATTTACACTGCGTCGAACCATGTTACCTCATCAATACCTCGCCGCTCAAAGATCGACTCTTGACTCTGCTAGGTCCAGCTTTCATCTCAGTCCACGACCCATCCTCATTCCATATCCCAGCTTTGGTGTAGTCCCAGCTGCTCGGCCCTTGCATGTAGGCAAAGCGAAAGTAGTTAGGTTCAGCAATGGAAGGATCCTTAGTCCAAACGAAGTGTTTATCGCTAGCAAATCCTTCATCCGTGTAGCCTCTGAATCGTTCGACATCGTTGACAAGTACGCTGATACCATCGAAAGGTTCCGGTGGAGCTAGCCAAGAAAAGGAGATTGTTGACATGTTTTGACCAAGTGTTATGGACGGCTTGGAAACTATTGGCAGCTTAGAATTGTGCTGTGCATCGCCTTGAAGTGCCCCTGGTGTCTGGAGCACAGGATCAAACCCCCATCTAGCAATTCCGTTGATGAAGAGTCCGACTAGAAGGCCTTGGTAAAGAAGGCATGGACGGGTCTGCATGCTTGTTCCAGGCAGAAACAGCAATGCCAGAATGTAATGATGTATTCGCAAGCTCAGGCCAGGAAGAAGAAGTGATACCACAATTGCGGCAACGAACGTCCCATAGATGCCAAGATATCGAATCAGCCGGCCTTCCCGCTGGAAAAAGAAAACTTGTGTTACCACTATGGTGGCCAAGAGAATGATTATGATTGCCAGAGCAAGTTTTGCACCCGGTTGCTGGTCGAGATCGTGGGCATTTAATCGTTGGATTGGGATCCAGTCCAGAGTGTAGTTTGAGAGAGCTCCTACCCAAAGACCTCCGAGCCACAAGATGGTCTTCTCAATCTGAGCTGTAAGTCCCGCCAAGGCTCGTCGTACTCCCATATATCGATAAATGACGAAGGCACAGAAGGCTGCAGGTAAGAATTTGCCAAGGAGATTAGAGATCAGATCAGTGATGCTAGAGTGGCCTGGTGGATCTGATGCAAGTCCCACATGGAAGAAAACTCCGGTAAACATTGTGAAGAAGAACAAGTCAGGCGATGTCGTGAATAGAGACAACACCACAGTAAAGCTTAGAGAAACAAAAAGCAATTCCCATCGTGCATCTTTTGCCTCACAAGTAGTGCCGGAATGAAATGTGTAGGATGAGGGGAAGTTCGAATCAAAGCCTATGCTTTTGATGTCATGGCGTTTTGAGCTCTGGTAATTGGTGTGGGAGCCGACCAAAGACACAACACCACACCCGCCCTTCGTATTGTCGATAATCCCAGCATGAATGGCAGCTCCACAAATGAAGGAGTCACTTCGATAAATCGGTGTTGAGTCGTCCTTGGAAGGTCCTCCTATGACAAATGGTTGATATACAATTTCTTGTGCGCCAACAGCTCGTGGCTCGAGAACCCAATGATTAGCACAGTTTGCTGGGCATCGAAACGCAAAGCCACTTCCACTGAAAGGTCGACAATCATTTCCATTTAAACCACATCGATTTCCTGGAACCCAATATGTATTGCCGCAACCTATGTTCCCGGGAGCTCCCCATCCTTCAATTTCTGTCGCAAAAGTACTCTGTCGCATAACCAGTGCAAAAGTTAAGATCCAGAGGGAGTAATATGCGATCAGTAATGTTATCCTCTGCCTCCTCTTCGGAACATATTTATCCAGGAGAAGTATGGGAGTTTCTTGTATGATTGGGAATATCGGCTTGATTTTATGTATGTACGGTGGATCTGGTCCTTGAGCCCATTGTCCAAGAAATTTGCAGACTCTTCGGACTGGAACTGGTACCCATTTCAAGTATCGATATGAGCCTTGGTCTTGCATGAAACGCGGGGTTGGAGGAGAGGTATCGTCGGATAGCTCATCATGTTCCATGGGCAAAAGGTTTGTTTGAAGTGATTCTTCGATTGGATCGTCGGGATGGTCTGAGACAGGCCTGTAATCCCCCCTTTCTTCATCATTGTTTCCCGCCATTGCGATGTTTATGAGACCTGTGCTGGAGTTAACTCTTGCCGAACGATCCGTATTGTTTGCTTACTGACAGTTATTGATTTCTGGCCCGTCAATTAGATATGGAGTTTGCGCCAAACCTAGAGAATAATCATGACTCCGTAGCGCATAGGAAACCTCGCAGCGATCGAGGAAAATAAACAGAAAGAAGGAAGAAGGAACGATTGCAAGGGATGAGTTGATGTTGATGTTACAGGATGCCAAGGATCTAACAAACGTGCCTTATCGATAAGTTGTCAGCAAGCCTATCGCCTGAAACATTTTAGCGCCGAAATCGAAGCTTACCCGTTTTGTCTCAGGAACACCAAAAATACCCTGAAATTTATACCGGAATACTTGTGACTAGGTCTCGGGACTTCATCACTAACCAAGCCTAGAGACATGTCATTGAGTACTAAAACACGTCATCTAGTTATTCCAGACGCTCGCGATACGTATTGAGGGTGCTGGCCTGCCGATAAACCAGCCTTTTTCCCCAGTCTTAATTTGCAAAGCGTCGACCTGGCGACTTTAAAATTAGGAAAAGCCTCCCTCATGATGGCTTCAGACAAAAGCGGGAAACTAGTTTTTGAAATCCTGGGCCATGTCGACCCTAGTATTGTTGGTCCCAGGCTCGGACGTTTAGCTATTCCGGGGAGAAAAGATCTCGACACACCAAATTTCTTCGCTATTACTTCAAGAGGAGTGACTCCTCATATGACTCCAGATGTCATTTCTTCGCATTCACAATTTGGAGGAGTTCATATGGCTTTGGAAGACTGTAAGATTTTCAGTTCAATATCACGTGCTTCATTGCCTATTCTGACCATTTATAGTTATAGAAAAGGCATCTAAAGGTACACCACCTATAATGAAATGTCCTGGACCTTATCCTTTCCATACCTTTACGGCGTTACCTAGAAGCATCGCAACAGTTCTGGCGCCACGTCGTACCCCGGCTGTGATGGCTCCGGTTGGGAACAGTCAAACGGCCGTCTCGATATTTACATCAACTGGATTTCAAACTGTTTCGAACAAGGCATATATCTCCTATATCAAGACACTTCGCCCAGATATAGCTATCGCCTTAGCAGATGTTCCTTACGGCTCCCTACCAGGAACGAAACGTGTTGCAAAAATGGGTGATAGAACTGAATCATGGCTCTCAGAACTCCTCAACGAGAAAACAGAAGGGCAGGCTGTCTTCGCTCCTATTCTTCCAATAGACTTTCTTGACCAGTCGGAATATGTCAACCATGTCGTAGATGAGCTAGCGGACGAGGTATCCGGCCTTGCATTCTACGACTCAAATGTCCTTCCAGACATCCCAGCCACAACAGCCGTGGTCAAACTTCCACGGCTCTCTTTAGATGAGCCCTCATCTCCGCGCCAGATCCTGCGTCAAACATCCTTGGGGATGGATATTTTCACTATCCCATTCATCGGCTTCGCAACAGACGCTGGGATTGCACTCACCTTCCGCTTTCCAGGACCACTGCCATCAGAAAAACCCTCCATCTCAAACGGAACAAGTCTTCTTCCTCTCGGCATCGACATGTGGCCCTCGTCTCACGCAACCTCAGTTACGCCCCTCTCTGCTTCTTGCACATGCTACACCTGCACCTCCCACCATCGCGCCTACATCCAGCATCTGCTCTCTGCCAAAGAGATGCTCGGCTGGGCACTCCTCCAAATCCACAATCATCACATAATGTCCACCTTCTTCTCTTCCATTCGAGAAAGCATTGAGAAAGGTACATTCGAGGAGGATTGTAAGGAGTTTGAGATGAATTATGAGAGTGAGTTGCCAGAGAAGAGTGGGCAGGGACCGAGAGTTAGAGGGTATCACTTTAAAAGCGAGGGGCCGGGTGAGCCTAAGAAGAATAGGGCTGCGTGGGGCAACTTGGGCAGCGATGATCAGGAGGTTGGTGGGGGGCTGGTTCCTGACGAGCCGGCAACGGAGTTGAAGGAGAAGGGTTTTGCTGAGAAGATAGAAGAGTAATTTTGTTGGTTAGGGTAGACTATAGAGGAAATGCAAAAGTTCAGAAGAATGATGGTTTTAATTTGTATCATTGCTGTGACTTGCTTCCTATCATACACCCAGGTCGCAGGAAATGCTAAGCACTGTTACAAGCAGCTCATTTAAAGAGCCGCTTCCCCTGAACTTTCGCTGCAAATCTCTCCACCCCACTATGATTTTGATGCTGCCATAAACCTAGCTCACCAACCAAGCCTCCATCGCCTTCCAGCATGTGTCTCCGGAAAGCCTCTCGTAAATGATCCGGCAACAATGGACCTCGTCTCTTTTCCTTCTCAACAGAAACACTATCTTCGGCGGGTGGACTTGGTAGACCCGTTTGTGATTCCCCAGAAATCTCCAACCATTCCGTCTGTACTTTTCTCGCGCCCTCAATCATCTCCCCCGCAAAGATTTTTGCTGCTGATTTGATGGCCAAGATAACGTTGGGAGGTACGGACTGGGATAGTGTTTGATTGACAATCTTTCTCGTCAGTACCAACCCAGAAAAAGGAGAAACAGAAAACCTACTCTTCTGACAGTAGCGTCCGAGAGCTTACTACTTCTCCACGCCTCGTATCTTGAGAACTGATCTCCATTGTTCTCAAAAGCCCTGACCAAAACCTGACGTCTTCTCTCCTCCTTTGCCTTCTCCTCTTTCGACGCCGCATCTACGTTCAACGCCATTTCCTCACCGCCTTCCTCCTCGTCGTCTTCTTCTGCCGTCGCATCCCTACTGCCTCTTCTCTTGCCTCTACCACCGTCACCAGATGCTGTAGATTTCGCCTTCCTGCCAGAGACCGAAGCGGTATCATTGTCCTTCCCTTTCGACTTCCGGGGCTTCTTCTTCTTACCACCTGCGACAGAGCCGGAGACCACGGACATAGTGTCCATGCTGGGTGATCTAGAAAATGCGGGGGTTCGCGCGTTGTTTTCGGGTGGAAAAGAGGTCTGACGGAGGGGGTGCGCGGAGGATGTGGCAGAGGTGGTGGAAAGCATAGAAGCTTTCCGCCGCTTGATGGCGGGTGCGGAGGATGGCATGTCGGATTGTCTGCGTTTTGAGGGCTGAGGTAGTTGTGCGTGTGATGGATATGGTGGGGAGATCGCGGACGTGTAGCTATGGTTGTATGGTGGTGAGGCCATGTTGGCGAATTTGAATTCGGAAACGCTTTGTACAAGGGGCTGGCAGAGCTAGATCTTCCGACGCTAATTATTGACTTCTTATCTTCAATGACGATAGGCAACCTCGTAATGTGTCTAGCAAGGGCAAAAGTGAGGTTGTCGTCGTCTCAAGAGTTACCGTGACGAGAAGACGAGGCTTACTTCGGAACCTACCGAGATGCGGCCGCACAAGCCAATTTAGCGTCATCGGTACAGGGGCATAGGCATAGTAAACTTTCCCCTCAGGAAATTTTAGCAACGAACTTGTGCCCCACGTGTACAGTACAACCTCGTAATGGTCCAATTTGCCAATCTTCCTTCTAAGGACCAAGAGGACTATGATGCGAAAGCCGTGAAGATGCCAAACTCCGACTCTTCCGAGCCCGAGACTCCCAATGGATCTCTGAAGCGTAAATCCGAAGTCGACGGAATTGACAGCAAAAAAAGAAAGAAGAAGTCAAAGTCGGATAAGAGACCAAAGCTCAATGGATCTAAATCTCATTCCAAGAGAAGGCTCAGCGTGAGTAAGCCAGCAAGAGATCCTCGAGATGAGGCCTCTCCTGCTCGGCCAGAGCTTGAAACTCCGGATACAAGATCACCAAGCCCAGTCATTGATTTTGACGGCTTGAGTAGACCGAGTAGGTGCAACTCTGTCTTGTACTACAACTTCTAACATCTCTAGGTCGAGGCACTCGCGAACGCAAAGAAGAGACTCCCGAGCAAGCTGCTGCACGACTTGACAAGCTCTCTGGAGCCGTTCGAACAATACTCGAGTGCTTGGGAGAAGATCCAGAGCGTGAGGGCCTTCTTGGCACACCGGAACGATATGCAAAAGCAATGCTATTCTTCACAAAAGGGTATCAGGAGAATGTTCGAGACATTGTCAATGATGCTATCTTTCACGAGGGACATAATGAATTAGTTATCGTGAAGGATATTGAGGTGTTTAGTCTCTGCGAGCATCATATGGTGCCATTTACCGGGAAGGTATGACGATGAGCCTGTACGATGTTTGTTGGAAAGCTGACCATGGTCGTAGATGCATATTGGATATATTCCTGATCGAAACGTTATTGGCCTATCTAAATTACCTCGAATCGCGGACATGTTTTCTAGACGACTACAAATTCAAGAACGTCTTACTAAAGATGTCGCTCACGCTATAATGGAAGTCCTCAAACCGCAAGGTGTTGCGGTTGTCATGGAATCAAGTCATCTTTGCATGGTCATGCGAGGCGTAGAGAAGACCAGCGCTACCACAATTACAAGCTGCGTGCTAGGTTGTATAGAAAAGAGAGAGAAGACTAGGAATGAGTTCTTCAGTCTGGTTGGTCTGAATAGACGGTAAACTTAGAAGAGGGTTTGGACATCTGCATTTCAGGAGTACTGGATATATGGCATGAGCGATCAAGGTCTTCAACACAGGGTCTCAACACCAAGCTCTGGGCGGCGTTCTGGTCTTAACGCCACACAATACTAATGCTATGTTTTCAAGGGTATCAATTGCTCTACCAATTCTCTCTACGCTCATCCTTCATCATCACCGGTCGTATCCTTAGGCCGTGAGTAACGCCAAGTTCATTTTTTTCATGGCTCATCCTCAGCCTTCAAACTTCTCTACTTTAGATCCACAGGTCCCCCCCTCGACCATATCTACACTAGGCAGAACCTCTTTCCATATCCGTTCTTCAACGGCATCCACAGAGTCGCCAGCGTTGATAATTCGCATACGCCCATCTGGCGCCTTCAACTGGTCCAAATACAACTCTCTTACACGCTGCTGCATCTCCCGTTTCTCGTATTTCTCTTCACCATACCCACCCCTCTGCTCGGCTTGCCAAGGCTCAAGATCCAAAAAGACAACGATATCCGGCTTGGGTAGACCAATATCAGGCTGCTTCGCCCATTCTAGAGACAGTGTAGGATTGTTCTTCGCGGCACTATAGACCATACCCGAGTAGTAATATCGGTCGCAGATGATTGTGTAGCCTTTGGAGAGGGTCTCTTCGATCCATGTCCTGAAGGGGTTTAATCACATGACCATACATTAAATAAAAGTGAACCTTACGCTTTTTCCCAGCGATTGGCAGAAAATAGAAGATGGACAACATGGTCATCCAGATTTGTTTCATTCTCCAAATAGCTATTTATCATCTGCCCAATTGTGGAACTTCTATCTAATGATACATTAGCAAAGAGGCTCAACATGAGAAGGTGTATATTGAAATTAGGAAGACAGAATCGAGACTCACCTGGAAATCTTATCGACTTGATATTGTGACCCAATGCATAAAGCTTAGAGCATACTCTTTGAACTTGTGTAGTTTTGCCTGCTCTATCAACCCCTTCCACCACTATAAATGCACCGCGAACTACCGATTTTCGGGGCTCTTGCCATGGGAAAGGATCTCCTGGCGCGGAAGTCATTTTGGGATTCTTCAAGGCAAATAAACTGTAATGGTCCTTTGTGATTAGATTGTAAGGTCGTGTTGAGAAAGTCGCGTACCTCGGGAGACGCGACGGACGCTAGTGGCCTGCCCCGAAGTTCAGCCTTACAGATCGAACTAGACGAAATCTACAACTCCACGGACGACATCACAAGCATCCAAAATCTCAACGACAGTCAAGAGACTTCACCTCCAATCTAGTAGACTTTCGACACTGTACAGACTAGCGATAGAGACAAGCGCAATTGTTCTCAAGCGACCCTCGCCCTTCATCACCACAACGAATGCGCCAGCCTCCATGAGGTAACCTTGCAGGAGCTGTCAGGTGGGGCGCAACGCTTTATTCGATAGAGATCTTTAGGGCCTTCCAAATCCTCCGATTCCGGTCCTCGATAAAGCGCACAACTCATCCATCAACTATGGCGGACCCTAAGCTGGTCTGGAACCAAGAGAACATCAAAGATGTGGCAGAATCAGTTGGCATATCATCCTTGAACGAAGAGGCAGTCAAGATCCTCGCGCAAGAGGTTGAATATCGAGTTGGGCAAGTGATTGTAGAGGCTATGCGATTCATGCACGCCGGAAAGAGAACAATATTAGGAACTCAAGACATATCCCAAGCGTTGAAGGTGCTGGATGTGGAACCACTCTATGGTTATGAATCTACGCGACCATTACGATTTGGAGAGGCGTCGCTGGGTCCAGGCCAACCGCTATTCTATATCGAAGATGAAGAGGTTGATTTCGAGAAGCTTATTAATGCCCCATTGCCCAAAGTTCCGCGCGACGTCTCATTCACTGGTAAGCAGATCGCGCGAAGTATTGGAGCTTCAGCTAACAGTATATAGCACACTGGCTTGCTGTGGAAGGCGTCCAGCCATCAATACCTCAGAATCCGACCACCGCCGAAGCTCGTGCAAATGAATTGGTACCTAAAGGCCCTGGAGCGAACCAGACTCTTGGAGCTCTTGCAGGCAACGACAACGTCACATTCAAGCCTCTCGTCAAACATGTTGTCTCAAGAGAACTCATTCTATTTTTCGACAAGATCCGAGCTGCAATCCTTGACGAAAGCCAAGATCCAGAGGTCATTGTTCTACGAAAATCTGCTCTCGAGAGCGTCCGATCGGATCCTGGATTACACCAACTAGTGCCATACTTCGTGCAATTTGTCGCTGAGAAAGTCACCCATTCTCTCAACAATCTATTTGTCCTGCGTCAAATGATGGAACTCACACAAGCTATGACCGAGAACAAGTCACTGTTTATCGAGCCTTACGTTGCGTCGCTCGTTCCCTCAATACTCACGTGTCTCCTTGGAGCCACCCTTGGAGCTGATGGTTTGGACAACATGAGAGAGCAATACCAATTGAGAGATCTGGCAGCTTCTCTCATTGGTCGCATTTCGAATAAATACTCGAAATCCAGCGGAGAGCTACAAGCAAGATTGGCACGAACTTGCCTAAAATACTTTCTGGACCCTACACGGTCTCTGGCGGAGCACTATGGAGCGGTAAACGGTCTAACCCTGATCGGTGGACCATCTGCCATTCTAACTTTGGTCCTTCCGAACCTGAAGGCTTATGAGTACGTCCTCACGAAAGCCCAGAATGAGAGGGGACAAAATGATGAAAGTTTGAGGATGTTGATAGGTGCCATCATGAAAGGCATAATGACCATCACCGAGACATCGTCAAACTTACTTACGAATGGCATGAATGGAAATGCTGCAGAAGGACCATTGATTGAGGAGTATCTGGGAACTACTATTGGAAGCAGGGTCGCTTCGTTGGGAGATCATAAGCTAAATAAGGCGATCCTAGAGTCGAGGGAAAAACATTAAGGTCACATAGGTATTTGCATGGATGGCGTACTATGGTGGGCGCAGCGGACTGGAGGACGTCCTTTTTGCGTTGGTTTTTGTTGCCTTTTGAGTTGCTAGCCATGCGTCAACTCTCAAACATCAACATATTTTCCGAATAACTTCCCTTTCAGGCCTTGAAATGCTTTGAGCCGTGCCCTGAGAAGAGCGGATTACGGACATGGGAAGTCTCCCAATCATCGAATCAGATGAAAGAGTCACATCTGGACAGTGACATCTTCCGAGAGGAAACAAGTTCATGCTCACTGAACACCTCTGCAAGTACCTTATCTATCATCGACATCTCAATAGATATAACTTTCGGCAGGATATAGGTTGGAATAGTGATACAGTTCATTCCCCACTCTCCCATACTCATCTTAGAGTAGTTCTATTACGACTGCAACAATGCAAGAACCTAGGAGCCTCTATCGAATTTCCACTGACAAGAATACCTTTTCATGTCTCGTTCTATCACAGTTCATATGCCGTAGCAACGGCCAGAACGATAATCACAATGATGATTATCAAGATGATAATGCACCACACTGTTCCTCTTTTATACCAAGGCCTTGTTCTGACCAGCGCGAAGTTATTTTGTTGGCTCGTGTTATTCGGCAATCTTGCTTGTGGTGGCGTGAGCAACAAAGCTCGCCCTCCATTCCCAGCTTCTACTTCCCCAGATCCATTTGCAAAGTAACGAGCCCTTGCATTACCTATACTCATAAGGTAAGGTTGATTTCTCATGCCTGTCAAAGGGTACAGAAATCAGCAGACGCTTAGAATCTCCGGTATGAAGCTGTTGAGGAATGGAACAGGAAGTGAGACGTTACCAGTCTGATGCGCTCCGCGCGCCACTTCCGCAATACTGACTCCGGCCTCAATGTCATTCGCATTATGCCAGTTCGGGCGGTAAGCTGGTGGAAGTGCTTCCATCTTATCGCTCTTGCTCATGGTTTTGTCTTGACTGGCCGATGCACATTTTGATGCAGCCAAGAAGTCAAGATATATATATTCAACGTCCTGGATACAAGGCAGAGATCACTGAGGTATTTACGAAATGATTCTCATCATGACTGCGGCAAGGCAATCTCACTGAAGCGGAACGAATGGGTGTTCCTCCATACAGCCGCTTGGCGTTTTGAGGCTTCGTGGCTTAAAGAACCACTTGAAGAACCTGATTTTCGCCTCTGAATGCCCTGGCGCCCTGACGCAAACGCTCTGCTTTGCAGAAAAGGTTGCGGCATGATCACACGAAACCAATATCTTACTCTTTCTTACTCCTCTTTGCTGATTCTTACCATATTCCCTAAACATTGTGTCCATCACTTCCCCCCTCTCTTGCTGCATCATGATTTTTGAACGCTCATCGCTAAAAATCCAGTACCATTTCGGGCGATAAACACGATTTCAACCATTCCTAGTCGCAATGGAAACGGTAGCCGTCGTGGCAGCTTGCGCTAGCGCAGGTGCTGCGATGGTCTCGACTTGCAATAGTGTCCTGAAAGATCGCCGGAAGCGCAAGGCTGAGAAGAAGCTGCTGCAGGTTTATTCTCCATTCTAAAAAGATATTGATGAGATATCTGAGAGAAATAGAACTCACAAACCACTCCGCTCGAGGCGCCAACGAGAGAATTGTATCACTACTGCCGTGGTCAAGGAGGCTTCAGGTACTACGCCGATGACGGCTTTGAGATATACGGTAGAGGAACGGGTGATCTCAGTATCGGGTATACGAGAGTTACACAAACTGTTGGTCATGGACCTGGGCTTTCACCTCGAAGCCAACAGCGTCAAGGGATAGACAGTCGTCATGTCCATGAAGCTCTAGGGTCTGTCATTCAGCAGGGCACGTTACCATACCAGGATCATTTGGGGGGCCAGCCAAATGGGTATCATGAAATGGAACAGGGAGTTGCTATATATCGTTCCAACGGACAGAATAGATGGTGATAAAAGAGGCGACTTGAATCTTGTCGGTCGAAGGTAGACAGACCAGTATCCAAGTTAGACTTCGGTCTTAGCACTACTCGATTATTTAGAGTATGCTACTTGTTTCCTTTCGTCATGGATGTAATGCACGCTGGAAACGGACAGAAAGTTTAATTTTGAATAGGGTTCCTTAGGGAATGCATGAGTGATGAATTAAGTAAACGAGTTACTTCTATATTTTCGTTGCATCTCCCCGCGATCGAGACTTCAGGAACATCAACCATTGTAACCAATCCGGAAACGATTGAACGACGAGTAAAAAGCAACTGGTTAAGGTTCGTTGGAGATCGCCTCCCTGATCTTCACCCCGCATTCTGCCTTCGAAAAGCGGCATGATACAGGGGCTCGGCTAACCCCTGAATATCTGCGGTGCGCTCGTCATGTCACGTCAGACAATACTATGATTTCCTTCCAGTGATGTTGAAAACGATATAATGTAACGACAACATGTCATACTTACTTGCATAGCAGAGCAAGATACTTGTTATATTTGTCGAGCGCTTCGATGTGATACACCCTCTCTGAAGATCGAGCATAGCAGAGCGAGAAGTAATCAGATCGCCTATAGATCGAATAGATGAGGCATAACTTAAATAACATATTGTTATAAGTAGTTGTGCATAAGGGAGTTCCGGATTCAAGGATCGTGACTGCAAGTGAGTTGCGTTTCTGAACTGCTACAACCCCGACCACATTTCGACATTCCCCGGTCCGTCCCGAGCAACTATATTAGAAGGGGGCATTGTGTGTATGTAGTAAAATAACCAATTCGCTAACGCCTTCGGGCAAAGTGGCGCATTGGAATTAGCTTTTATCATGTTTTCTGGCATTGATTTAAGTCGTGAAAATCAGAAGCAAATGGTATTTCTCGCCACGTCCACTTGAACACAGATATTTACAGGAGATACCTCCGTAGATTGGAGTTTGAGCCGCACCAACCCGAACTTTGTAAAGCGGGGCACAGAATGATCCCAGTTTCATCGGCTTACCTACTCCACGGACCATTTCCAGTTGCTCGGCTCACATTTACGCCCGATTTTATCTTCCTGAATCTTGAAGAAGTGGTTGCTTGAAGCATAGACCAATGTTAATCCATTACTTGAAGCAAGAACAAGAAAAGCGTTTCACTCAAACCTGATACTGTAACAAATATTCAGCCGGTACGAATCAAGAACGCTGACTGTCATACTTTTTCTTAAAAACTTGCTTTTAAGATTCTTTGTTACCAATTCTCATCATGTGACATGTTTTCGATCAAAAAAAAGTGGTGTGACCGGAGCCACCTCCGGCGCTGGAAACCCGCAAATCGCAACTCCCCACGCACCCACTTTGTGGGGTAACGCAACCTATTGATACGAGTTGCCGTGATGACCATCTGATAAAGAACCCAAAGAAGCCTCGAACTGCTCTGTACACCCGCGATTTCACTCCCTGACACACCTCTGCATCTTCAAAAGAAAGCCAATCGCCAACTTGAAAAAGGATCCCGGAGACAGATCCGTTATCGCGAATAGTGCGGCAAAATAATACACAATACACTGCAATCAAGAATAACCACACCAAAACAGCAGAGTATAAGGATCGACGGTTGGCGGTCAATAGTTAATATCAGTGATGGCAGATCAACCTTTAACTATTCATATCACCTGGGTCTTCCCTCCAGAACTAGTAGCCGAGTTTTTCGAAGCATTGTATCCATTGAAGGAGAAGCTGGTGCAGGAGGACGAATGTCTCTATTTCAACGTCTTCGAGACCCAGGGAAAGCCAGGCGTCGTCCGCTTAGTAGAGATGTGGGATTGTGAGATCGAATGGATGGTCGAGGTATTCTTAGCCCCCTCCCTTAATTCTATCACGAGACCTTGAAACTAGGATGCTGGACATGAAAACGAGTACAACGCTAATGTGTGGGGAAGGTACAATCGAAGAAGGAATATTATAGGGAGTTCTTTGAGACGGCGAAGAAGATCGCGTTGGAGCCGCAGAAAGTGGAGGTCCTTGAGGGTGTTGAGGGGTTCCGGTTTATGAGGCGGGAAAGAGGCCGTTCTCCTGGATTTCGTTGATCGTTTTTGGTTTATGAATCTTTGTCTTGCAGTTGGATCGTTTTCGAACTGGGATTTCGTGTTCTAGATCTAGGTCAAAAGTTAGCGATCATTTGATTGTTACGTCGTCTGGCCGACTTGCCTCCTTGTCGGGTTTACTGGTTAGGATATTAATGGTTGTATATAGGCTAGAGGATAGCATACTACTGCGGAATACCGATTCGCTTGATCCTATACAGGCCAAGCCGACCGACCACATCATGCTCTGCACCAATCATGACCTCTGCACCCGTATTCGCACGACTGAAACTCAAAACCTGCTTCGTTCCAAGTCTTCCAGTGCGCTTTTGAGATCCTCCACGAACCTAACCTCAAGCTTCTCCTTCCTCTCTCGCCCGAAATAACAAAGAAGCCTATCCCAGGCCCGTACCCTCCCTTGCCACTCATTCGTATTCTTCCATTGATCCCAGTTCCCTAGCATAAACACCACTTCCAACGCACTGAAGCCCATGCTTGCTTGTGTAACCTGCCAATACGTTTTACAGTCCATTGCCATGTATTTTATGTCCTGGAAAAGTGATTTGGGTGCTCCACCCCAGGTATAGACTCTGGAACCGGTAGACGCCCAGCCTACTTCGATATGCACTACATCTTTCTCTGGATCCCAATATATGCCCTTCCGACTTCTATTCTGCCCAACCATTTCTTCAGAAGCAGATTGGTGTGAACATAATCCAGTGTGTTTGTCCCATAGCTCAGACTTTGCAGCCTCGAATCCTAATCTGTAGAATCCTAGTCCCACTTCTCTTGATTCGGAACATATACGCAGTATTGTAGGTATTGATTGCTGCTTGAGAGCAAGCATATGTGGATATGCGAAACATGCTTTCCGCTTATGTGGTACGTGAGCACTATCTGCAGGACAGATACGGAAAGTGAGGAGTTGTGGAGTAGTCTGAGCGTGGTAGTGCTCCCAGATCTTGAGACGGAGTTCGGTGGGCAGCTGGGCGAAGAGGGGGAAGGAGAGAGCTGCAGTAGTTGATGCTGGATCTCCACATGGTTTCCTATCGATAGACCTTGATGCTATAGGGCATAGTAGTGATTTCGTGGTTGTTGGCTTCTTCGGCGTAGGCTTGGGCCGGGCAATCTGGAGGGAGGGCAGGCTGAGGGGTTTGAGAGGCTTGGCGGGCTTCAGGTCGAGATCTGAAGAAGATTTGTTGAGATACTTATTCCAAGAAACGTAATACATGGTTCCGGTACCTGCAGATGGCAGGAAGTGCAGATTGAAAGAGAGGATAGGATCTTGGTAGCGTGACGCAATGCTGTGAACTCAGTTACTCCACTGCAGCTCAGTGGGGCGGGCGGGCCGTGCCGATGCCTGAACAAGGATTTTGATCGAGCAACAGTTCTCTTCTCAACCCATATTGAGAAGGAGCTGAAAGTATATTTTATACGTGAAGGAGAAACAGAAAAGAGCACACGACATAGGCGAGGGTCTGCATATGCATTAAAACGCTCACTGCGAGGCAGCTCGGCGGGGGCGTGGGGGTTCTCTTACTCATGCCGAAAAATTCTATCGCGGCCGTCAGCTCATAGGACGCCGAGATCGATACCTCCTTCCCGAATGCGAAAAGGGGGTGCCTAAAGGGACGCCGAAGAGCCGAATGGTGGACGCTACTTGCCTTGTTTCGAAGCCTCACTCCTTCCCGGACAATCTTGGCGACAATCTTACCCGATGAGAGGTGGGACCGATCTGCAGGATGCCAAATGCAGGCAAGGTCCATCGTCTTTACGAATACCCACAACACATATAAATCTTGCATTCCTTCAAGGATGCCCGGGCTGGCTCAAAAAGTGATCGTTTATGAATGCAGCTATTCGCCGAGATAGATCCTGCAACTGAAGTTATACTTTGCGCACTGCCAAATGTTTAGTATATTGGAGCAACAGCCATTCGTCCACTCTTCCATCTACCAATCTCTTCCTGGATTTCGCATCCTGATCTGTTCTAAGAAGTATGGAATGGTAGTGATTCCGACTTCTCTTTGGCCGTCTGTGCATCCCTCGACAGCAATCCCTACATCAAAGCCAATTCTTGACTCAGCACAGGCAGCCACTGCCTCCTGAAAAGCAGATAGATCAACTGCTATGTCACCATATTCTCTTTGGGCCCACGATGAGATATCGCGTGTTAACTGAATGCTAATATTTTGTAGCTTAGGAAGCGCGCTTGCAGCGTCGCGGATCATGTTCGTGAAACTTGAATACCAGAGATGATTGTTGAACTGTATTCCCTCGACTCCTTCAGCACGCTCAACCTGAAGGACCTTTACGAAGAGCGTGAGGTATTCCAGGTTCGGGGGCAGAGTGTCGATGAGTGAAATTGGCGACGGTGCCCATTTCTGATGACCACACAGCGAGGAGACGTCAATCGCCAGCGACGTAAGTTTAGAGTACTCCTTAAGAGACCCGATCAAGATGCCGTCCTTCGGAGCCTTCTTCCTTGCCTCTTCATAATCATCATTATGTCTATTATCGAAGTACAAGTCTTCCAATGTATCCTTGTGCGCTGCAAGAGACTTCCCAAGGGAATTTTCAAAGGAAACGAAGTCTGCGGCGGTCCACCGGAAAGACTTCAGGGCTTTGACAATGCCAAGAGACTGTATCACGTCGTATGGATTCAAGCTGGCCTCATCATATGAAAGCGTAGTGATATTTGATGTGTGCTTGAGAGGAGTGTAATCGATTGGTGATTTGGGCCAATTAGGATAGTAAACGTACGCCGTTAACGTATACAATGAGCGCAAGTTTGGGAGGCGCATAAAGGGGAAGAGACGCCTTAAATCGAGATCATATTCTCGATGATCTTTGCCTCCAGGATCTAAATTTGGAGTGTAAGCATGAGAGATTGTTCTTCTGAGCAGACAAGACAAACTTACGCATAGGACTACAGATATAAAGAGTCTCCAGCTTCTGCAAAACTCCCGATGTCGCGAGGTCTGATGTGTTCTCAAGAAACTGGCAGAATGCGTTGTCTGGGTAACTCCATTCAAAACTCACTTCTGGCATGACCATCCACATGGTCCGCAGATTTGGGAGCTTCGAAAGCAGAAGAATGACGAGTTTATCTTCGTTCTCCTCGTACAATATATCAAAATAGTCAACGAGAATGCCTTCTCTGCCTGTCAATGCGTTAGCAGAATTCTGACGAAGGCGATAAACTTTTATTTCCATAATGTGAAATACAAGATGCAGCTAGTGCATATGGAAATCGATGTGATCTGTACATACCAAAATCTTGCTCAACTTTCCTGAAATCCTGCTTCTTACCAGCTTTGCACTGACCTTCGATGCAGTCATCATGTGAAAAGGGCTGAACAGGACCCAGCAGCTCTAGCTCCTCAATCGCAATATCTTCGTCAAAATCCTCATCCGACATTTCATCATCAGAGTCTTCCTCATTCTCAGACTCCTCGTACGTTTCATCCTCCTCATCACCCTCCTCTCCAAGTAACTCATCATCCATTAAAGTCCCCTTCTGCATCTCCTTCTTCCTCTCCTCCTCCTCTTTCATGCGCTCCTTGTAGCCATCACCGGGATCGCCCACATAATCCTCCAATTTCGGACAATCGCCCCATTCGCGAATATCGAGCTCTTTCACGTGCGCAGCGAGATCCGGTCGCCAATTGATGGTTTCCAGGAATTGCCTAAGTGGTTTTAATTCTTCCTGCAGTCCGTGGTAGGACCATGACTGATAGAGCTTTGGAGTAGTGCGGTGATAGAGACTGCGTGAGGTCTGGCTGAGAGAGTTGAGAGTGCGTTGAGATGTGATGTGGGTGAGGATGTTGTCGAAGAGCTCATTGGAGAGATCTTCCAGCGAACTGTTACTCATCGTAGGTTTGTCAAGTGTGAGAGCTTGATGAAGTAAGACTCATGAACTCGAAAGGAGGAGATTCTGTTAATCCTCAGACTCGGATCATCCGATGCTCTGCGCGTGCCTTCGTGTTTGAAGATCCTTGAAGACTTTGCTCTGCCTTGGATCGTGTTCTCGCGGCCTTTTGCTCTAGCGAAGGGTCGATATGAAGTCCTTGACTCACTTTTAGAGAACACAATTAGGCTGCAGATAACAAATCTTTACGATGTCTTGGCTATATTTTCAAGTTGGTTGTTGGGGTTCTTTGATTTCGGGCTGGCCAACCAGACACCCCACCGTTTTGTGGCGCAGCCCCGCCAAGAGCCTTGTTTTCATATTTTCCAATCATCCGCCACCCGCAATACGGTCTTGCCCCCTAATAATCCAAACTGGGACACGGCTTAACCTCAATACGACCAATGCGCCGTAGCGGAGCAGAAAGTTTGAGTTCTAGCCAAACGAATGCGGCGAGGTAAAATCAAGCTTAAATTTAAGACGTCTCCTCGCCTCGCAGCCCTTCTGCTTCGCGAGAATTTGCTTTGCTTCACTCGTTTTGCGCGTTGCAAAACCTTTCTCTGGAGAGGGTCAATACTCGTCCATTCCCTCAAATAATTATAATCTACCATGAAGATATTTCTGCTTCCTTCGTTTCTTGCGCTCAGCGTGTCTGCTGCTCCATACTTCGTCACGAATTATATCGAGCTCTCCGTCTACACGGAAGATGGCTTCACAGATTCTTTCACAACCGTTCCTGAGACCATCTACACCGACACCGAAGCTGTTGTGCCTGCGACTCCCGTGTCTGCGATAGCGACAATCACGACGGCGGCGGAATACACACATGTCACAATCCTCGACATCGTGGTCGCGACTGGAAACCCAGTTTCCTATAATTACGACTCGGAATCAGACTACCTCGGCACCAGCTATGTCGTGCCCGTCACATACACCCCGGATCCGACCTGCACTGGCCAGAACTGGACATATACAACCAATGTCCCCGTATACGTCCCGGCAATTGTTTCATTGACCCCAGTGACGGTCTCTACATCTGCGACGACCATTTCGTACCTGCATTACAATCCGACACCGGTGACGGATCTGGTAGCCGTTTTGAATCCTACAGATGTCAATTCTGAGGATCTTGCGTCTGCGTCTTCCGAGTATGCGCCGTATGGATTGACTTATTGCTACACGCCAACGACTTATTGTCCCACGGTATCTGCAGCGACGTGCACGACGACCTTTACGTTCGATGAGTCGGCATCCAATAGCGAATTCAACGATTATTACGATGATGGGTTGCGGCCTCTGATTCTGATCTGCGTGTTGGTACCTGTTGGGTGGATGTTGATCTGGTTATTGGTTGGATTCTGGGAGAGTTGGATGTCGTTCAAAGGATTGATGTTAGGCATGCATCGGAAGAGAGGATTGCCGTATGCGTGGTGCTGTATCAGTGTTCTGTTCTTGTGCTGGACGGGACCGACGTATAAGGCCAAGAGCGCCGAGGAACAAGCGGAGTTGTTGGAGAAATGGAAGGCGATGAAGAAGAGAGAGAAGTTTACGTTGTGGATGAAGTGGGGTTTTAGGTGGAAATATCCAGATGTACTTGGGGAGGAACCAGAGTTTGCGAAGAGAGCTTTTAGACAGGGTTGTTTATGATAAAGTATTTAATAATTAATGTAATAGATCAAATTTGATCAGCTGCTTGTTGGTTGATGTGCTGTGGAGAGGTAAGAATATTATCATATTGCATTGAGCATACTCCTAGAAGATCACATTTCTAGCTTGGAATCATATGGAAAAAGACGTACACAGTGCGTCTATTTCCTCAAACTTTCAGTCCTAAATTAACATGCAAAGTTATCCTTTTCCCTCCTTGCGTACACCTACGTTAAATATCCAGACAGCACCTCCATGTGTCATCTTGCGTGGCATTACTAAAGCGCTTTATTTCACTTCTATTTTATTCAAGATGGCTATCTAATACAGAACATAACAAACGAAGATGAAGCTGGAGGCTGTGGAACGGGTTCCCAGTACTGTCACGAAGGCCATTCATTGTCATCATTTTGGAATGAGTTGAAATAGCTGTAGGAAACGAGGTTACTCAACCCCTAGATCACAAGCGAGACCCCTAACTTTAGCGAGCCCGGTTTTGATATCCTTTTCGAGTTGAAGAACTTGATAGTTAATGGTGAGAAACAAAAGAACCAGCTCCAGTGTTATTCATTGGACAAATGACTTTAAAATAGGCTCAAGTCGAGCTATTTCCATACCAGTGTCTGTTATAGTGCGAGGGCGAGAATAACAGGTTAATTGTAGTCACTCACTTGCTGCTTCATCAACTACCTACTCAGTCTAAAATTTGGCATTGGGATCGACATGTCATGCTTTCGCAACGTGACGAGGAACGAGAAGTTGAATGGTTCAGTAAATAGGATTAGGTGTAGTGATAGCGTCAATGGTTCATATCTATGGGGTGGCTTGGGATATACATTCACGGTGATGATGTTCAGGGTGAGGTTGAATTCGTAGGCTCATATCTTTCCGGCAAAATTACTGGCTGCAGTATGTCTGAAGAATAGTGATCAAGCCATGAGACTCTCAAGGCTCACTACCTAGACACGCTGAAATACAGTGACAGCCCCTGTAAGCAACTGCACGTGCGATGGCGAACACCCGCGTTCGAACTTAAGATTACATTAGCGCAGCGCCTTCGGCGTCACTCCCCGCCATTTTCCTTCCCTTGAGCAGCTCTACGTAGAACGTCTTCTCAATTCGTATCTCAAGCATACGCAACAGCTCTTCCACCTCAAAAAATGACATCTTTTATCCCCCGTACAGCTCCTCGAGCTCTCCATGCGCTCCGTGCAGCTGGTTCGCGACCCGTGCAAGTACAGCTTCGAAAGCCCGCTGCCCCTCTATTTCGACGGTTCCTTGCCACACCAGCAATTGCAGAACAACCTCGACTTCGTCTGGGATCAACTGGTATGCTCCCCATCATCAATTAATAGAGATTAAACACATGGACTGACACTTCTATTCTCGCAGCACCGAATTTTAAAGCCAAAACCACGCATGGCGATATCGATTTCCACGAATTTCTCGGTGACAAGTGGGGTATTTTATTCTCTCACCCAGCAGACTTCACGCCTGTCTGCACGACAGAACTAGGCGCATTTGCCAAACTAAAAGACGAATTCGAGGCCAGAGGTGTCAAAATGATTGGATTGGTACGTTCTCTCTTCCCCCAATCTGCCAATTGCTTGCGAAGTGCTGACGGAAAGCTATCACAGAGTGCGAATGATCTCGGCTCGCACGCAAAATGGATTGAAGACATCAACGCCATTTCGCAAACCAACCTCCAATTCCCCATCATCGCCGACGCGGATCGAAAAATCGCCTACCTGTACGACATGCTCGACGCCCAAGATTTAGAAAATATTGATGAGAAGGGCATCGCGTTTACGATCCGCTCGGTGTTTATTATTGATCCGGCGAAGAAGATTCGGTTGACGATGATGTATCCGGCGAGTTGTGGGAGGAATACGATGGAAGTGTTGAGGGTCATTGATTCGTTGCAGACGGCGGATAAGAAGGGAATTACGACGCCGATTGATTGGCAGGTGGGCGATGATGTTATTGTGCCGCCGACGGTGAGTACGGTGGATGCGAGGAAGAAGTTTGGGGAGGTGAGGGAGGTGAGGCCGTATTTGAGGTTTACGAAGATCTAGATTGGATAGGTGTATAATATATTTAAAGGTACCTTTTTCACTTTCTGGTTATTCTGTTGCCTTGTCTTCCCAGTACTATCTATCACATTTTCTATACATGCACTGATATTATCAGGCAAATGCAATTAAAGAGGCCCCTGTATCAAGATAGAGTATGAAGTATAATTCTTCTTCTATAAACTTAGAAATGTTCAGCCAATCATTGATTAGCAAAGAGACAATCAATCCTAGCATCGTTCCCACTTCCATCTCTCCTATTCCAGTATTCAAACAAAACCCACACGTACTACTTCAAAATACACCCTAAGTACTCACCTTTAATTTAACAAATTCACTCTCCATCTCCACTCTTGTCTCCAGTGACGACATTCACCGTCTTCCAGCTCCGGGTTTTAGTTCTCACCCTGCTAAAAATTCCTTCGAGGATCTCGAGCGAAGGAGGATATATAAGGCTCTTTGAATGCTAGAATAACTGCTCATACACTTCAGATACCATCAGAGAATCTCGAGAAGGGCATGAAGGGCACTTGCAGGGGCCGTGCGGATCGCTTTTCAGGGAGTTACATGCTGTGGTAATCTTACTTTTAAACCTTTCCTTCTTCTCGATGTTTTTTATGATTTTGAAATATGATTGAGAAATCTTGCGGTTTATTCGTGAATGTATTTTAGTGGTTGCTGTCAGGTTCTATAGCCTTTTTCGCTGTTATGTATTTTGTACATCAGACGAAAAGAGAGGGATTTTCATATTTTATTGAGAGAATAAAACAAAATGTTCGAGGTTACCCTTCATCGTGCTTTGAATATCTCATGCTTTTTGGTATTAATATATCGATAACACTTTCTTATCTTCTTTTTATTTTTTTAATATATGCTTTAATAGTATTATTATTACACAAGTGCTTCTCAAGATATCAATAACTATTTTATTAAAATAAACTAATAAATATATATCTATCTTCAATTATATTAATAAACAAATCCGATAAATTATTAATTAATTTAAAAAGCTACCAATTCCCGTCAACTTTTCCTATTCAACACACAAATCATCCCCATTTCCTATATATTCCCCCTATTCCAAACAACAACAAAAACACTTCTTCCTTCAAACCTTGCATAATTGGTACCCTCAATTTTAAATACAAAACTTTCACCTTCAATTCATTCACTCTTTACCCCCATTCACTCTCTACACACCACTTGAACATCAATCTACTCTACGTGACCCCTTCCCACCTTCACCTTCACCTTGCATTCCCCACCCAAAAAACATATATATAAACCCCCTCCCTCCAGCTCCTTAAGAGACAAACAATAACAACAAAGCTACTTCCACCATCACGACACCGCCACCACATCATCCACTATTAGAAGCAGCCTTTACCATCCATCTCTCGTCACCTATGCCCGGGTTTAGAAAACCCGTTTGAGATTTTATGTTTTGTGGTGAGAGAGGGGATGAGGGGATGGATTATTATTGACGAATGGAAATGAGATTTGTTGTTAAATTTTGTGGTGTTGTTGTCAAGTCTGTATTGTGTTTTGTTATCAACTATCTTATCTATCGGACGAAAAGGGAGGGCTTTCGTCTTTTATTGGGATCGATTCCTCAGCTAACGGTTATTGCACCTTAACAGCACAACTCAACAGTAGCAAGGAGCTCATTCGCATACTATGCTATACAACAAACAATCCCTAAGCAGCTCTAATCTGACCCAAACTCATCTTTCATATTAAAGTACTGTATATCTATACACTCGAACGAGCATCTATGTTTGAAGTGGTATCTAGATATCCGGAATCCCACCCGCCATCCCACTCCCCAACTTCGCACCCCCATGCACCTTAAACCAATCCAGGAACTGGAACATACTTGCTTTTGGATATCGTTCTAGAGAGGTTTGGTTTAGGTATTGCAGGCCGAATTTCACGTGGTTGCCTTCGAACCATTCGAAGTTGTCGAAGATGGCCCAGCCGAAGGCGCCGGTTACGTTGACTCCTGTTTGATCATCAGCTCTATTCTCTTCATGGAGAAGGAAGGATTAAAAAACGAGGACGAGAGAAGGGGAAAGGGGAAGGGGAAGAGTGGGAGAGGAAGGGGGAACTCACCATCAAAATTCCTCGCTGCAAGAATATTATCCAGGAATCCTTGATAGTAATCTGCTCGTCTCAGATCCCACAAAATAGTCGAAAGCGAGTTCTGATTCCCTTCAAACGGTTCCGCGAACCCGAACTCGCTGATTACCACATCCGTCACATTCGGGAATAAGTCCTTGGTGATTACGTTCAGAAACCTTCGGATGGAGACTGGAGTGTTGTATAACCAGTTCACATTATTATCCCCTGCTGGTCCAACAGGGAAGCCGTCTGGTCCAGTACTCGAGCTGCCTGCACAATCTGGAAAGCCGGGACTGCTGGCATTCGCTGCACAAGCTGCACTCCCGCCTTTAATCCCGCTTCCATAATATCCTGTATACCCATCGATGGCGAAGAAGTCACAGGAGCCTTTAATCATGTCTTTTTCCGCTTGTGTGAGGTTTGGGAGTAGAGATCCAAGTGTGGCTTTCAACATGGGCGAATAATCGCCGTCGCGCCAAGGGCCGCCGAACCAGCCTAATGCGAACTCGTAGTTTCGTGCTACGGCGTCGATGTCGGCTGCGGAAGAGGCGTTCTTGGCTTCGTAGTAGTTTCCACTGTTTTTGAAGGAGATGCGGCCTCGGCCTTTGAATTCGTTGTGGTACCATTTGGCGACTTTGGCGTGTGCGAGGAGGGTGTAGTGGGAGCAGGCGATTCGGGCGGGGAGACCACCAGTGATGCCGTGGTAGGCGGGGTAGTTGCCTTTTTTGTTGCCGGCAGGATAGGATTCATATTGCCAGTTGCAGTATTGAGCTGGATGAGTTTGTTAGTTGAGGGGTTGGGTAGGAGAAATGGAGGGAGTGGACGAACGTTCATTGAATGTGTACCAGATAGGGACGTATTGGTCGTACCGGCTGATGACGAATGTGGCATAGTTAAAGTAATCGTCTATTATTCGTGGATCGGTCCAGGCACCGTAGGAGTTGAAGAGTGCGAGTGGTGTGTCTATGTCGTGTTAGATCTGGGCTGTGAAAGACGTGATGGATACACACCCCAGTGGAAAAGTGTCACGACAGGCTTGATTCCAGCAGCTACCAAGCTAGCGATCACGTCGTCGTAATGTGCTACTGCTTGCTGATTCACAGGCCCATTGCCGAATGGAAAGAATCTTGGCCTGTTTCTATATCAGTCATCTGATATGAACTTGAGTAGATTTTCTTACCATGAAAAAGAAGGAGAGAAGTATGGGACACCTAGATTTGCAAGTCGAGCGATATCTTGCTTGTAGAGATAGTAATGACTTGCTACCACATCACCGGTTGAGTTGTCGGCCACTGCTCCATAAGCTCGATGTGCAATTAAGTCCCATATTGAAGGTCCTTTGCCCTCGTCTTTTGCAGCACCTTCAACTTGGTATGCACTTGACGCCAACCCCCAAACGAAGTCATCGGGTAGATCTTCAGAGTTCAGAGACGTGTCGTATGTTGGGATCTGATAGAGCTGAGCATGGAAAGTTCAACACTGGGGATTGTCATACCTGAGGGTGCATTGCACCAGGTCTTGGGTATGCTGTCGGTTCTGGGGTTGGAGAAACTGTCGTCGTGATTGGTCCCACGGCAATGCTCCCAACTTGATTCCATAACATTGCCAATTCCTCGTTCGAATAGTCATACGTCAGGGTCGTTGTCGCTGCCGATACATTGTACACTTTCGTCGAAATAGTTGCTATTGGAGGAAAAGTGGGAGAGAGCACCACTGAGGTCGTGGCATTGCTCTGAGCACTCGCTCTGTGAAGAAAGAGAATCGCCGCAAGGACGTTTCCATTCCGTAAAGATAACATGATGGACGACAAAGGAGCAATTGAGGCAACACCCACAACAAAAACTGCGAGAAAATGACTTTATAGCTACTGTACCTTGAGCTGCAGGCTTCTCTGATCTCATACTGACCCCTCTCGATATTCATGTATTTTCTCCGTATCCGAACATGCTGGATAAATGTTTATGTGGGGAACGACAAGGGAAAGTTGCCAAGCACGGAGAAATCGTTCTAGATGTCATGCAAGGAACGTGAAGATGTATGGAAACAATTGCAGAGCGCTTGCTTAAATTGACAGGAGGACAGAGAGACTGTCGGAGGGGCAGACTCCGGGTAAACTACCAGGTAATGTAACCTTAAATCTGACACGTGCCACAGAGGATCACGAAACCACGACGTTTGTATCTCGAACACTCTCCCCTCAATCAATTGGCATCCATACTGCCTGTTGCAGACAATTATTATCATACGCATCTCGTAGTCACAGGGTCTTCGGAAGGAGCCCCAAGCTTCGGATTCGCACGTTTTCTTTCTCTCCGAAAACATAAGGATATGGTTGACCGACGACTGTTCTATTCCTTTTCCCTCCTTTCCATCCTTCCAAAGACACTCGAGAAATAAACAGGCAGGCAATCTCTCTCACCCATTTTCACACTCGACTACGACTACTCGAGTATCTTCACTCTCCTTCATCTCTCCTCAAGCCAACCATGTCTGTTCAGCTTCTCCACATGCTGCCTGGAAGATGTCTAGTTTTCACTAGTGCATCAGTGGAATGCCGCTCCACTTCCCCGCTCACTCCTCGTCGCCAAG
Organism: Mollisiaceae sp. DMI_Dod_QoI; assembly: GCA_009613015.1. NCBI lineage: Eukaryota > Fungi > Ascomycota > Leotiomycetes > Helotiales > Mollisiaceae > Mollisiaceae sp. DMI_Dod_QoI. Next base: position 29,197 of record VXCB01000066.1, read on the forward strand.
GTGCCACGTCCGACGCGAATGAATACTGACTCTCTTCTGCTGTTTTCTGATCCCTCGAGATCTGCCCACACCAGTGTCTAGATCCGCGTCTGCATCTGCAAGCCTGTATACAAAGTTTGCATTCAAGAGCAATGGCCACCGCATCGGGAAGCGCGTCTGGCAGTCCTCCAGAGAACCTCAACGGCACCAAACGACGAACCAAAAAGAGAATTCGGTCCTTCACTGCTGATGAGAGAGCTTGCCACTCTGCCATCGAGAAGCAACGACGGGAAGCTCTCAACGCAAGCTTCATAGTAAGTATTATTCTGGTATTTCAAGTGTTTTTGTTTCTAATTTGTGATTCCAAGCTGATCGAGTAGGACCTGGCACGCCTGATACCGGCACTCGCTCCTGTTCATCGCCTGTCCAAATCCCTCATCGTCCACGAAGGCATACAATACCTCCAAGCGCAGCGTGAAATGTGTCTGGCTGCCGCTAGTGAAATACAAGCTATTCTTGCAGAGAATATTGAGCTTACTGCGGAGGTCAACAGTTGGCGGGAACAATATGGAGTTGCTGGAATGGCCCCACGTCAAGTTAGACCGGTGAGCGATGCCATTCTGGCATTGCTAAAAGTTGATCAACAAGTTTTGGGAACCTTTCCCGCAGGATTTGGCGATAATGGGACTGGAGAAGAACGTGATGATCAAGGTGTCGAGAACGGTATCACGCTGGAGATGGAGGAACAGAGAGATACGATACAATCCGAATTTCCTCCACAGGCAGAAATGCACCCTGTCTCAAATACGGGCTTGAACTTTCTAGAAGATGGTGCTTCTCTCCCAGAGGCACAACAATTTCTTGCCGAATCGACACCTCTCTCGGAAATGATGAGAATACCAGACAGCTATTTGGAAGCGAATGGGATTTCAACACAACAAACGCGTTTAACACATGAAGACATTCCTTCCTCTCTGGACAACGGATATGATATTTCTCTACCATTAGATGCGGATCTTCCTCCCTCGAGTAATTTTGCAGAGTTGAATCTGCATCAAAATATATTTCACGAATTCGCCCCGGAAATGGGCTATTATCTTGCACCAGAAAACGACATATCCGATTTTGGATACATGCCTTGAGTACGAAATTCTCAGCGTCGAAAGAAAAATTGAGCGAACCATGAAATGCTATGCATTGCCTCTATTCTACCTACGAGATCGACACTGGAAAGAATGTTTGGAGCCACATCACACCTGCTTCATCGCCTCCTCAATTGCGGCCTTGCTTCTCAGCTCCCCACCCTTGAACAGATCAAGGGCCTCAAACAAGCGCGTCTTGGTGACTGGATCTGCTTCGATGGCCTTCTCCAACTCTGCTCCATTGTTGGCCAAGTAGTCGATATCGGTACTCGCAAGCTTTCCGTCCCAGTCAGCTGGTGCAAGCGGGTCGGTCTTGGACACCTTCGCAAGACGAGTTGGGGTCGGGCCTGCGTTGAGATAGGGGTGCATGGGCTTTGGTACTCCTTCTCCCGGTTGCTTGCTGCCATCGTATGGAAGCTTGCTGAGCTGTGTGAGAACGTCAGAAGAGATTGTTGCGTGATGGCAACCCATTTCTCCGGCTGCCATGGCCTCCTTTGCAGAAATGAAGCTAGTGATGCGCAGTCAGCGGTGAGACTTGATTTCTCAGGGACGAAGATTTACCTGGCAGACTTCACCATTGGCTGCTCCTTCCCAGTCTCCTTGTAGAGACGCTTGTATGTCTCAAGGATCTGCATCATTCGTGGAGACATGGTATGTTGGGTGGCAGGGTCCTCGACGTTAGGCCACAACTTCAAATCGGCATGTGCTCGGACTTCTACATTCGACAACCTTCTGTCAGTATCTTATATAAACGCATCCTGGGGCTTGCTGTGACGCACCGTTGTAGTAAGGACTGATGTAGAGACATCCAGCTTGACTAGACGCGATGGCCTGTGGCAAGCCAAAGAGAGATGTTCCGAGTGTTCGAATGCCATCTTTGAGGAGAATTGGGCCAGCGTTCATTGCTGGTCCGGTGCATGGAATCTTGATGCAGAACCGATCCTTCGAAATACCGAGCTTCTCGAACTCACGAGCATAGCTGCGAGCATGTGCAACCACTTTGTCGGTATCATATGCATGGAACGGCGAGGTTTGGAGGAGGACACGGCCTTGGATATTGTCGATGTTCTGTGCGCAGAGGAGAACGCTCTGCATAGTCTCGTGTAAGCTTAGAGCACAAGGATGACTCGGACAAAACTGAGGACTGATCACATACAATGCGGTCCAGGACAGCCTCCCATCCCTTGTCTTTGTATTCCTTCACAGCCTGCAGGAACATTTCCTTGTTTTCGGGAATGGACATCTGCTCATTGACGAGGAGCTGATTGCTGGTCTGGTTGTGTGGCTTGAATGGAAGGCTCTTTGCGAAGGTGGGGTCCATGGAGTCGACATCGACGTTCACTGCAGTGGAGGTCAGAGATCGGATAGTCGAGAAAAGCTCAAACTCTGCATTCCAGACGTACATTGCTCCTCCAGCTTCTCCAGCCAGGTGATTGCCTCCACGCTTCCCATGATGTCTGTTTTATTGCGAAAATGGCCGATTGAGGATTGATTGATGAAGCAGCTACTGCAGCTATGTCTACAGAACTCTATTTTCTCATGGCAATGACTTTTATAACACTGGATGTCGACCATTATCACATGATTGATATGTCTTCTGGAGTTTGAGTCTTGAAAATGGCACACACAGGGCAAAGTGGGGTATGCGGGGTCCAACCCACCTATCTGTGAAGCGATAGGGTCCGAAAGGCACAGATAACGCAGGTACTGAACATTTGACCATGGCTGCACACAGGGCACCCTGTACAGGCTCGAGACAGGCCATCGCAAGAGGGCTTGAAGAGGCCTTGGTTCTGACTCAGCTTGCCCGGATGAGGAATGGTCATGCTGTCGTGGCTGCGTTAGGAGGAGGCTTGCTCGGCCAGTCGTCAGCAACCTGTGCAGGACGGTGCTGGAGTCGCCGGACTGGACAGTTCGATCTGGTGTCGTGTCGGCTGACTTTCCTTATCTCGGCACACTAGGAATCGTCCTGCACAGGTTGAGGTAGGAATCTTCCAACCTGTGCAGGCGCTGTTCTTATTTTCATAGAGTGGCTGGAAATGCCAAGAGGGCACTGTGCAGGGCAATGTGATGTTGGGCCCACTGGCTCTCCTAGTGTCGGCGCACTAGTGTGCGACCTGCACAGGACAGCCTCCGGATCCTGGTTTCTGAGGCCATAGGCCATCAACTGCTCCCAGAACATCATGGGCTTTTCTTAGTGAGAGTTCTCGTGGAGCTCCACACCCAGGACCCAGTGGCGTAAACATGCGATGCGGGGTTGCAGCAATGTTTCCTGGAGAAATTATTACGGGGCTACCCCGGATTCCCGACGATTTGTACTCGTACCCCTGTATATCATTCACGGCTCTGGTTTACATCCCGCCTTCACTTTCTAGGATATAAGATGCAGCCGTGCTGCATCTTGCATCTTGCATCTTGTGCTCCACAGATCATCATCATAGAACCCCATCATGGCGACTTCATCTTCTGATCCCTCCTTCAAGAAGGATAACACAATGCTTGAGCATGTTGAGGATCCCAAAGATCGTATCAATGTTAGCTTCGCCCAGAATATAAACGCAAAGTATATCCTCACACCTCATCGTCGAGATTGTTGCACAGGAACTAACTATGATTCAGGATCTGCAATCCTTTGGCTGGAATCCCAAAACATGAGCTCCTTGCAAGCGTAGCTTCCTTCTGTGAAACTTACGGACTTACCGACAAGCTCTCTGTCTTCGAGAAAGGTGCACTCGTTGCTCAGAACCCCGAAGGCTTCGACAGCATCGCAGAACTCGACGATGAGGATAAACGGCATCTCCACCGTGAGATCACTCACAAGTGGCACCTGCCCCGTGCTCTCTACTTCACTATCGCCCTCTGCTCCCTCGGCTCCGCAATTCAGGGATGGGACAATACCGGTGCCAACGGCGCCAACCTCTCTTTCCCCGAAGAATTCGGCATCGCGGATAATACCTGGCTGGTAGGATTCATCAACTCCGCCCCCACCATCTCCGGACTCTTCGCAGCCTGGACCGCGGATCCACTCAACAACATGATGGGCCGTCGTGGCGTGATCTTCTTCACAGGTCTCTTCTGCGTCTTCCCCGTCCTTGCTCAAGCGTTCACGCAGAACTGGTGGGGTTTGTTGCTCTGTCGTCTCATCATGGGTATTGGTCTCGGTATCAAGATCACGACTATCCCTATCATGACTTCGGAGGTCGTGCCGGCCACTATCCGTGGAGGACTGGTGATGAGCTTTCAGCTGTGGGTAGCATTTGGGATCTTGATAGGATTTTGCTCAAATCTGATCTTTCACGATATTGGGAGACTGGCGTGGAGGTTTCAGTTGGCTGCTGCTTTTGCTCCGGCGATACCTATTCTGATCTTGATCTGGTTTTGTCCTGGTGAGTGACCTTTCTAGTCATGATGGTTAGGAGTCTACTGATTCTATTGTTGCTTAGAATCCCCAAGATGGCTGCTGAAGAAGTATCGTATCAAGGAATCATTTGAATCCTTCTGTCGTCTCCGGAATACCGAAGTCATGGCAGCGCGAGACCTGGTACGTTTCCACAACTCCATCCGACCGACATAGTTCAGAAACTGATATTCGCCTAGTATTACGCTTACAACCAATTCCTCGTCGAAGAAGAAGCCTTTGGCGGTTCCTCCTTCCTAACCCGCTTCGCCGACCTCTTCAGGATTCCGCGAATTCGACGCGCTACACTTGGCGGCGCCATCGTCATGACAGCTCAGCAGTTCTCCGGCATCAACATCATGTCCTTCTACTCGTCGACCATCTTTGCTCAGGCGGGGTACAACACGTTGCACACGCTCCTAGCTTCCTTCGGCTTTGGCCTCGTGAATTTCGTATTTGCGTTCCCGGCTATCTGGACCATTGATAGCTTTGGACGGAGGAATCTCCTGCTGTTTACATTCCCGAATATGGCGTGGTGTCTTGTCGCGGGAGGCTGTTGCTTTTTGTTGGATGAGGGGAATTCTGCGAGGTTGCCGCTGATTGCGTTTTTTGTTTATTTGTTTACAGCGTTCTATTCTCCTGGTGAGAACTTCCATTTCCCTTTTATCTTTTTTCTCTCCTCCTTTCCTATTTTGATGGAAAGTTGGGTTTGATATGCTACATTGCTAACGAGAACAACGATCAGGTATCGGCCCGGTTCCCAACGTCTACGCAGCAGAATGCTTTCCTCTCTCGCACCGAGAGATCGGAGCCGCTTCATCGATCTTTGTCAATAATGCCCTATCGAGTATTCTAGGATTGACGTTCCCGTCGCTGTTGGCGGGCATTACACCTACAGGTGGTAAGTAACTTCCAATGAAATACAACCCCACGCTGAATGAACTTTCTAACATCTTTCAACTTAGCATTCGGTTTCTACGCCGGTCTCAACATGCTTGCATTCGTTATCATCTTCTTCTTCCTACCTGAGACTAAGTACGTACTTCTCCCTCCAAAGCTCTTCCCTTGTTTTCCATTCCTTCATCCACTCCCCCTCTTTTCCTATCCTCATTCTCTACCCACGGCCCTCCCCCTTCATACTTTGCAAGTCCTGTGCTAATGTATCTAAAAGACAACGCACACTGGAGGAACTAGATTACATCTTCGGCGTCCCAACTCGTCGCCATGCAGCGTATTATGGTGGCACGTGGTTGCCGTGGGCGGTGAAGAGGTATCTTTTGTTTCAGGGTAAGGCGAGGTTGGAGCCGTTGTATCATTTGGAGGGGTTTGATGGTGTGGGGGAGATGTGATTTGATGGGAGCGCAGCGATTGGAGAGGGAATAGGAGAGAGTGAAATGGGGATAGGAGGGTGGGGTTGTGGGTGAGAGAAAAGGGAAAGGAGGTCGGTTTTGCTTTTGGTGTTTGAGGAATGGAGAGGTTCTTTTGCTGGTGTTGTTGGGAGGTTTGTTTGTTTTTGCTGCTGTAAGATCTGATTTGGCCCTAAAGTTGAAGTTGTGGTTGAAGTTGAGGTTGGTGTAAGAAGAGCAAGGAATTGTGGGAGGTGTTGTGCTTCTCCTCTCTCGTCCTGTTTGTTGATGAGTAATGAGTAATGAATATTTGGATACTGAGTATTGAGTATTGAGTATTGAATCAAAGGATTATGGACATTTATGTTACTTTACATCAATACAAAACGGCGATATGGCCCCTCCGCTGTCGAGACGCTAAACACATCTAAGATTATCATAGACTTAAATAAGTCCCAAGACACCTTTGGTGGTACTGATAATAAACCAAATCGTTGTAGGATACTTTCCCGAACCAGTCTAGCGCCGTCGTATCTTGAAAAGGACCGGGTATTAACAATCCGTCAAGATCGAGAAAGCCTTTGGATGGGTGCTGCAGGAGTTTGATGCTCAGATTATCAGTGTCTATAGGTGTATTTGAACGTCTAAAACATAGTTCAATAGCATGACATATAGAGATAGAAGAAGTCCAATACCACCAGGCAGCTATATATGCAGACTTGCAGATGAATACGGGTTTACCCGGATAAGAGACCGGGTATAGAGGCCACGGGTACCACTTAAGTAGAAATCTAGTGAGTAGGGTACTAACTTGGCGAGTACCGGGTTTGACTTCGAGTATTCGTTTATTTTAGAATATAATAAAGCCTATTTATCAAAAAGAAATAAAAATATATTTATTTAATACTAATTACTATTAATGATATTATTATAAAGTAAACTAAATATTATATATATATATATATTAATTATAAAAGAAATCGAAAATATTACTATAAAATTACTTTATACTACTATACTTTAAGTACTAATCACGTGCTTCTACTTTTTAAAAGCTAGTAATACTCTTTTAAGTAATTTAAGTCTTTATTATAATTATAAATTTATTTCTTATAATATTATAATATTAATATAATAAGTAAAATACTTAAGTTTTATATATTAATATAGAACTAAAAGTTTCTAGCGATTTCATTAGCTCTTAGCACTTATAAATGTTTTTCCGCGTCACATGCACGGATACCCGGATAATACCGAATACCCTTTAATTTTACGGGTGACCGCCCCGCCCCGCCCGCCCCCCCCCCTTGGGTACGACCCGGGTTACCCATCTACAAGTCTGTACATATGCATTAACGTAGGTTTATTATACAATATCTTGGTATTTGTAGCAAAGGGCATGCTGCTGTCTGTGTCGGAAAGTCTGGTTTTGAGGTGTCCAGACACTGAATGCCGTAGCGTATTTTGTATGAGCGGCACTGGCTTTGCTTCGATATACGACCTAGAATTAAAGGTGGTGATATCTAATACAGGATTGTGTATAGCTCCAAAATGGCTCCTTCGGGCAAGTGAAAATGTGGTGGGACGTAATGATAATAAGATTAATTATATAGTGCCTCGAAAGTATAAGATAGAAGCTTGTCGTGCATACTAGAATGTGCAGACTATATTATAAATACAAATATTGTGATGGTTCGAGGCTGGTCCAGTCTAAGAGCTCATATGACTTGAGGTCACGTGCTACATTCGGCCTGCTGTATATTAGTTCTGCTTCTTATAGATTTTGAAAATCATCCTTCTTCATACTAATAATCTAAGCCCTAGCGATGTGAGGTGTTTTGTTTTGTTTGTGTTTCAGGCCTAGTACTACTCCAGTTTCTCAATATCATATATGTAGTACGACAGTTTCTACCTTTTACAATATATATTTAATGGAACTAAAATTATTTAATTAACTTAAGTCTACTTATAAGTACGTTAGGTTCAGTTGAATTTAAGTAAAGTACTCGAATATTATGAATTTTTAAATAAACTTATTAATGCTATAAGTATTTATTAGTAATTTTCGAGTTGCCTTTAAGTTTAAATTAATTAAATATGCTTTAAGTCGAGTTTGAGTAAGGGATGAACTTAACCCCAGCGGTATCAAATTCCTAGCTTAGCCTTAGCCCGGACATAGGCAAAGGAAGGCAATTTAAAAGGATGTTTAAGAGAGGTTAGGCAAGACGTATACGTATTTTAGGTAGGAGTAGAAAGGCTAACGAGGATAAGGGTACGTATATTTCTACTTGAAAAATTACATAAAAATCTTGTCGAACGATAAGTACGTACGTCTTAAAGCATGTATATTCCTGCCTTTTTTAATTCCTAGCAAATTACCCCTTTCCTACCTCGTTTAGTGGACTGATAAGCCGGGCTAGGAGGAGTATTTCGAATAGCTAGGAGAAGGCTAGGCTAACCTTAAAAAGTCTAAGCTGTGCAAAGGAAAGGAGAAGGAAGGAGAGATGCCGGCTGGGCGTTTGACATCGTTGCTCAACTCAACTCAACTCATTTCTTACACTATCTATACTCATAGTTTCTCTGGTCTTGCTAGATATAGAGAAAAAGCTGATTAGCTAATGTTGATAGTACCGGATCGTGTCTCGAGCTTGAGTATGAGCTAGAGTTAACATGATCAGTCGCTATCTTCCTCCTGCTTAAATGCAGCCGATAAGTCGATAATTTTTCTCTTAAAATATTCTACCCCTATAGCATTTCGAAGCAAAGGAAATATTGTCCGATCGCTGCGACAAAGACCTCCAATAATTGACATGGTCTCGATCAGGCTCTCGATTTGGCCTACCATCTCAGGGGAAAACCTCTTAGCAACATCGACCAGCTGATGTGACACACCGTCTATATCGGCACGACTCAATGGCGACAATCCTAGGCCCAAGAGAACCATCAGCTGCTTCAATCTACCGTATTTGCAACACAAATGGTGCAGTCCCCACTTCTCACCCAATCCTTGTATTGCATTACTTTCGTCTAGCAGCAGGATTCGCCGCGTAAGATTGCCATCATCGTCCCCGCCATGTTTGATAATAGACAAGAGCATATGGAACAGTGCAAGGTGTCGCGTCCGGGCATTTTCTGGCAGGAAGTCTAGCAGCAGTGGGATCACATCCGCCGGAGATCCCCTGTCGCTGTCGTCGGCGCTGACAAGTATCTCAGACACAAGCTCTGGCATCAACCGCTGCACGATGCGCCGTGCCTTCTTCTCCCCCATCGCACCCTGTAGGGCGCTGAGGACGCTGCCCAGGACGGCCGCCCGGTTCGCAGATCTTGCTGCCAGAGCCGCAATGACAACTGGGTGCGCGGTGCGCGGCGCTGTCCAGTCCACTTTCGAGTGAGAGAAGAGCTTGTCGACAGTGCTGGGTTCGCAGGCGCCGGAGGACATGGCAATAGTCAGTGCCGTTCGGCCCTTACTGTCTGTCTTATTCGTCTCGGCGCCAGCGTCGAGCAGAGCAGCAACAGCGGTGTCTGCACCGGCTTCACTTGCGCAGTGTAGTGGCGTCCTCCCGTCCGCGGCGATTTGGTTTATGTTTCCCCCGTAAGAAAGAAGGACCTGGATAACGGGAACAGCATTGTAGCAGGCAGCCACGTGGAGAGGTGTGTTTAGGAACCGGTCAGTCGCATTTACCGTGGCGCCTTTTTCCAACAGCCACGTGGTAGCGGTACTGTAGTTGAGATGAGCCGCCCGGTGTAGAGTTGTCTCACCGGCTGCGTTAGCCTTGGATACGTTGCACCCCGCCACGTAGAGAGACTCCAAGAAGAGAGTACTGTCACCGCTGGGGCTTGACACTGCGAAGAGCAAAGGAGTGTTGCCTCCTTGGTCGCGATGTTCCGCAGTGCAGTTCGCAATAACCAACTTCTGGACCAGCTTAACATTCCCGCTGGAAGCAGCAAGATCGAGTACCGACCGGCCCATACCGTCCTCTTGGGTAAGACTCCAACCGTTGACGCGTAGTATCTCCACCAAGGCTGTGTTGCCAAAGTAAGCTGCTATGTGCAGTGCTGTCCACCTGAAGGGGCGAACACTATAGCGCCGAATCGTGTTAGAAACCTTCCCCAGCTCTAGCAGGCGAGAGATGCCTGATATATAGCCCCGTTCGGCACAGATACACATGAGAAATGCTCTCGCGACCTCTTTGAGATGTGCCAGATCCCCTCCAAGGCCATGTTCGAGAAGAACCGCGGCGAGTCTGAAATCATCAGGCTTTTGCCCTCTGTTCGTCATAATTGTGAGAATATTCAAACCGCCTAAGCGGATGCCACCTTCAATATTCTCGTTTCCACCGATGTTTTCTTCGTCGCTGCTGGCTCTGTCATCCCTATTCATATTCTCTACGCAGAGTTCGAAGAAAGGCATCCTGTCGCCTTTGTAATTTACCTTGTCGCTCGCGGCATAGATAGAGCGCTCGTCCACGTTTGCCCCATACTGTAGAAAAAGCCTCGCCATTTTCAGACGGCCCAAAGAAAGAGCCAGACGGAAGGAATCACCCTTGTCGAAGTTGGGATCTAGACCGCCGTCAAGAAGGATTTTGACGGCTTCATAGTGGTTATTGCGCGTCGCCCAGTGTGCAGGAGTACCCCCCATTTCATCAAGAATGTTCGGGTCGGCTCCCCAGTCAAGAAGCAACTGGATGATCTCCGGATTCCCATCCTGTGCTGCAAGATGCAAGAGCGTCCGCCGCATATTTTCTGATCTCACTATATGATTGACATCCGAATCAGCCTCCAGCAAGGCACGAACATTTACAACCTTCCTACCCTGGATGGCAGCTCCTAATGGGGTCCCGCTGAAGACCCTGTCTTTGGCCTGGACCCGGGCCCCAGCAGCAATCAGGCGCTTTACCACGCTCCCGTCACTGCATCGGCCGAGTTGAGCAGCAATGTGTAAGACTGTGGCGCCACCGATGTCCTTTGCTCTCACGTCTGACCCAGAGTCGAGCAGAAGGTTGACTGGGCCGACGTCTTTGGCCTGCTCGGCAACATAATGAAGAAATGAGCGCTTGATACCGGAGTGCTGTCGATTGAGACTCCAGCCTATCTCATGGAATGCTTCAAGCACTCCTTTTCGATCTTCAACAAATGCTTTTGCCATAAAGGAGAGCATGGCCCATTCCCTGGTATGCCCCATTTCAATAGGCAAGGAATGCTTCACAAATATTTTCATCAGATCGTCGTGACCTCTGTCAAACGCAAGGTCGAAGGGGCTTGGAGGCTTTTGTTCTAAAAACCTTGATTTAGGTGAAGACGTAACCATATTATCGCCCACAGAATTTTCCATGTCCGATTCAACGTCCGAATCTAGGTCTGATTTTTTATCAGGAGAAACTCTCTCTGGGAGAGATTGCCGCTCGAGGACGTCCGCTCCATAGGCAACAAGAAGTTGACTGATATCGAGTGAACCAATTTCTGCCCCGAGGTGGAGAGGGGTTTGGCCATTCGCATTCTTTATGTCCACGGGAAAGTCGGCCTCCAGAAGTCGTCGGATCAAGTCCAGATCTTCTCTCCGCACAGCAAGATGCAGGATGCTGTCACCGGACGGATTGTCGCACGCGTACGCTTGAAGAAATGCTTCCCCGTCCTCTCTGCTCCTCGACGGTGAGGAATTCATTGTAATCGGTAGTTATCGTTGGTCTCGCTAGGCACTATAAAAGGCACCTGCCGCTGCTGGAGCCATATGTCGAGCGCGTATTTCGCTCAATGAGTAAAGGAGAAAGACTTGTGAAATAGAGAGCCCGCTGTCTTGGCTTGACGGGGCTGTGCAGATACAATTATAGCACTGTATTAACCTTATTCTAATTAGCTCACTTGGAATGCGCCGGCATAATGAAGCTCCGTGTCTGCCTCACGAAAACATTGTGATACGAATCGTATCGGGCTATGCTACTGTTTTTGGATATGATTGGGCGTTCCGAGTATTGTGGCGGTAGGAATGCATCACCCAATAAAAAGAAAGCAGAGTCTCAACCCTTTTGGGTTTCAGCTCGACTTGGAAAAATACACTCTATCACCTCCTCATATCTCATAATTTAGACCTGCGGCATTGGGGCAACCTCGAATTCCTAGAACACGATGGCGTCATTTACAAAAGAAAAGGACGACGATACCGTGTACGAGACCGAATTCGATGAGTATTACACGTGTGACGACGAGCTTGCACAGCTCACCAGAGATGTCAAAAACTTGAACCTGTCTTCTCAAGCCTCCAAAGACATAGAGCCGCCAGCCTCTGGGCGGCGCGCCGAGGTGGTTGTGACCACAGTCGACGAGGAGCTCCCTATAGCATATCAGTTGATGGTGCTCATCAACAACGTCAAATTTACTGGCAACATCCTTATAACCGGCTTCGGCCATCACGATTTCGCTGCAAGAGGCTCTCGACAAATTGCTCGAGGTGGCTACTTCCAAACACGTGAGATCGCTGGCCTCGGTGTGGCCAAATACCCGCTCTTGCCCACAGCATCGGCCGAGTTGTCGGCCAGGAGCTATAGGGCTCTGGCAAACGAGCTGCGAGTCCTCTCGCATCCGCCGCTCATGATGCATGATAATATCGTCAAGATCAAAACAATCGGCTGGACGAGATTGGATTCCATAGAAGCCACATGGATGCCCATGATCTTCCTCGAGCTGGCAGAGCTCGGCACGTTGACTCAGTATCTTTCAGAACACCAATTAGGCGTCGACTCCAAACTAGAGGTCTCGCAAGATGTCGGCCATGGACTGCAGGCACTTCACGCTTGTGGCATTATGCATGGCGACCTTAAGTTCGACAATGTCTTAATGTTCAAATGCAAAGATGGGAAGGTTAGGGCAAAGCTCTCTGATTTCGGCTGCTCCTTCTTCGTGAATGGGGACGAAGACAAGGATGCAACAACAGAAATTAGTGCTGGCACGAAACCGTGGACCTCTCCCGAACTAGGCCAGCAGGTACAGATATACTGGCTACCTAGTGCTGACACGTATACTTTTGGTCTGTTGGTCTGGAGGGTCTTTCTGAACGGCCGCAGCCCGTTCGATGGTCTAGAAGAAGAGGACATTGATCAGAGAAAGACTCGAGACCTCATGCTCTCTGATGCGTCTATATCATTGGAAGACGAGTATGACAAGAATATGCTCCTCAGAGGCGCAGTGAGCAGTGTTGATAGATCTCATCTATACATGAGAGGCGTTGCTATGCCGAAGAGATGCTTTCGACATACTTTAACACTGCGTATTGACAATCGGAGCTTAGACAAGGCGATGGACAGCTTGTCTTCTAATAAGGTCTATGGGTAAGGATTTCATGAAAGAAATTAATTCGTTACTTCGAGACTGAATCTGACCTAAATCTATCTATTAGGACTCATGGATCTACGAAGCCTACCCTCGACGAAAGAAGACCTACCAAGTCATCGGTTAGTAATTACATATCCTCCATCCGTGTCTGACAAGTCCAGAACCATTCTTACCCTGGGTGTATTGCTCTAGTCTTCCCTGATATTCCTTCGACTCTTTGACATCCCCTGTACTGCGAGGACCATGTTCTTCCGTTCACTTCAACAGGTCGCTGAAGACGATGCAATTTCGAGTGAAACGCAGGCGAACGCCTATCTTCAGCTTTGCTACGCCAACATTGACTCCTTTGGCACAACTAGGGACTTTGGAGAGGCCATAAAATGCCTCAAATTAGCGGCAAACCTTGGGTCAACTATTGCTGCATCTATTCTTCGGCCTCTTATTCTCGCAACCGGAAAAACGCTGGATCATTCTCTTGAAAAAGAGTTGAAGCGCTGGCTCGTCAAGGCTGTCGAAGCTGGCTCCTTATTAGCAAGAGACGGGTTACGTATTCTCGACGAAGAACCTTCTATTTTAAAGAAGGCTGAAGAACCTTTAAAGTTATTCATGGGAGCTAAATCCGCGAGACCCGAGGGGGTCGCTACTGCCGACTTGGTTGAAACATTCTTCCTTCCAGTCAACTTAGGAGTGATGAAAACGATTCTGGGCACCAATACAAATCCGGTGTTTGCGGGTATGAATGTCGAGGGCACGTTCATGAGTCGCTCTAGGAATACACATCTCCATGCTGGGGCCGCTTTAGGAGTTGATCCTGATCACTTCCGCAACGTGATTTCCGTAGCAGACTTGATGAGCATCAATGCTCAGGACGATATTGGCAACACGGCTCTGCACCTAGCCATGCGATTTGGAAATATAGAAGTAGCCAAGATTCTCCTCGAGCATGGCGCCCGAGCATCGCTGCCAAATAAAAATGGGGAGACACCGTGGCACTGGTTGGCTTCACTGAATGAAGCCGACATTGATGAGCTTGCACTACTCATGTCCGAAGACAAGGACGGTCTTGAGATCTTTTCAAGGGCGAGGAACTCAGATAATGACCAGTATGTCATCGCACATGGGGGAACTCCTCTTCACTGGGCTGTGCAGATGCGCTCACTGAGCGCATCCTTGACACTCCTCAGCTATGGAGCTGATCCTCTAATTAAATGTAGAGGTTTGTCGCCGGTGGATCTTGCAATCAAAGACAACGCGGCAGAACTTCTGGAAGTCTTCATCAATTTTATTATGAAGGCTGGCCTAGATTTCTCGCCTCAGTGTACATTGATCGACTTAGCGACGGAGGGAAATCCAGACGGACCCATAGATGTTCGCCTTGAACCTGTTGATACTTTGCTTCTCCAAGTTGCTTTCATTCGCCCTCTACATGAATGTCTCATTCATGGCGGCGTGGATTGGCTCCAGAACATGAGGGCAACACTTCGAATCCTTCATGAGAATGGCTACCTGGAGTTATGGAGCAAAGGAAACAACCAAGCTAGGTTAGAGGCGCTTCGCATGTCGAGCTTCTCTGATAGCTCATGGAGTGAGCTGATTGAGGCGATCATCGTTACTGCAGAAATTTTCCCAGGATGCGCCGTGGAGAATGATCAAAGGGTTGACAATGAGGCTGTTGCCATGTTCTGGAATGAGGCTCTCAAAGGCATGCTTAAAAGTGGCCAGCCCGTGGCTATCCATTTTGCAATTGACAAAATTAGAAAGTATTCGTCCTCATCTCGTCTTGATGATGCCGAAGCTCTTCTACGTGGTTATTGCTCTTCTCTCAGTGCCGATATTTCTGTTGTGGAAAGCATTCTCAAGGACTGCGCAGATATAGACTGCACTGACAATGAAGGGCGCACACCGCTAATGAAGGCTGTACGGGAACGTAATTTCGAGATCGCAACGTACCTTCTCGATCGGGGCGCTGATGTGAATCGCACTTGGACGCATGAAGGGGAGCCGGTACACATATTATATGAATACGTCGCTAACAATACTGATGTCGACGTCGTACCACTGAAGTACCTCCTCGAACCGATGCACCCCTTCTTGAACAAGATTCCACCATTTTTCAATAGCTCGACCCAGGAGGACACTATTTTGCACCAGGCCTGCAAGGATGGCAATCCCGTTATAGTGGACTATCTATTATCCAAGCTCGGCACTAAAGATCATCTTGACCGGCGGGGCGTTGGTGGCTTCACTGCACTTCACCATGCTGTGTTTAATGGACACGCCAGCCTGGTCATGAAACTTTGCCGAGCTGGCGCTGATGTCAACGCTAGATCAGGTACATCTGATATGCCGAATCGGGAACGCTCGACTCCACTAGATTTGTGTTTTCACTGGGGGACACAAAGCACAGAATTCCTGTCACGCAAATTCGGACTTGAGCGAACTCGAGAGGATGTCTTGATCGGTCGGCTTAATATCGCTGAGTATCTAGTGCGTCGTCATCAAGCCCGCCGTGCAAGTCGATCCCTGGTGCACAGGAGCTTAGCACTCAAGCTTTCCCTTATTGCTGCTCAGGATGGCATGACCAGGCTTCTTGCCGTAGCTCTTCGACTAGCGAAGAAGGAGATAGACACATACACCGACAGAGATGTCGACTATTCACTTTTGCTAGGCAGCCTGCTGTGGCTCGCGGCACCACGAGGCCATGTCAACGCCACTCGTTTGCTGCTGAACCTTGGCGCTGATGTCAAGCAACGATCGGTCAAGGGCCGGTCGCTACTGCATGTGGTTTCGTGGGTGGGTAAGGCTGAGATGGTGTATGTTCTTGTCAAGCACGGTGGAGCCGATATCAACGTCGAAGATGCCGAAGGAGAAACCCCCGGGTCGTATTCGGTCAAGTCTCACAATCTGGCAACCATACGGATGGTCAAGAGTTTAGGCGGACTTTGGGCACTTCCTAGAGAGAGGATGATCGAGATTATGCGAAACAGTGGTATAGATACTTCTGTCATTCCCCCGACCTTCAACCTACGGTACACGGCGCGCTTCGGCGGTGAACCAAGTGACGACGAGCTCAGCGACGAGCGGCCTGTAGCTTCGGAGAGCGAAGGCAGTAGCACCAACAACGACGACGAGAACGGAACAGAGGTAGTGAAAGAGAGCGTTGCTGATGACGTAGCTAGTAGAGATGAGGGCTCTCTGGATGAGTAATTTGGAGGTAATAGTTCATGGGCTACCTACCTCTCTTCAAAGGGTGCGTGTCCGGCTGCGGTGGGACAAAGCTTTAGTCATATCGTTTATGTTGTTATTGAAATTGTTCATACTAGCTATTCTTCGGTATGCAAATACCAAATGCCTGACACAAGTCTCAAATAGATGTAGACAGCTCGCGAATAGTCGGTGAACCAGGTGCTCTAAATAGTATTTCCGTATACGGATGTACCTCTCAAATGACTTGAACAGGGATAAAATAGGGGCTGCAAGGATGTAAGACGTAATTAGTACTTAAAAAATGGAGGTAGCATTATTAAATATTCGTTAACGGCATTTCTATGACCTCGGATATGTAATGCTCGTATATCGACTACTAATACTGAAGATTTAAATTTAGAAACTGCTTTATGTGTCCTAATTAGAATCGCACGCTTTTCTTATTTACTAGGAACTTGCTTAATACATATTCAAAGTTCTGTTATTACGCTAATACTATAGGATACGGCCGTATAGCAGTACCGTATCATATTTTCATTCGTGCAAATCTTTTTTTAATATACTCCTTCGTACATGTAAATAGCCTCTCATACGGTACTAAAAGTACCATCGAATTCTATCTAGCGCACTAGAGGAACCTACACCACTTTGCAGCAACCCCGTAAAACACTGTAAACGTGCAGATAAAACAACTCTGTAATATTCAGTTCACCGGTACTGACCACACCCTCACTTTCCTCTCCTCTCTCGCCATCCTCAAGCTCCGTAGCAGAGCGCCACATCTCATCTCCATCTAAACACGCCAGCACCGCAGTCTTATACGCCTCGCCCATGCGATGCGCCATCTCGCGTGCACACACGCTCACCAGCCGCCGGCGGAACTCATACGCATCATTCCCCGCCGCGCCGGACCCTCCAGAGCTGTAGTAATGCGCGTCCTGCCACATGCCAATTTCGAAGAGCACAACGCCCAGCGCGTAAAGGTCGAAACGCTGCTCGAAGCGCCGGTGAAGCGCTCCGGACCGTAGCTCCGGGTGCAGCCAGAAGCGCCATGGCGAACGCCCACCCTCTCGCAGGTCGATGGTGCGCTCGTCGGGGCGTTCTCGTCGTGCGAGCCCGAAGCCGAGGAGCTGCGGTGCGCGGAAGTCGAGGCGGCTGGTGAGGCCAGTACCAGCAAAGGGAGCCGGCTGGGGAGAGGTGGTGGCGGTGATAGCGGCGCGTGCATTGTAGAGCGCGATGTTGCGACTGTTAATAGTCTTGTGCATCCAGTCAACGCTGAGCAGCGAGAGGACGCCGTCGGCGAGGGCAGCAGCGAGGCCGTAACGCTGCTCAAGGGACGGGAGGAAACTGTTGCTGGGGCTGACCTTTTCGCCTTCGACGGAGTGTTTGTTCCGTGGGAGGATCGAGTAGAGCGAGCAAGGCGGCTGGTCTGAAACGGCAAAAGGGGGTAGTTGATATGCTAAGGCGAAGCATGTTTGACTCTTCTCGAAGAAACCTTTGCAGTAGGGCAATGCAGAGAAATATGGGTACCCAGCACTTTGTAAAAGAGTGCAAAGAAGGGCGATGCGCTCCCTGAGGAGGTCGAGATCATCCTCGGACAGTGAAGGGTTGAATTTGATCCATTCCAGAATGATAGATGTAGAAGTGGTCGACTGAGATGTTGTTGCTGTCAAAAATCACTTTAGCAACAGCATTTGACACAGCATTCTGCTCTGACAGGGGACAGAACTTACATGTTATGTCGACACATTGTACTAAACCCCTCTTATTTGAGTCCTCTGATAAGCTCTCTGCAATGTGGTCGCCATAAGAAAACCTCGAGCTGTCAATCTCGAGCTCTTCAAGTTCTTTATTAGTGACTCTCTGTAAGCTCGCTTCAACCCTACGTGCTTTGACCATCACAGCCTGGTAGATTTGATCGTAGAGGTTGTCGTGAAAAGAGGAAGCGGCGGCGCCGATTCCTGCCAGATCAGAGGCTGATGAAGATAATGCGAGCGTCTTCAAGCTTACAAGTCTGTCTACTGATTGTTGTTGTAGTGGTGGCAGGCATTCCCGCAACGCATCGTTGAAATCCTTGAGCGTCTGGATATGAGCCATGATCCTATCTCTGTCGTTCGTGTCATCTTTGAAGGACCATGTGAAGTTAACCTTGCGGAAGAAGCTAACCACCTTGGCTCGACGCTGGCGAATATTTGCGTCCTTTGACAGCGCCTCAGCTACCTGGCGGTTCTGAAATAGTGGCACGGCGGCTGGAATCTCCGTGTTAGGCCCGACCTTCAACTGTTTCGAAGCGTCGACGATGTTGGCATCGTCGTCATCATGGAGTGCATATTTCTTGCGGAGTTCCTGGAGCTCTTGCAAACACTTGTGGGCTTGGCTTAGAATCGTATAAATATGAAGTTCGACGCGTTCATAATCCATCTTTAAGCATTGCATATCTGCGGCGAGAAGAATGGCTCGACGCAGAGACACTTCGCTCACGACGAACTCCTGCGATACCGGATCGGTAGTTAGGAGCCCACTTTGCTGAAGCCATGTTTCGAAGCGGAAATACTGCACTGCGATCAGCGCAGCCAACGTGCCTTGCCAGTAAGTTAGTGCTATCGCGGTGTAGCTATAGAATCATGCATTGGTTATTTGGTCATACCTGCACTATCCGAGAATCTGCGAGCGGAGGAGATATGGCGGAAGAGATGGAATGCTTGAAGGATTAGTGATGTTGCTGACCCTACGGTGCTAAAGGCGTCCATATCCTTGGTGTAGCCTGGTCTGATGAAGGCTACGCTGCACAATCGAGCACGCAGATTTTTGCAGAGAAAGCTGCCAAGCTATATAGTTTCTCAGACGGTGGGATGATGTCGGCTGATCGCAGTTTTGGAGGTTTTCAGCCTGTCGAGGTTCTGTCTTTTAAGTTGCGGTTAGTTGCCCAAACTGCAGCAACTGCAAACGTTGTCTGCTTAAAAATGATGCAGAGAAAGGCAGCCAAACCGTTATAAAATTTCAGCACCTTTCATCAGTAGGATAAAACTAGGTACTTATGCTCTCCGCTTACGATATGGAGGAGGAAACATCTCTCTTCACGATGAGGCGAGTGGCTGCGGGGCGAAGCATTGGCAACGAGGCTGAGCCATCTCTCCTCACGAAAAGGTGAGTCGCTGGCGAGGCGAAGCATCCCGCTGCGAGGCGGAGCAGACAAAAGACAAAAACAAAACCGAACGATACTTTGTGAATAACTTTGCGAGTAATTTAGCGGTAACTGTACCTCTGTGACAGCCCTTGGAGAAACAACTTAACCACCGCGACCAAAAGAGACAATGCGAAAAGAAAGAAAAAAGAAAAACTTTGTATTTATATAAATTTTTAACTTCTATATCTTAATACACAACCTCTATAACCATTAAGAACTAATATATTAGAAGTATTATGTAATCGCTTTTCAAAATATTTAAATTATTAATCGTATTTATAATTATTATAAAAATACGATTCAAAATGTTTAATACAATGATGCAAAAATTGAGTGGTGTGCAGAGCAACTCGAGAAACCGTTTATCTATCACGTGCGAAAAAAGAAAATCTGCCTGGTGTCCGCATTATCATTCTCACTGACTTATCTTACACGATCTTCGATACTATTCTTTCCGATCCACTTTAACTATATATCAACGATCCAGTGGATTCTTGATGGACTCGGAATACCAGTATATACCCCTAGAAGGGCTACCAACAGGAACTATTCGCTTGCTTGAACTGTTACCCGGTGACGTCGACGAGCCACTCAGATGCCATTTACATGTTGCTACAGCCCGGGACAAGTTCATAGCATTATCGTACGTATGGGGTGTTGATTTACCAACTTGCGCCATCGAAATTGACGGTCGACCCTTTTACGTCCGCCAGAACCTCTTCGCATGCCTTTCCACTCTTCGCGACCAAGCTGTAAGCCAGCTGCTCTGGGCCGACGCGGTATGTGTCAATCAACGAGATATTCTCGAGCGGAATTCTCAAGTTAAACTCATGAGTCAAATATTCGGCAGTGCCTCATTGGTGATCGCGTGGTTGGGTGTCAACCCTGAATATGCAGACCGGCTCCTTGGACCTGTACCTGCAAGCTCTGAACATCTTCAGGAACCCGTACCAGAGCATGGTAGAGACAAAAGTCTGACCGATAACTCTTCTAAGATGATTACACAGGGCATTCAGTATCTGGAAGTTACATCTAAAATGCTGTTTGACTTGTGCACGCGGCCGTATTGGACACGTATGTGGATTGTTCAAGAAGTCGTCCTTGCCAAAGAGCTTGAATTGCAATACGGCCGATTCCGAATACCTTGGAGCTTATTAATGGAATGGTCGGCTTACGTCCTTGCTTGTGAGAAGCTTGAACAAGATCGTGAAGACGACCCGGGAGGTGGGGTTCTGAGGAAGTGCTCATTACCAATGCGTTTGGCAGGGTTGGAAAAGCTTGCGAGAGATCGGAAGAGCTATCAGGAGAAAACAGCCCAGTTGGAGTTGTCTGGCGACACATTTTACAAACTGTTGCTCGACTATTGCCTGAGACAGTGTACCGACCCAAGAGACAAGATCATACCTATGTTAGAACTGACATGGTATCTCCGTGGTGGCAGCGATGAGACGAGGGATAAGATCAACTACTACGAGATGTCCGAATCGCAGCTCTATAAATACGTTTCGAATCTTTTCGAAGAGGAGGTACTCATTGAACCTAGCAGCATCCAACGAATGGTAGGAGAGTCCTCCGAGCTCCTCGAAGACGTACAAGAGAGATTGCTAAAAGAAACACGTCTTCGTTTTATTGATCAGCATGAAGAAGAGCGACAAAAGGAGACGAAAGCTCTGCTGGAAGCCGAATTAGCCTGGCTAGAGAGTGAAAGGATTCGGCTAGAGAGCCAAGTTGCTCGACTAGAAGAGCATCAAAAAGCGGAGATTGAACGTCTAGAGGTCGAAAACACCCTCTTGGAGTTCGGAAATGCCATAGCGGAGGTTACAGTCGCCCTGCTGAAGAGTGTATTAGAGGGCGAATAATTGTCAGTTAGACTACAGAGTATAAACAACCATTTTTAGAACAAGGTCGAAACCGACGTCTTACCATGCCGTTTCATGCTTTTATCACCCTTAGCATTTCTTGACAGAGGAGTACAACAGGCTTTTTGGGGATAGAAGTTAGTGTAATTCCAATAAAGGTTTATAGGGATTAATGGGAATGCATGGGGATATTTGGTATCAGAGTGGACGTATAAGAGAAAGAGTGGACTCGCGGGGAAGAAGTCTTTGGAGCCTCGGGTGCGGCTTGAGGAGTGTGGACGGTGTGGATTGAGAAAGATGGCACGTGATTAGAGAAATTCTGGGGGGCATCCCGGCTGTCGCACACCTTGAACTTTTCCCCAACCAATAAACTTTTCTTCTTTTCCAAGCTCTGACTCGTGCGTATCACTCTCTAATATTTTTCTGACAATGTGGATGGACCTATCCGGTGGCGGTTAAAGTATCACGCACCTCGCTGGATCTCCCAAAAGAAGCCACGCCCACAATGGTGCCAATCAACCCCAGCATTAGCTCCATCATCGCGGGGTCGAGATCCGCCAGACCTGTTTAGTGACAGCCAATCCGACCTGACTCCGGATCTGACCCTGAAAAAGGAGAAGCCGTCAGAGCCCGGCAGGTTCCATGAATGCGACAGGCACGAAGTGGAACGGATGAAAATTTTGCCATCCTTGTGGGGAAGGGAAGGCGAACAGACGATCGACGTCGGCCGCGGAGACACCACGAGGTGAGGTGGTGAAGCTTCCAAGCTCGAAGCGGAAGAATCATTATCTTCCCCATACCCCAGATCCGTCCATAAGAGCCTGCAGTTCCAAGCTCCAGGGGATTGATAAGTCAAGCATTTGACAGTTCCCCCTTCCTCTTCTCCATCTTCTCTCATAGTCATCAAGACTAAGAACAAGATGGGTCTCTTCACCAAGGTCGAGGATAGGCCGACCCCGGCAGCGGTCTACAACTGGCGAGTCTATGCTTGTGCAGCTTTGGCGGGTTCAGCAGCTATCATGATTGGGTAAAGACAGCTCGAAATGTTGAGAGAACGAGTGTTAATCAATTGCAATAGCTACGACAGTGCTTTTATTGGCACTACACTAGCTCTCCCATCCTTCAAGGACGAATTCCACTTCGAAAAGCTCTCAACAGCCGCCGTCAACCTGCTTAACGCCAACATCGTCTCGTGCTACCAAGCTGGTGCTTTTTTTGGTGCCATCTTCGCCTACATCGCCGCCTATTTCATGGGCAGAACCTCTGGTCTTGCTATCTTCTCAGCTGTCTTTGTCCTTGGCGCCGGTCTGATGCTTGGAGCTAATGGAGAGAGGGGACTTGGTCTCATCTATGCGGGTCGTGTCCTAGCAGGTCTCGGTGTCGGTGGAGCTAGTAACTTGGCTCCCATCTATATCTCCGAGATCTCACCCCCAGCTATTCGAGGACGTCTTGTTTGTATGTTTGAATTGGGATGGCAAATCGGTGGACTAGTTGGATTCTGGATCAATGTAAGTTTTCCATTGAAACCTCCTAATGCCTGGATACTCATATATTGCAGTACGGTGTGAGTCTCCATGTAAAGCCAGGTCACTCACAGTGGATCATCCCCTTTGCGGTGCAACTTATCCCATCTGGCATGCTATTCATTGGCGCGTTCTGGCTCTATGAATCTCCACGATGGTTGATGACCAAAGGAAAACGCGACGAGGCGGTCAAAAATCTCTGCTGGATCAGACAGCTCGACGAAGATGACATCTATATCAAGGAAGAAGTGTACGCGATCGAGCAAAACATCGAGCGTCAAATGGCTGCTGGAGGTCTTGGATTCTGGCAACCGTTCAAGATCCTGGCTTCCAACAAGCATATCCAATGGCGATTCTTCCTCGGTGGTTCCTTGTTCTTCTGGCAGAATGCTTCAGGTATCAACGCTATCAACTACTATTCTCCTACTGTGTTCAAGTCTATTGGTATCACGGGTACCAACACATCCCTCTTCACAACTGGCCTCTTTGGCGTCGTCAAGACAGTCTTCACTCTCATCTACCTCGTGTTCTTGATTGATCAATATGGACGACGAAACCTCTTGATGATCGGTGCCATCGGTGGTAGTCTCTGTTTGTGGTACGTGGGCGGGTACATTGCAGCAGCCAAACCAGCCGATCATCCCACCACCAGCCTCCCTCCTTCCGGCGTATCTGCCATCTTTTTCTTCTACCTCTGGACCGTAAGTTAATCAATGCCCTCTTCCATCTTCCGCAATCCCACTAACAATCATTCAGGCCTTCTATTCACCCACCTGGAACCCCACCCCCTGGGTCCTCAACGCTGAAATGTTCGACCAAAACGTCCGCACCCTCGCTCAAGCCTTCGCCGCCGCCAACAACTGGTTCTGGAATTTCCTCGTCGCGCGCTTCACGCCTCAGATGTTCGCTTCCATGGGCTATGGCGTGTATTTCTTCTTCGCTTCTCTCATGATTTGCTCCGTCGTCTTTGTGTATTTCTTGATTCCAGAGACGAAGAATATCCCGCTAGAGGGTATTGATAGGTTGTTTGATAGGAGATTGAAGGCTAGTGAGGCGCATGCGATTGTGTGGAGAGAGTTGGCGGAGGAGGAGGAGGTGTTGAGGGTGGGGCTTGCGGCGGAAGGTGGGTTGGGGTTGGAGAAGGAGGTTGCTGTGGAACAAGTTGAGGATAGGGTTTAAGTGTAAGATATAAGTTGGAGGCACGAGAGTTGCTGGTCCGGGGTTGTTTGATGAGACAGACACTCTGTGCAAAGTCCTCTGGATGAACATTTAATACTTTTATTATTACCCCCAATGTTCATCGTCCATGTCGTGTCCTACGCCTGAGCTGCGAAACTGATCTCAAAATCAGATAGTCCCAGCATATTCAATTGACTCCCAGGATGCACAGGCGATGACTTGAGCAAGTGGACGCACAAATCCCAATCCTCATTCACTCTTAGATATTTTATTTTGGTTATCTAATAATCAAACGTATTTTACAAATTAAAATAATATACGAAGATAATTAGATAAAGTAAAGTATGGTATAGATAAAAGGGCACAGTAACGTAAATCACATTAGTCCAATTCTGAATTTGGCCCACCGCCAGGTAGGCTCTTTTAGTATAAAATTGAACCATATCAGCACTAGTTCATTTCAAAAGTCACCTTTATAATATAAAACCATCCCTGTGCGACACCGTATTTAAAGCCAAAATCAAAGAATACAAATCGGTTTAAACTTGCCAACAATCTTGTTGCAAACAACCTCATTGCAAAAGAATCAACCACCCAAACCACGCGGGAACTGGACATCACGCACCCTTTCCCACCGTCGAGTATCACTACAAATTTGTTAGTTTAGCTTCCAGTTTTCAAGGTGAAGGTGAAATCAGACACTAATGTTTTTTTAGATATGACGAATCGATAAAATTGTTCTTCGAATTGTTTCTCTTCGCATTTATCACAGTAGGTTTGATCGCCGCTTCTAAGCTAAGTGATTCTTCGGTGCAAGCACCCGCACCCGCACCCGCAAGAGAGACATGACAAGAGAGTCGCAGATGTAGAAGGGCTTTACCCCGTTTATGTTTTGTATCCTGATACCGCATCTGGGCCGCCTGTAGCAAAGATGCAATATTGTCAACGCACAGTTGTTGCGGGATTGGAAGGTTGTGGATGTCTGGTATTCCGAAGAAGATTTGTTCATCGAGGCGTTCAGAGGAAAACGAGGGCAAGGGATTCCGAGCGATGGGTCTAAAAACTATGTAAAGTAGGCTACCTACATCAAGATAGATTTATGGGAGAGATCTGAGATCCTTGTTATAATGTCCCGGCTCGTGGAGATAGGTTTTGTTAAGACAGAACTTAGGAGCCTTCTTCGAGCGGGTCAAAGCGATGGCTCTTCATTAATGGAAAATTTCATATTTGTATCCACGCCGCAGCCCTTTCACCACTTCTCACACATCCTCTCCAATTCAAGTCATTTCCAACTCTTCCTGAACTCTGCTGCATTCCCTTGCGTGTAGATCATAAAATGAAACGACCTCGAGATGGCATCCTCGAGGTCGAGATTAACGACAGATCAATTCCCTCTCAGAGCATATGTATGACCGTCGCAATAGCATAACGCCATCGCTTGGTCAAGTCACCGTCGTTGCCACTCGGGGTCTAGCAGCGTGATGGGTTGATGCTCATGGTGAAAGAAAAGATGTTTCGTGGAGCAAGAATTTTTTGAAGATGGGAATCTAGAGTCACGTGCTTGGCTAGCGTGTCTAGCTGGCACCACTAGTCGATTGAAAATGTGAGCATTGTGATTGGATCAAAAAAGGTGGTGCGATTGCCGAGGAAAGAGCTTCCGGCCGGTCGATTCCGCATCGACGACGACAACATCGATTCGAGGTTCGAACCGTAACCTCATCATTGACGACGTCGAGCGAGAGAACGAAGCTCAACACCCCTCCACTCATCACGATGTTGGCACAACGAGCAGCTCAACAATCGCTGCGCAGGCGTACGTCCTCCCCTCCCAATGAAGCCTGAGGTGGAATCCGGATCATGACATCCCACCTCGTGGTATCATCATAGCTAACAACCACACAGTCGCAGCCTCGCAGCCATCAATGCTTTCGAGAATGGCGTTCAAGAATACACTCGCTCCTCTGGCCGTCGGATCTTCGATACAGACACGGTGCGTTGCGTTGGCCCTCTTCCAATTCCTCCCCTCACATCCAATCATACTCAGAATGTACGAAGAACGAAGCTGATAAAAGAACTACAGACCCATAGCAACACAAAAACTCACCCCCGAAGAATCCTACCAAATCCTCGTCGAACAACGCAAAAAGCGTCCCAATTCCCCACATCTCCAAATCTACCGACCACAAATCACCGCCGTAAACTCCATCATGCACCGCTTCACCGGCGCTATCCTATCGAGCGGTTTCTACGTCTTCGGACTCTCGTACCTCGTTGCTCCGGTATTGGGCTGGCATCTGGATTCGGCGACGCTGGCGGCAGCGTTTGCGTCCTGGCCGGTGGTTGCGCAGATCGGGGCGAAGTTTTTGGTTGCGATGCCGTTTACGTTTCATAGCTTTAATGGGGTGAGGCATTTGGTGTGGGATATGGGGAAGCAGTTTTCGAATCAGCAGGTTATTAGGACAGGGTGGACTGTGGTTGGGCTCGCCACTGTGAGTGCGTTGGGTTTGGCACTATTTGTCTAGGCGAGGAAGGGGAGGATTGGGCTAGGGAAAGGAGAATTGCTAGGTGGAGAAGAATAGCATACATGATTGACGGCTAGCTTGAGCAGGACAGGACAATTGATGCTCGCGTGTACACTGTTTGGTACTCTCCGATGCTACTATTGGTTTTCGGAATAATTCGTTGTCAGTCTCGGCAGTCTATCGAGTCTACGCCGCATACCGGACGAGTGTCCTCATGGTGACAGAGCAAGTGCTGTGGTATTTTATTTTTGCTACTTTTCTCTCGTCCTAATCATTGTTTTACTTTTTGTAGTCTGAGGCTAGAAAGAGCAAGTGTGCCAATGAAATCACTTCCTCGAGAGCAGGTGTTTCGCTCAATCGGGGTGTTCAACCACCCGACTCGGGTGGTTAAAACCTTAGTTAAGGTGTTGAATTATATTCAAAATACCCCTGCAATAACCCGACTCGGATGGTTGAACACAGCGAGGTGTCTGAGTGAGCACCTCGCTTGACCCTTGCTGCCTTCTGCTTACGCCAGTCTTACTTCTTTCCACTCTTAAACTCTCAATCTAATCTCAATCTTTCACAACACAAGCTGGTGTAATGAAATGATTTTTTTTTTTGCCAACATGCCATATTGTTATACGCCGTTACAAGAACCAGATGCGATTCGGCTCATTGTCTTGCGTCCATCACTGGATCTGCAATCACCATTGGACATTAGCCTCGTCTCAACGACTCTCTCTGCCTGTAATGATGATATCATAGAGAGCTACACTGCGCTGTCTTATGTTTGGGGGGATGCGAATGATAAGCGAATGATCTCGATCGATGGCAAAAGTCTAGAGATCACAGCGTCGCTGGAGTCGGCCTTGCGATATATCCGAGATGAGAAGAGAGAGTTGAGGGCTTGGGCCGATGGAATTTGTATTAACCAACGAGATCTGGACGAACGCAATACTCAGGTGATGATTATGGGCAAGATCTACGAATTTGCAAGGCATACCATTATCTTCCGGGGCGAATCTACAACAGAGACTAATATTGCCATGGACTTCCTTCTTCGCAAAGAACGACAGCCGATATTACTCCTTCAGTCGGGTTTTTTGGGTAACGTCGCTCAATTGGTTGCAATTGGAAAGAACAGCGATTCAGCCCATAATATGAGCCCCACGGAGCGTCCCCAGCAATCTGAAGTAGAAGATTGTCGAAACCTTCTCGAAGAGCACATATTGAAGCGACCGTGGTTCGCTCGAGTCTGGGTCCTTCAAGAACTTGTTCTTTCCGTCGACCCATGGCTGCAAATTGGAACGTGTCGAGTCCGATGGAGAAGCTTTTGTGATTATACTTTAGGAGGAGCCGCCCCAGCCAATCCCACGGCTGCACTTCGCTTGCTATCTGGCATGAATGCGGCTCGAACTCGTCTCGGACCGCCTTGGCTTCAACAACTCTTCCAGCTTTCGGTATCATCAGAATCACCCAACGCAAAGGACCTGGAGCGTACCCCAGTGGATTTGATGCTGCAAATACTGTCTTCTCGCAGAGGACTAGGCGTTTCTGATCCAAGAGATATGATCTTTGCGCATCTGGGAATGGTGAGAAATGATGGAAAGCTGGCCCGCCTTCCCCAAGCCGACTACCGACTTTCGGTATCTCAGATTTACACTGATTTTGCCATCTACTGTTTGCGGACTATCCGCAATTTGAGCTTCTTGTTCCATGTAGGAGATCGTGATCCCGATAGTCCCATAAAGGGTTTGCCAACTTGGGTACCTGACTGGACATCTCCAGCACCATCACAGCAATCGTCACCTCCCCGTGTACACATGGTCTGGGAAAATACGTGCATCGACTTACTTTATAAATTATATCCACCGACAAATGCGCTTGGTTGCATTGGTGCTGTACTTGATGTCATTACGTACATTACTGATGACATACTACCTTCTCTTGATCTGAAATTCCTGTATTCACAAGCATTGCAAAACTGCGGAGCTGGATGTGATTCTTACAAGTTGACAACGAACATGATTGATCAGATGGAGAGTATTGTTTGTCTCTGGTGCAACACTCATGGCCAGCTGCTGCAGGAACTGCCACGATGGATTTCAAGCGCTAGGCAGAAATATCAAGATGTGTTTGACGACTTCGTCGAAGCAATGGAAACGCCCGAAAAGATGATCGAATGCGAAGAACACAACGATGCCATGTTTCGTGGGAAAGGGCCGTCTGACGACTTGAATCTGATAACATTCGCAGCCATCGCTCGCAACGTTCACGGTCTCGCCATCGCGTGTGCTAAACGTGGAGCTTTGCTTCTGGTACCGGCCACAACTAGGATTGGCGATCTTCTATGCTATATTCTCGAGGATTCCCCTGCACCGTGCATTTTACGACGGACGGCAAACACAAATGTTGAACTGGACCAATTTATCATCAGCCATTTTTTACCAATCCAGGAGGCGTTAAGGATTGAGCGTCTGAAGGACAAGGCCACCCGATCAAACAAGGTTCGATCTCAAGAGGCTAGTGCAAACATCAAATTGAGCAGGTTGGGCAGGAGCGAAGCGTCCCAGCTGCTTGTACACAGATCAGAGCTTGACAAAGTAGAGCATTTTGAGTTTGTGTCGACTGGTATCTTTCGGGCGCTGCAGGAACATGAAGACGTGCGGCTTGCGCCCGTGTCGAGAAGTATGTTTGCGCTTCATTGACTGGGTTGGATATTGTGAGAGTTATGTTTTAAAATCAAGAGATGGCCTCTTTCTTGCGTTGTGTTTTGCTTCAGCGTTTGGCGAATATTGGGGCTTCCTCTTCCTCTTCCTCTTCTCCTCCTTCTCCTTCTCCTTCTCCTTCTTCTCAGCTAGGTACTTTATTAAAAATATAATAGTATTATCTCGTGTTACTTATATTACTTAAGTGTTACTCAAGTATTCTAGAGAAGGGTAAAGTAGAGTATAAGTAACGGTTAAGTAGAGTAGCAGCCATTACTCCACTCTACTTTCTTACAATGCTACAGCGGATTTGATGATCAATGAACTGTTACCACCTTTCTCAAGAGATTACTTAAAACTCCCTTCAATAAATTCCAGCTTTACTTTGAATGTATCCCATGTCATTCCACCGCTAGAATGCTGACATTTCTTACTCCTTTGTTCACCTATAGAGCGTTTGATAGAACTTGATAGGGCAAGAGGCTCCGTCTGCCAAATTCGCTAGATACTTGATTGTATAGATATCTTCCAACATTATTTTGCATTGGGATAAGGCTTCGGCGGCGTAGGTCCACTTATCACAGAGTTTGAAACGATCATTCGATTTTGCTCGATTGAAATCAAGAGGTATGGTAGGTCCTTTATCACGATTGCAGCGACCTCTATGCCAGCTGATGATGAAGTATGTTTTTATCCACGTTCCAAACCGCTAATACAAGTGTTATAAATGATCAACCAACAAAATACTCTTGAATTCATTAGCAATGTGGCTGTGATATAAAATTGCGCTATATTCTAGTATAGCTAAGTCTTCTTATCCTCCAGAATTGTTGCTGCCTGCTCGGGCATCGATCTGTAGGTTCTAGTCAAACGACTACCTCTACCCTTCGCATAACTACGACACAAACTCGACCTCTCTTTTGCTAGTAGAGTTGGCTTCAATGAGTTTCAGCGCATTTACGAGTGCTGGATACCACCTCGCAGCCATCTTGGTGTCGCCTGATTGATTCGGATGCACGCCATCTCTCAAGTCTGTGGAACTCATGCCCGTATTCTGATCAACAACCCAGATAGGAGACTGAGTAGTGTTCTTTGAGGCGGCCCAACCAGGAATTGCGTCGTTCAGGGCAGCGATTTGACTGGCATATGAGCCAATTGAGCAGGGAATTATCTGCGCGACCTGCAAAGGCTTAGTTCTGATATAGTGCGCTGCTGTCATGGAAAATCAAGCATGAGATGGAGTGCCCACAATGATTTTTATTGACGGATTTGAATCTCTCATCACTTGCACTAGTGTACTGAATGCTGTAAGAATATCGGCTGTCTTTTTGCTCTGCTGCACAATGTCGTTTGTGCCCAAATGCATTGTGATAACATCAGCTGGATTCTTCTTTATCCAGTCAACAAGCTGCTTTTTGTTCGCGATATCGATGGCTAGGAATCCTGAATGTCCTTCGTTATCCTTGTCGTAAGTTTTGGTCGGGCAGCCTGCTGGGTTTTGGTTCGTGCCGGATCCGACGAAGTCAACGTTCGTAAATCCAGCTTGCTGCAATTGAGTCCAAAGAAGTCCTCTCCAACAGACAATTTCAGTGATGGAGTCGCCAAATGGCATGTATCGAATCTTGGGGGCTTGCGCAAGTGCGCTGGAGAAGAGAAGTGCAATGAGGGGGATGCTTTTAAGACCGAACATCTTGGACAAAGGAGTATGAAGCGGCTATGATAAGTGTCTTCTGAGAAAACATAAAGGAAGTGAATGTCAGAAAGGGAGAAACGTGAGGAATTTATAACGTACATCCATTCCCCCAATATAAAGTCCCAAAGTTGAGATTTGCTAAGTTCGACATTTTCATTTTCAATCTCCTCGTTTATTGTGGGGTAAGTGCTATGGATATTATGATCTTCCTGGATAAGTAGCTCGCTTACGCGTATGTCGTACCTCGTATTTTTCGGCGAGGCGGAACGAGTACAGGCTATATTTTGAGATATTGTAATTAATCTTGTACTGGAAAGGGATTATTTTAATATACCTCGCGGTTTCAGTCTTCCTCAACTAGAAACTTTTATATATACTATAACTTAGCAAAGGCTTATGAGTTATTAGCCTTCTTGCCCCTAACTAAACTCCCTACTCAGCCTTCCTCAGCCTCGCCTCGTACTGAAAACGTACAGCCTTCTTAACCCTGGCCCCCGATCTCCATCAGTTTATTTTAGCCTGGAAGAAGGCGGAAGATGAAGCGGGGTGTTGCGAACATTGGGATAGAGCATCTAGATATGTGTTCACATCTTTAATGGTATCAATAGAGTGTGGAATCGCCCGGAAAATCCGGCTTTATTCGGTTTTTATCTTTTTTTCCTCTTTTTCGAAAGAGCATCGACTCCGGATACTGTCAGTTGGAAATCACGCGATGGATGACACTACGTACGAGCCGGAGCTCTCTACAAGCCGTGTTCTCAACTTAACTTCCTAGCCTAATCCAAGCCCTGGGCTGGAACAGGCTTACTTGGCTCGTAGGCTAGGCAAAGGAAGACAACTTAAAACAAGCGTTGGGCAAGGCTACACAAAGCGCACATGTATTCTAAGCAGGAGTAGGAAGGCTAAGAAGGCTAGTAATGCTAATAGTGCTATTTAAAAAAAATTAAAACGTAAATAATGCAATGCCGGAATATTGGCATCTTGAATAATGTACGGGTACATCGGCAACTATAAATTTAGAGCTAAACTAGTATTGTAAACGATGTTATGCGATGTAGATTAATATTAAATTTCTAAATTCGACGTTCGGATTTTTTTGTTTCATCAACACTATAGTCCCCGATCTCCATCACTAATCGGATATCTACTTCCTATCCACCCTATCCACCCCCTTCCCCTCCTAGCCTATTCGACACACAGGCAGGGTTCGGAAGAGCATTCCGACTAGCTAGAAAGAAGCTAGGCTAACCTTAAAAAATCTAGGCTACGCATGGAGAGGCGCGGAGAAGGAAGAGGAAGGCCTTTTTAGGAGGAGAAGATGAGATCGCTGTCTAAAGAAACCTATTATTGATTACTGTATACTCGCCGACTCAAACAGATTTTGCCATGTTTGCGTATATCAGCTCAGCTTGCATCGAAGCCAAAAAATAGCGATGCCAATAAGTTATTTTGCCACTAAGTAGCACGCTTAAGAGTCAAGTTCGCAAAAGTCTCCCAAGGCTTGTTCCACGCTTTGAAGAGTCTAGGGCTCCTTTCTCGTCAGCCGATCTGCAAAGGAAAACATAAGGAGTTTCTCGTCCTATATCCTAGCAAGGCAAAGAGTGATAGTATGGGTGACTCTGGTATTTCAGGGATCTGAAGGTGCAAGGCGCACGTATGGTGACCGACTGTACTCCAAGTAACAACTCCACTAAAGGAAACGAACCCGCCGAACTTAGCCACGATTACCACAAAATACGTTTCTGGACATATGTGCTTGTGAAGTTTATTTTTATGGAAACAGTAAAGTATAGACATAGAAGAAAGCAAGGGAAATCGCTCTAATGTTGAAGTCGTGACAGCTAGGGCCCGCAGACAAAAAGCAAAGTAGTAAGATATTGATCCCAATGAAGATCTATCACGGTGCGAAGCCATGGTGTGCGAGTAAAGTGTATATAATATCAATGATGGTGATCCTAACCAGCCGTCAGGATATATATACACAGTGTGAGTCACGTGCCGTGACAAGATCATTTGTTCCCCTAAGAATGATCATATTTCAAAACTGGAGCACTAAATCCTAGGACATAACCTGGTACAATTAGATGAATGCGAAATAAATGGACGACTCTAAAAACTAACTACCTTCAGACGCCTCCTCCCCCCTTTTTTTCAGAGCCATCTGAAGCTTCGCGAATCGCCGCACCGGCTCAACCACATCTCCAAAATTTGCCGCGGTAAATGCTATCTCCGCCATAGTCCGCCCCAATATAGCGTCCAATATTCTGTGGCCTGGTTTTCTTTGACTTGATGCAGAGCCGATCATTGATACCCAAAATAAGACGCCCGATAATTCTCCCCAGTTATCTCCAATTCCAGTCTTCTGCAGTGCTTGTACCAAAGCTATAGTGGCTGCTGTGTCACTCGAAACAAGAGGTTGACGTGTCTCGATCGCTGTGAGCATGATCCACACTGTCAAACGACAGCTTTCGAAGATCCAGTCGTTGTGAAATGGATCTTGAGATGATGAAAGTTGCTCAACCTGGCTTTTCGTATCAAAAAACCTAATGTCAAATTCTTCCTCAGTAATCAAACCTTCGTCTCGACCTATAACAGCATCAACGACGGACTTTGCACTATTCAAGACCTGGGTAGTCTCCTCGCTACACCCATGAGGCTGAAGATAACCTCGTGGACAAAATAACGGTGACTCGTGATTCAGCATAGGATTCGACGCTTGGTAGTCAAGGTTGAATATCGAGGCAGCGGACTGTACTCTGATTGCCGCCAACAGAATGTGTTGCCTGTAAAGTATTAGCTGCATCTCCCTGATAGGTATGGAAACTATTACACGAAAAGATACTTCCGTACTGTTCGTCCAAATTGGTATACCCCCAGGCTATCCATACCACGCTGGTTAACCATCAACTCTATTCCAGTCAGATGGGTTTCAACCTCTTTGATAGGATTCCCGAAAACCTTCGTTGATCATCAGCTTTTGAACATCACTGTTTCCTGAAGACTTACCCAAGTGCCGATCGATAGGTATGAAATCGAAGCAATCACGTTGGTACATGTTGCTGTACTTGGATGCAGCATCTTCCGATTGATTTCCGAAATGGCAGCGCCCTTCAAGCCCAGTGCCAGCTCTGGGTTACTCCAACCTCTCGCAGCACAAAGAAATGAGTATGCCATGTATAGAATGCTCGAGAGCAGTGCTGGCGTTCTCAAAGCTTCGGGAAATATGTCTGTCTTTGTGGCTCCTGGAGAGCAGAAAGTAATTGCTAAACAACTTCGATCAGCAAATGTAATTCATGACTGAGTTGTTTGACGGATGGCATGATTCGCAGATCCTACAAAATCATAATGGTCTCCATGAGGTGCACATACCATGTGCCTTTACGGCATTGATTTCACCAGAAAATTTGGAAGTCAAGGGCGGAGGAAGCTCGACTATGGAGTTGAAAGGATCAAAGTCGGCAGCAGCAAAGCTAGCTACTGTGGAGGCAGGTTTCTGTAAAATGTTTACCTGCTGTGGTGGGGTCATATTTGACAACTGTATGCCTCCGCAATGGTGGCAGCGCTCGGTGGGGCCGCCAATTTCTGAGGACGTGTCAAATCCCTGATTCTGGGAGGATGAAGCTTCATCTGCTGAGGAAGATTGAAGTGATGGGGGACATCGACATATCCTGTAGCCAGAACGAGCACTGACCGGCTGCACACCCCTTTGTTGTCGGTCTTGGCGTTGCCTATTTCGAAATTCTCTCATGGCATGGGATCTAATGGTCCCCTGCGTCGATTGGTCTATTTTCCGGCCAGATTGTGCCACAAAGCTGTATGCCACGGGTGGGCGCTGCCGACCCTGACCTTGATCGTCCATTTCTATGAAGCTTCGCTCACCAACCGGGCTAACATTACCACAGGAAATAAGGGCCAGTCCTGTAGGTTGCTTAGTTGCAGACTCGGCAAGCACCATTTGAAAATGAGAGTGCAACGCTCTGCGGACTCAATTGGAATCTTCATAGACTTCGCAGCCTAAAACAGTATGTGCTCTCCTCATGAAACGGATTAATTACGCTGCGTCCTCTGGACCCATCATTAGTCGCCGAACAGAATGGCGCAAATGATTCAGCCCCATATCCGAGGGTGTTAATGGGTGTGAATGCTAACTTTGGGCTTCGAAAGACTGTGAGGTTGAAAGTTCCTTTCAGGTAAGGTTACACGATTCTAGCGAGCGCAGGGGCCGCTGTAGGTACCCTGTCAGCTGTCAGAAGCTGGACTAGAGCACATACCAAACAAAGTCTAGTGCCTCCCCGTGCCCAGCCGTGCCCTTGATGCGACAGCAGGATATCTTAGTAGGAACGCATGTCAATTCCACTTTCACAAGTCGATCCTTGGATAATAAAAGAATTCCATTCAGACACAGCCTCTCGCCAGGGTTCCGAAATTATATCATTTCTCTGGCCTTCCGAACGGCACGCTTGATTTGTAAGGAATTTTCTCAGTCCTATTATCTGCATATATATCTCTTCGAAGAATTTGCCATGGCTTTCAACTATCAGGCTCTCCCACTCCCCTTCTATTAAAGGCATATCAATATCGTTTCAACTGGTTCTCACGTCTAAAATCTCTATCCCAAAGCCAATATGCATAAGACTTGGCTCACTCGTTTTTCATCTATTGCGTTTCTACTCACGTCAAACGTCCCTCGATCAGTCCTCGCTCAGAGTCCTCCAGGCTTTAGGCCTGCAATTTCCAATCATTTGACTGTTACCTATGGGACTGTAGCTATCAATCCAGCTGGTATTACTGTTCCGGGCGCTGGTCAGTTCACACCTCATTGACAACCTTCATTTTGCTTACTTGAACTTGGTAGATCTGACGGACGCTCCAAGCCTTGGATTAGCAGGCACGCACACTAGCGACTATGTTGTGATCATGATGGACTTTAGTGTTGAGACTGGAACATCCACTGGATCAAACACAACGCTGCTGCACTGGATCCTAGCTGGACTTTCTTCTCCAAACGAAACTACGACGTTGACTTCCCACGAAGGCGAGATTGCTCCATACTTTCCCCCTGGTCCCCCAGCTGGCCAGACCCATACATATGGCGTTTTCCTTTACAACGAACCTGCGAAGTTCTCTGTTCCTGCGGACTATATCCCATACTTCAACAACTTGACCGCCTCGGTATTCAATCGTGTCGGTTTCAATCTCACCAACTTCGTGGCTGAGACAGGCTTGGGTGCTCCGATAGCAGCTGACTGGTTTTTGGTGAGCACACCAAATACTACGACAAATTCCGCAGAACCAAGTTCGAGTACGACCAGATCATCAAGTAGAGTGCCAAGCGCAACAGTCACACCCACTGGTGATAGTTCTGGATCCGCATCTTCGTTGTCTGCCAGTCCCTCAGCGACACAAAGCATATCAGGGGCGACAATGCTTGGTACCGAAAAATTGGGTATATTTGTTGGAGTTCTCGGGTTGGTGCTGAGCATGGTATAGATAGTAGAATGGATGTCTGTCTCGCTACATATTTGAAATTGTGTTACAGACCTTATAGGTCCATATATAGCGGACATTCTTCAGATGATTCTGACCTGTATTCATAGCAATAGTAGTGTTCTGATAATGATAAGTTAGCAGCAGATTGATCAGCGATGGAGACTCGACAATATTTCAGACAAAGTCAGCTACTCCTTTAGATTTGGCAACGAAAAGAATCACGTGAAATGAAGTATGATTTTAACTGCCTGCATATTTAGATTTTTCAAATAGTGCAGACAAAAATTTCGATCATCCAATACTGGAACTCGCATTACTCCGCCAGCTCTTCCATTATCGAATAATTTTATCGGGACCAGGTTTTAGAATCTGCAGTGCTCGTATATTTGTCAGCCAGCTGACAGCACATACCCGTTTAGGACTAGTAACAGTTTCACCTCTAATTATTCAATTGAATGAAACCCACAAGACACCATTGATTTTATATAACCTTGAAGAATATCATATTCTACAGAGCACACCTCATACCACAATTCAGAATTTTATGTTCACAATTTGAGCGCTGCTTACATTGTCGAACATACATCTCCTACTTGATTGATGAAAGTTGAAGCAGCCAAACCATGTTGAACGTGCTAGGTAAGACTTTCTTCTCGACTTCATCTGAGGTTAAATGTCTAAATCTTGGTCTAGTCATTCACGGATATGTTCAGTCCGCTAGTACTGTGGCTCATAATACCGTAGATTTGAAGAATGCATTGTCTGATATTGCCACTTTTCATTATGTAGATGGTCCGTCAATGAACGGCTCATCTTCAAGACCATGGTGGATTCTTGACAGGAAATTGGAGCACGACACCAGAGCCTCAAAGAGATGGGATGAAACAGTAAGTATCCAATATGAAGGTCGCAAGTGGCATATAATGATGTGTTACGTAGGTAAAATGGTGGTCAGACCTATTATCCAAGAATACTTATGACGGAATTATCGGCCTATCTCAAGGCGCTGCAATGACAGCCTTACTGTTGTCTATGGTGAGACTGATAGCAATGTTCTTGAAAGAAACTAACCAAATCTAGCTCAATCATCCAGAGAAGAAGCTTGGATTTCAAGTCAAGAAGCAGCCTATAAAATTTGCCATCCTATGCTCTGGTCTGTCACGTACCGCAATCTTCTCTATCCCCAATGGCTTACAATTCTTGCGCACAGGCTTTATTTCTAGCAACGAATCGCACAGCCATCTATACAGCGCCCTACCAGATGTGCCCACTTTGCACAGTAAGCTCTTTCCCTTACAGCGGCTTTTGTCCGTGAATTGAGTCTCATCGTTTAGCTGTCGACGAAAATGATGCCATTGTGCCGGCGTCAAAGACGAAAGACCTACAAGAGATGTTCAGTCATTCAAAGATACTCAATCATGATGAAGGTGAATGAATACATAAAATGCCTAGAGTCGCAAGATTTGTGTGCTGATCAACCTTGGTTTTATAGGCCACTCGATCCCCGTTCGCGGAACATGGCCGAAAGTCATGAGGGATTTCATTGTGCAGAGCTGCTTCTTGTGAGTGAAACGAAGGCGTAGGGATTGAGTGAGGAACCTTTATAGAAGCTGATGTGCCTATTATGTGGTCGCTTTCAGGATGCGGGGTAGAAGTGTAGGGTATAAATTACATTCTGTTTTCTTGGGGACCTCCAACGTTTCTTGCGTTAGATTCCCTTTTAGACGCGACTACCTTTTTTCTAGGGAATTTCCCAAGCTTGATATTTGAAATCATGAAATGGCGAGAAGCCCCAGCGCTCTCAAACGCCCAGCCCTTCCTAATCCAGGCCCTAGGCTAGGACAGGCTAACTTCCCCTGTAGGCTAGGCAAAGGAAGGCAAGTTGAAACAAGCTTTAGGCAAGGCTAGGCAAGGCGCACATGTAATTTAGGAAGAAGTAGCAAGGCTAACGAGGTAGTGTCTCCACCTTGGAAATTATCTAAAAATCCTACCGAGAAATAGGTACGTGCGCTATTTGCACGTGAAATATCCCCCTATTATATACCCTAGCAAGCTACCCCCTCCCAGCCCGGCCTAGCCGACCCACAGGCGGGGCTAGGAAGAGCAATCCGACTGGCTAGAAGAAGGCCAGGCTAACCTTAAAAAGTCTAGGCTAGGTAAAGGAAAGGAGAAGGAAGGAGAAGGAAGGAGAGGTGCCGGCTGGGCGTTTAAGAGCGCCGAGAAGCCTTGAACATCTTTTAATATCCTGATTAAACGTCAGAAAAAGGAATTCAACTGACATCAACCATAAGTCTTTCCCTTCCTTTACGAGCTAAACGTGATGAAAAAATAGCCCCGACTATCACATTATTAACCTGCATATGTGGTTATGTGAAGTGGAAAGGGCCAGTATTTGGATCCTTTTCCCGCCGATATTGGTTGAAAAATGTTAGGCCTTGCCATGTCGATTCCCATAATAGATTATATTTTGAAGGCAGTAATATAAGAAGTTAATGCAATGCATAGCCTAAGAAAAACGGGTTTCTAATGATAATCTTTATATCTTCAGGAAAATTATACTTTACATGTAACTTAAAAAGAAACTGCTAGTTTACAAATAAGTATAACCTAATGCCGCACTCTTATTACGAATATAATATACCTTTTATTTAATACAAGCAATATTACTATAATTCTTAGTAATAATACTATTTTAGTATATTAAAGATAATAGATAGAAGCACCGCAAATAATGAAGGCGTGAACATTAAACTGAGTCGCAACGAGGTTGTATTCTGCAGGAGCGGCTTGGGTACTAATTTGGGCGCGGAGGTGGGAAAATGCTGGCTGGAAAATGCTGGCAGGAAAATACAACAAGGCTACTCGCACAAGCGATGCTCG
Source organism: Mollisiaceae sp. DMI_Dod_QoI (assembly GCA_009613015.1). NCBI lineage: Eukaryota > Fungi > Ascomycota > Leotiomycetes > Helotiales > Mollisiaceae > Mollisiaceae sp. DMI_Dod_QoI. The sequence goes on from VXCB01000066.1 coordinate 68,617, forward strand.
TCGACTTTCTCAATGACTCCATAGAAATATATCCCCTTTTTCCACGCTCACTTCTCCACTGCGACGCGAACTTCGACCACAATCTCATATAATCCAAACCAATATATACGCTACATGGACTCCTCCGCTAACAAGTGGTCCTCTATCCTCTCAGGTATTGGTTTCTTCATTCTCTTCATTGGCGAATGTACCACAAAACAAGTTCTCTGCCCCTCTCAGTCTCCTCTCCATCGTTAAACGTCTCATCCACTTGATAAATTAAAATCCCTTTAAAAATAGTTTATTGGGGAAACTTGATACCAAGTTCCTTGCACAACTCTGCAAAACTACTAAAATTTCAGAAACGAAAAACGTTTCTTACTGACAAAGCTACAAGATTATAGAGATCATCAAGTAAGGACAGATAGACGAATCCGAGCTGCCCAGATCCAGCTAGTACTCGCAGAGATCAAAATATTGATAGTGAATTTCTTCAAAAATCCCAAATGTGTTTTATATAACGTATAATTAATTCACTTTGAAAGAGCGACACCTTCAAATACCAAAGCAGATTCCAGTCTAAAACATCTCCTAGCACAAACTCTTACATATCAGTCCCTGCGAGCCAAGCCTTCATCATCTCTAAGTATGCTATTTTTGCCTCTTTCAGCCCGTCGCTGTCAGCCGGATCCTCTGCAACGATATCAGCAGTATGACCGGCACCTTGAACCAAATACACCCGTGAACTCTCCATCGTGGGCTGATCGCCATACCACGGCGAAGTTCCTGCAGGGGTAACCGGATCCAAAAGACCGCCTGTGAGAAGTAGACGAGAAGTCTTCTGCAGAGTATTTGTATCGAGGCCGAGAGAAGCTTGGTATGCGGGACCGCCTTGCACCGAAGAGATGTTGAAAGCAGCTTTGCACCAAGGATCCAAGAGGGATTGATCCCCGTTTGAAGAGTTGAGGAAGAGGCTTGGGGAATTGAGACCCCAGATCGATGAGTTGGCAGTGTAGCCGTCCAATTGGGGGAAGTAAGTGCACTGCAAATATTGATACGGACTGACGGCTTCGAAATGCGGTTCCCAGTCAACGCATGGGACTGGCTGGAAGGTATTGTGTATTTGATTCGCTAAGTTTAGGACTTCGAGGTAGGACGCGTTCTGCGGCAAAGAGAGTGTTGCGTTGATTAATGTTTGGAAAGGACTCCCGAACGCTGAAAGATCGTTTTGAAGGTTCTCAGTGTACTGTTCCATCAGTACGTAAGCTACGAGATCTCCATCTCTCTGACTAGATGGGGCTGTGCAGAGGTTGAAGGCTTGCTGAAGATTGCTGAAATTTCCTAGAACATGTCAGATTTGGAGAAAATGTCTCTGATATGATTTCCTCACCTGAAGATATTTGGGACCGGAGAGCGGACATTGCTGAGCGGATGCGCTGAGAAGCCTCGTATGAGAAGTCATTGTAGACTTGATTGGCATAGTCGCCCCATGCAAAGACGTTTGGTGCGTTAGGGTCGGAGACCAAGCCAGTTGTCAAGAGCGACGAAGCAATAGAACCAAAGAAAGTTTCAGGGTATCGGATTCGGGCAATTGCAGCGAGGGTTCCGCCGTAGGAGCCTACAAACCGTTAACCATCAAGCGTCCTCTTCAAATAATATTTGGCTTTCCACTCGCCTGATACATAGATCACTTTGCTGTCAGCGGCCCCAGAATAACTCCTCTGCACCCATTCCACAAGGGTAATTGAGTCAAGCAGGACATTATCCAGGGTCAATGGTGTCAACAATGGCACCGGCCATGTAGCGCTCTCGGTATAATTCAGTCCGTACGGGCAACTGATGCCGAAGTATCGGTGCTCAAGGACGACCACCAAAGCTCCCAGCCGTTCTGCCCACGCCGGGCCGGCAAGCTGCTCAAGACAGTTCATATTCGCATTCTCTGTTGACTGGAAGAAGAGAATCGGGCCTCCAGGCTTGAAATATTCATCGATGATTTCGAATTGTTGATAGAAGGTCGAGTTGTCGCCAACGGTGCCGTCGTAAGTGGCATGGTCGATTGGCTGAAGAAAGTATCTGGTTCCGGTACCACATTTTGATGGATTGCCTGTAGAGATGTTCAACGTTTGCTGGATTGCGAGGTCTGGTGGGGACTTTGGTGGCGCAGATTGTCGTGGTTGAAGAACAGGAATAGCCTGGACGAGGGCGGAGCCGAAGACGGCGAGTGCAGTGATAATGGACTGAGGTAACATGCTGGAATGGAGTGGATGATTCAAAGGTAGTATGTGAAGATAGACCGTCCAGTGTATCCTCTGGGACTTCAAGATGTTGAGATATCATGCTTTTATAGAGCAAATTACCTTCTGTAGTTCGCCATTCGGTGCTTGTACAGTACGTGATTTTCCCTGGTCACCTTTGCCATCGCTCTTAGACGTAACGAAAATATGATCTTTGACTAGTCGTGAACTATGTTGTTGCAGACGATGAAGTCTGTACTCAGCGCGCAGCACCGCCATGTATACATGGGGCTTATGTCATAATTGCCTGTTCAGGCCTGGTGGGCTGCATCTGGCGAGGACCAGCCTCCAAAGTATATTGTTAGTTTCAAGCCTCGTTGCATGGACATTGCTGCGTGGAGCTTTCCTGCAAAATATGGCGGTCTCTCTGAGTAAAGATGGTCGCGGCAGGACGGCTTGTAGATCGAACTTCGAAGCTTCCAGGAAAGTCAGACTGCGGAACTTGCGGAACTTGAAACTCGTATTAAGTCAATTGGGAAATTGGAAATGACTGTATGCGGAAACAAGCAGCGGCGAGGCAGACTTGTCGTTGCATCTAACTCTGAGCTCTGCGTGAATATGTTCGCATTATAGCTTAAATCTGGTAAGGCTGAGAAGCCGATCCGCAGCACCCCTGTTAGTGTAACTCTAGAGATCTGCAAAACTTCCCTTTCGGGAAGTATCCAGCGGTCACACGCCGCACGTGACATCCGACCATGACAGCAATCGTAAATCTTGCCTTAATCTTAACGATAAGGAGCGTTTTACATTTATATCCTATTTTTGGTCACTCTGTTTGACTACGCGTGCACAGCCCCGATTTCAATGTTGAACGAAATATAAAGGTGGGCGAAATACTCGCGAGTTGTCTTATTTGCTCCCATCACACTCGAATCTACTTTCAGATTAATTGTCACCATTCATCTTTCGTATTTCAGGCAGCCGACGGCTCTCTACCATTCTACGTCTTTGAAATAACCCTTATTTTCGATCCGAAAACTACTCCCTTTTCCACAACAATGTGTCTTTTGCTCCCTCTTCTCTTCCGATTACGCCGCAACATGGATAGCGCCCCGGACGGATCAATTCGCCCACAATATCCTGTCCCAGTTCAAACCCCGATGAGTCACAGACCTCGAAATACGTTCATGGATCGAAGACTTGAGAGGCAATATCAAGAAAATGCAGCTTTGTACGGACCGCAAGTCGCGGAAGACATGTATCAAAGAAGCTTGAGGGGGGCTCGTGTGCAAGTAGTCAAGCACATGAATCTAATTGGGAGCATACTGACTACGAGCAGGGGTGGTATTGTGGGGGCGGCGGCCTGTTGAGTTTTCTTTTGAAAGGGCCGTTGCACACTAGTGAAGGGAAAGTAAGGTTTTTTTTGGTCCTAATCACGACATCAATCGTTGAGATATATTGCGGAGGTATGAAGGGTTGATTGACTGCGAGGGTCTGCATTGTGCGGTGGATTGTCATAGGATGGTATTTCAACATTGTTGGGTAGATCGCAAAAATACAATAGAATTTCTATGAGTTTGAAGGTACTATAGGATCCGTTTCCCCTGTGTACACTTGTGCTAGATAAGTGATGGCGGAAGCCGTGAATCGTGGCGTGGGTAACATGCGATGCTCGTCAAGATCGTTTAACGCTTGTAGAATCCAAGTTCGCATTTCCTCTGTTTTTGCTTGCAGAAACGCCACGGTCAAGGGAACGTACATGTGTTGTGCCCCCATGGGTCGACGTTTCCAAGCGTATTCGTATGACCGACAAATTCTAGTCACCAACCATTCATTCCGGCATTCTACCTGCGGGGTGATGTTTCTAGGGTCAAGAATGGATAGCATACGATTAACAATAAGCTCGTAACTGTCGTGTAGCACCAGCATCACGGCAAAGGTATAGTCCTTGAAATCAAGAACTGTTTCCAACACTGGGTCATTCCGACTGCTTTTGACTTGGGTGATATCTCTTTCTGATGAGAAAATTTCTTCGATTGCCATGTTGATCGAGTCGAGACGGGATTTAGTTTTTGCAAGTCGTTGTCGTAATTCATTGCTTGCAGGACTGGACAGTTGGCCCTTAAGGTATCTTCGGAACTCAATGGACAGATCACTCCACGAAACCATGAGTTCTAATAACTTCTGAATTGAAGCTTCCGTGTCAGAATGGGTTTCGTAACTGCCCAAATATTCTGTCCAAGGCGGCTTCGCAAGAAAGCATGCGACACCTAGCTGGACTGCTCTAGCGACCTTCTTCTCCTTAGATTCCGAGACATGAATATCTGACAATTGTACTTTACCGCTATGCCTTGCATTTGGCGTGTAATAAGCATCTCAAAACCTGACTTGTGCTTTCCAGGACCTCTCGCTTCTAGCAACCGAGATACTCCACCTGCGTGATGTACGAGGTTCCATTCAACAGGCGATCCAAATATTGCCTGGAGTACGAGTTAGATTGGGTTACTGTGTCGAAGTAGAATCTACTTCAATGTAATAGAGTATTGCAGTTGCAGACAAAGTTTCCACAGAGTAACATTCGATCGGATCTTCCAAAGCCTGGCGAAGACTTTTGATTGCCTGATAATAAGCTTCCGGGCCTATCCATGTGGATGGAGAGCGATCATGCAACATTGCTGCATGTACTGTAGCCATGAGTGCTGCAGAATTGTCTAGAGCGGCTGACAATCCCATTCTCTGTGGCACCAAAGTCAACCATTTGCCAATCAAATGCATTCGGAACCCGGGCGGCCCCTGCTCAAACGATGCTACTAATTGGAAAGACCGCCTCTCCCCTAGCGTTAGTGGAGGCTCGGAGCTGACTGTTAGTGCGTTTATTGCACTAATCGGGTGCCATTTCTGGAAGAGCATGCCGTCATTAGTGAAGTTCTCCGTGGTGAATGCATATGTAGTCTTCGACGCGGGTAGAGACATATGCCGGGCTGCAGCAGGTTGGCCAGGCTGAGACTTCGGGTTTCCATCCACAAATTGGAACTTGCTAGGATAAGAACACTCCCGACTGGTTCTTTTACATCGGTCACATATAGGGCTGTTCTCATCACACTGCACACGAGATTAGTGACGATTATCTAGTTATCGTGTGGAATGGAGAACCGAACCTTGACCTTTCTTTTTCGACAACTCAAGCATCCGGTGCTTGTCGATACGCCTACCATTCTAGTTGTAGAAGCATCGAGCCGTTGACTTTGGCTCGAATTCCGTCCTTGGATGCACCAGGAGAATGAAATGATGGCTTAAAGGAGTGCTACCTGCTGCAGCTCAAGTGAACGACGAGGCCTTTCAGATGATCGGTGATTTTCTTTCCACGCGCAGAAGAAGTAAATACATGATGGATTTAGTGTGTAAAGTTATGAATTCAGCCAGTGTGCATGAAGCTCAGGAAGGATGATTCAGGGGCAGACGATCAGGCAGGCGGTCACCCCGTCGGCTCAAGCTTACATCAGCGATGCTCGGCATGCGCGTTCCATCTTTGTCGGTTGAAGTGGACCCTAATGCGAACCTGCTCCAGGGCACGCAAGGCATGCTGTTCTGCAGTCCCAGGGCGCATGTCGTCCAATTCGGTAATCGTGCTGCGAATCGGCTTTTGATTTTCTCAGCGCAGAATTGCATACGATCATATCCTTTTTTGCTCTAGTTGACCCACGTCAGCGAAAACATAATTTCCATATCTAACCTCAAGGTGAGATGAGTCAACAGTAAATGGCAGATTGTGGACATCAGACTCCACCACAATATTTATATTAGGGCCATTCGAAAGCATATACATGAGATCAATTGGTACTAACAATCACATCACCATTATGGTTGGGGCTATGAAGACTAATCGGTGCGGGACCTGTCGTAAAAGAAAGGTCAAGGTAGGTCGTGCATAGAGGATGAATAGATTGTAGCTGACTGGTCTCTGTCAGTGCGATGAAGCTTGGCCTATCTGCGGCCCTTGCAAGAAAGGTAATCGGCATTGCCCTCCGCGTCCGTCTCTCAAAGTCATCGACGACGGTCTCCACGTGAGACGAAAACTGGCAAAATTATCCGATCAAGAGACGGCCGCGAAACCAGATCTGGATGAACTCGCTCAAACGGAGGGGATCTCATGTTCAGAAGACCATGCTTCCTCCGTCCAAAATGAGGTGGTAGAGAATGCACTTGATCTCATGCTGCTGACGCCGATGACCCTTACGCCCTCCGAGCAGCTTTCATGCGAATTCATTAGCTGCTTACATATTCAGGACCCATCATACAGTCTGAAAATCATAGGAGCCTTTGCCTGGTATATTCCGCAGCGGTTTGGCTCTAGTGCTGCTCTGGATGATGTAGCTACCTGTATGCTAGCCTCCCACGCTGCCATAGTTCGAGGGTCCAGTCCATCCTTACGGATAAACCCCTTACTGTATGCTCGCGCCTTACGTACTGTCCAGCAGGCCATTGATGACCAAAGCGAATGGAAATCTTCCAACACGCTATGTGCCGTCCTTCTACTACACCGGATTGAGGTAAGCCACACCTTGTTTCAACAGTCTTGTGTGCGAGTCTAATGCAAGGAACAGGCGGTTTTTGGCGAATCATTCGGGCTGAGCGAGGTTGTCCATGCATCTGGCGTAGCCGCCCTTCTGGAAAAGAGAGGTCCGCCCAACCCCACAGATACATTCGACTCTTTCGTCACTGCAGACAGTCATGCGTGCATTGTATGTGCTCCATAACCTTTTCAATCCCTCATCCCTGTTATTTGCAGCTGATCAGATTAGATACACCAGGCACTTGTACAAGGGAAGGATTGCTTCATTGCCTCACAGAAATGGGCAGCAGCAGTAGACGCTCTGAACGGATGCTCCCATCTCCAGACGATCTTCTACCAGATTCTTCGACAGATGACTGTTTGGCCAAATCTTGTTCGCGAAAAGCTACATTTTTACAAGGGCGACCCAAGAGTCGATCCAGTTACCATCGTTCAGAAAGCATATCAAGTCAAGGGAGCAATGCTTGAGATTGGTCTAAAGCTAGATGCGCTGATCGAGGAGTACGACCTCGCCAGACCTGTTCCACCAACCTGTCTATTTTCTTTGGTACCGGAGATGCTCGAATTCAAAGATCCGATGGCTGCATTGATTTTGTGTTACCATGCAACGTTTAGCATCATCATTTCTCAAATTCTCTCATCCCTGGTCAACAATACTATTTCCGAGTCGGAGTTGGAAGGTGAAATACTACATCAATCGAAACGAATTTGGATGCTGGTCGAGCACGGCCGGCAGAACAAGCCCCTGGGTCTACCTATCCTTCAAACGGCCCTAATATTGACGACAGAATGGGCGAATCGGGAGGCACAAAAAGAAATCATTGCGATTATGAATGAGTTGGACAGTTCTATGAAGTCAAGCCGTGAGGGCTGGACGAGGGAGAAGCTGATATACAAAGCCATGGTTTTTAGAGGAGACCTTGCTGCTTGAGCGATAACTGCCGAGGTTTCTAGCTTTATCGAAATCAATTGAAAGATCTCCCCGAGTAGACCTCAATTTCTTTCTTTGCTATGTTTGAGACCCCGATTTCTGAAAACCATTTTCAACCTCACATGATACTCTTCGACGTAATCGTGGACTCTCGTGTGCCCAAACTAGGCGGACGTGTATTACGTGAGATAAGTGACTGCTCTTTAGGTACAGAATCAGGCCAAGTGAATAGGCTTAACCGCCGTAAGGATCGCAAAATTGATGAATAGAGGAAGGTCGGGGCTCTGTCGGCCGACAGTCAGCGGTAGTTTTCGGATCTACTTACCAAAACAGTTACAAAATGCGAGGTATCGGAACTGCCGACAGCTTTCATAGCCAACTTGCTGAGCTCTTGCAGTTAGGATTGAGGGAATAGGATACATCTTAGTAGTGATCAGCATGAAGTGAAGGGTATTCCTTCATCTATACTTAAAATATTATACGTGCATGATGTTCAGTGGGGACTCTTCTACGGCTGCATATAATTTAGCATGTATCTCCCAGTGACGATAAGTTCACCAAACTTTCCTCGCTTCCTTCGTCTTAAGAAATTTAGCTCGTACACATCAAATCATGGCCTATCAACCTAGATTGCTGGTCAACGCCGTGGATGCCCGGGCAAAAAGTGTCCCGGATAGTCCATGGCTTCTGTATGCAAGATCGTCTTTGTGGGAACAAGAAGGAGGATACCGCACCATCACCTGGAAGCAGTTTGCCAATGCAGTGAACAGAACTGCTTTTTGGCTTGACGACAACCTTCCTCGAACGAAACCAGGCCGTCAGACTATTGCATATCTTGGTCCCAACGACGCAAGATACTACATTTTGATCGTTGCAGCTGCTAAATCAGAGCGGAGGGTAGGTCGTAACAAATTCCTTTTTTTCACTGGAGCTTTATTAATGTCAGATTCTCCGCATAGCTATTTATTCCAGACGGGCGAATGACCGCGGAAGGACTGGCTAGCATCCTTAAAGAGGTTGAATGCTGTGCCTGGATTTCTACCCAGGATCAATTCAGTGAAGTACCAGGACACAAATCACTCGTCTTTCCGTTTTTAGAAGATATTTTGGCAAAAGAGCCCAATTCCAGTCTTCCGTACCCGTACGACAAAACTTGGGAGCAAGCCAAGGACGATATTGTATGTATCATTCATACATCTGGAACAACAGGTACGGATCTAAAAAAAATTCTAGTTGGATTCAAACCTTAAGACGGACTAACTCGTAGTTCACGTCAGGTGTTCCCAAGCCAATTTACCATCGTAATGGGTTCATGTCAGTGTGGGATAGCTGGAACAACATCTTTTCCAGACATCACCCACGAAAAATCACGTATCGGCATATGATCAACGCACGAACATTAACTACCTGTGCTCCACAGTGGTTAGCTGGTTTGGCATTCAGTTTGAATGCGGCGGTATTCATCGGGATGACTACAGTCATGCTGCCTCCTGATATGAATATGACATCTCCTTTGGACAGACGAGCAATTATGAACATCTGCAAGCACACTGGAGCCGAAAGTATTCTCACACCACCGTCCTTGATTGAGGACTTCTATACTGATGAGGCAGCATTCGACTTTCTGAAAAGTCAGAAATATGTGTGCTGGGTGGGAGCAGGACTCGATCACAATGTAGGCGATGCGCTTGCACAGCACACTAACTTGTTTCCTGTCATCGGCTCAACTGAACGTGGAGCTGCATTGTCATTTGAATCTGATGATACCAGCATGTGGAAAAGCTACGAATTTGTCCCGGAGATGGGTCATCGATTTGAGCTGGTTGCTGACGAGACTTACGAGCTGTACGTTGATCGCACATCTGAGAGCAGTCTCTTCCAGTGTGGCTTTTACACCTTCCCACACCTCGACACCATCAATACTGAAGAGTTGTATTCGCCAACGATTGACAAAAATGGCACCAAAAGATGGATCTCTCGCGGACGGAAGGATGATCTGATCAAACTGTCGTGGCTTGCCAAGTTCCATGCAACACACATTGAAGACGCCATTGCAAGACACCCTCAGGTAGCCGCAGTTTTCGTAGGAGGGGAGGGCCGGGATGTGCCATACATCATCATTGAACCGAGGGACTGGACAAGGGTGGGCCATCCAAATATGTTTGTTGACGAGATATACGATACGGTGATCTATGGGATCAATGAGAAGGATAATGACGAGATTCGAATCCCAAGAGAGATGGTCACGCTATCTGATCCAGACTTGCCTTTCAAGCGAACGATGAAAATGACAATTATGAGGAAGGAGGTGGAAAGGATGTATGAGAACCATATCAACATTTTGTATCTAAAGTCGGGGAAGAAGCAGATGAACGGTACAGCTATTAACGGGCATAAAGAAGGGATTAAAGTATGAGGGAGATGTAATTTTCTTCTTTCAGATCCTCGAGTAGGAGTCAATGTTGAACTCTCTTGGATATGAAGCTTTCTCTCAACCATTCTCAACGTCAGACCTAGTGAACGAGAAAAACAATATCTTCTTCGCACAGAAGAGACTATAAAACATCAAACAGCAGAGATCGCACCTCGAAACCTAAGCTGCGAGACATAGCGTAGCCACAAATATCTTGAGGAACTCTATAGAGTATTAGATCTGCTGCAACGTTGAGCCGGGATGCGTGGGGAGAACATCAGATCCTGCCCCAATACTATCTAACAATATTTTCTGCGTCGAAGCTGATAACGGGTATGAAGTCATAACCCCTGGAACAAATGGGTCTCCAAGGTAAATTTAGGTGTTCATTCAGGGATCCGCCCCGCAGTACAATTAAGTATCTATCTCGAGTTTCGCAAAGTGCATTAAAACCAGTTTAGGGCTGACGTGCGTTATCCCTGAAAGCTATGTACAGAGGTTGTGTAGGGTATCAGCGATTTTTGTTGAGATGAATTCGTACAGAAGACTGCCAGGTTTTCGGGATGTCCAAGGGAAGAGCTGAAGCAGATCGTGACGCTTACAAGCATCAACCTAACAAGATAGCTCTATAGTCTGAATATTTATCGGCGGAGGTGGGGTCAAAACCTTCTTCGCAAAAGCATGCATATCGGGTATAGCGTACACTTGCCAAACTTAACCTTAGCGTGTTCTAAGTGCTGAGCGCGTGGGGCTTCCGATGCATCCACACGCTAGTTACTCAGTCACCTGTCTGGCCTCTGAAGAGGCCGCATAATTGGTGTAGTCGGACTGTATCTGCCGACAACACGTTAGTGACCATGCATTTGCTGCCTTAGCGATGATTATCTAGGTACTGTTGATTTGTACCTTCTGAAGTTCTGTGACAGCGCTTTCGCCAAGCACCTGCCCTGCTGAAGGACTCGCAGACACTAAGAATCTAAGAGCTGTGTGCAAAATCGGCAACTAGTTATGAGATGGTTCATGTATTCGTGCTTCTCCATTTCTCTCTTGACTTCCAAGGTTTGTAACCAATAAATCGATCATGCTTATCAATATCATGTGACAGATAATCACACATGATGAGATGCGAACAGAGTAGGTAGGTAACAATATTATTCTTGCGTGCTCAACATTGAACTACTGCTAGTTGAATGCCTTCGGAAATGTTTGAGTACTATTCCTTGTTTCCTACGGGTTCAGTATCTCATGCTGGTAGCTTCCCACGTGATAACATTGTGATTTGTGGTTTTGGTATCAGCTCACTGTATCGTACGTCGCGATTTATACAATCTAGCATGTTGGTGGGCGATCGTTGTCTTGGATGAGCCCCGTCGGTAGGTAGCTGTTGAGTCATGAGATTCTAAATGCATATCGTTGCGCAGTTCATCGCTTATTGAAAGGCATCCTGATGGCATTGTGAGGCCTTGGCATCCAAAACACAACTCATCAATCCTGAAATCCCATCAACTCAATCCCTTGACGGAACCCAGGTCCTCTCATATTCTTGATATTCAAACACCAACCAAGCTCGCGCTCATAATGAAATCGTCGAAAGTAAGATTTCAAAACCCACTGCCCGTAGGTTGTCATTTGAGGGCCGATAGTTCCATGCTGGATTTTGTGGCAGTATTCGATAGATTGACAGAGACAACGGGCTACCTTGTCGGCTTCTTCTTTGACCGAAGACATCGTGGGGAACCTCGAGTTCAAACGAGGTTCCAGTCCAGTAAGATCCTCGGGTGTCGATTGATCGAATGACGATGAAAAGATAGAACTGCCGAAGAAGTGTTGATAGAGGTCTATCATACTGCACAAAACCTGTAATATTATTGCCCACCAGAGGACCACTTGACTCGCCGTTTCCAAGGATTCGAATTCAAGAGCAAAAGGGAACAACTTGCTATCGTAGGGATCATCTGCTGGGTTATCTACGCCTGATGGCATAGCCCAATATAGAGGTTTTCCAACTTCAGCTCTATATCTCTGGTGACGATCATGGAGCCTCTCAAGTGCGTCAAGGGAAGCCTTGAAAGGGCTTGCCATCCATTGTTCGGGCATTATGTTGCAACTAGCAATGAGCATGTCTGATTCTTCAAGAAGGACAGGTACTTCGCAAGCAACGTCAATCAGTTCGTGAAAGGAATCGTGTTCGCTGCTCGCGGCCATCAATTGGCTGAGCTGGTGGCAATGATAGATCGTCATCGATCTAGTTTGACGCTTTGAAAGGGCTTCAATCAGCTATAAACCTGGTCAGCGTAAAAACTTTGAAAGGATCGGCAGATGTACAAGGAGCACTCGAAGTCGTGTGCAGAAACTCCGGCAGATTGGCGTGGGAAGGTCCATGCCACTTCGAATACGCAAGATCGCTGATATGCCCTGAGCGTGAGCGCGCCAAGCATGATCTGTAGGGCAAACAAACAGCTAGTTCTGTTAGAGTCTTGCGTACGAAGATAATTGCTACGAGAGAAGTACCTCGGAAGTGGAAAGCACAGAAATAGCCGCCAAAATCTCGTCACTTCGTCCGGCGCTAACATCTTCTATTTCCACAAGTAACTTTTGAAGAGTATCGTTATAGACTTGTAATGCCTCGTCAACAGAAGCGCTGCCCGTTTTTGTGACGGCGACTTGTACTACACAGAATGTAAGGAGACAGTAGTCGAGAGCCTGACTTTCTCCCTTAAGCTCGCAAAGAGCTGGAAGCCAGGAGTACATAGACGATTCTCTTATGTTGGCTAGACGCGGCTCAGGTAGGTATAGCTTCTTCAGGAGTTCCAAGGCTTCAAGTCGAAATTGTGTCCGCAGGCCCACCGGCTTCTGAACTTGCGTTTTGAGTGCCTGCAGGTCCTCGTCAATACTCCTGGGCACATGGAGATTGAGGCTGTTCCGATTCGCCACTGTTGAGAGATTCCCAGGAGTTCGGTTCACAAATATTATATCGCGTTGGTAGCCCTTGCAAGCAATTTCGGCCTTCTCACATCTTAAACAAGTTGGCTTGCGATAATCACACTACGGCAGAGATCAGTAGGTGTGGAAGACGCAGAGTATCTATGTCTCACTTTGACTTTACGTCTTTTGCAGTCGCGACATGCTTGAGGTTTGCCTACTTCCCCAGCCTTTGGGTCGCGGATCGAATGGTCAGCAATGATACATGCATCGTCGGTTGAAGAACGATAGAACGGGCTGGAGCTCGGAGTCTAGCTACCATAACACTTTAGACACGCGAAAGCGAGGCTGAGAGACCGAATGCTATCCACAGTCCCACGCAAAATTATCCCAGGCCGACGTCGCAGTTCGCAGAAGTTGAAATACAGGCTGAGGTGCGCCGCCAGACCCTAATCCTAATCCGCGAAGATTTTGCGAGCCCGCGACAGGGTAGCAGATGATTAGCCTAAGCGTCGCCCGTCACATCCCGCCCAGCACCGTCTCCCATGCAATCTTTGTAATCCAGAGATGTAGCGAGTCCATTGGGACAATGGCGAGCTCCGACAATCTAACCCACTTGAGAAAACGTCTGCGAGCATGTCGCAGGGATTGTTACATTTCGTCACGTTTTGCATATCAATCAACACCGAAAATGGAGTTTCGCCGTCTACGGTTGAATATATATATGGAGGTCGTTCCTGTTCTTTTAAGACGTAATGCAAAGTTAATATATTTTATTCCCTTCTTTCAATTACTTCATTCGATCGATTGTTGTAGTATTGTCATCTGTATTTGCGATGGACCATTCGTCTGAAAAACCACCCCAGCCTGATTCTAAGCTCCCCATCGATCGGTCAGAACAGTCACTTGTGGATATCGAAAAAGGCTCCATACCAGAGCGAGGGCCAGAGCAAGAGCAAGAGCTAGAGCTTGGACCAGAGCCCGGAACAAAGTTGAAACCCAATCCGGATGACTTTCCCGATGGTGGATTTGAAGCCTGGCTAGTCGTTGTAGGGGGATTCTGTGCGGTATTCTGTAGTTTTGGCTGGATCAACTGTGAGCACTGGCCTGGATCTCAGACCATCACGATTAACTAACATCACAAAGGTATCGGCGTCTTCCAGAATTACTACGAACAAAATCAGCTGAAACAATACTCCTCGAGTACCATCGCTTGGATCCCTTCAACTCAATCGTTTATGTTGTTCTTCCCAGTATGTAGAGCAAAAGTGTTCAGGCTTTTCATCATACTGACTCTTCTAGGGTTTTATTGCTGGAAAAATGACAGACGAACTTGGACCACGTATACCAATCTTGCTCGGATCTTTTCTACACGTCTTCGGGTTAATGATGACATCGATCTCGAAAGAATACTACCAGTTTTTCCTTGCTCAAAGCGTATGTAGTGGACTCGGATGTTGCTTTCTCTTCTACCCAGGTACGTCCGCATCTCAGTCCATTTTTGAGAATCTTGTCTTACATTCGCTTCAGTCATTGCAGCCTGTGGCACTTGGTTTCTTAGGCATCGCGCCCTTGCATTTGGCATCATGGTCTCCGGATCGAGCATTGGTGGTGTTGTGCTGCCTATCATGGTTCAGCACCTAATACCCCAAATCGGATTTGGGTGGACCATGCGAGCGGTCGCGTTCACGTTCCTAGGTCTTCTTATTATTGCCAATCTCACCATTAAATCCCGCCTTCCACCGGCTCGTCGACCATTCCATTTTGCAGAGTTGGTGAAGCCTTTCATGGAAACGCCCTTCCTATTACTCGCGCTAGCTGCTTTCTTCATCTACATCGGCGGATTCCTTCCTTTCAACTTTCTCATCCTCCAAGGAGAGGCATCAGGGATGTCGACAAATTTAGCGAGCTATTTGGTCCCAATATTGAACGGAGTATCGTAAGTGCTTCCACAGAGTTAAAACCAATTTTAGTCGTACTAATTGGAGCAGGACATTTGGTCGTATTCTCCCGGCTCATGTCGGCGATACTTTCGGTGTTTTCAACGTAATGATTGTCCTCTCAGCATTTGGTGCAATCATGACTCTCGCCCTCTGGTTACCCGCGGCTGGAAGCGCTCCCATCATTCTTTATGCCATTATGTATGGATTTGCATCTGGCTGTACATTATCAATTATTCCAGCCATGGTGGCTAAGCTGGGACATATTAGTGAGTTGGGTGCTCGAAGTGGTGCTTTGTATGCGTTCTCCTCTATCGGTGTACTTATCGGAAGTCCGATCGGAGGAGCGATACAAAACGACCAGCACGGCGGATATTCGGGACTTATCATTTTCACGGGTATTGCATTAATAATTGGGACTTTTTTCGCTGTCCTCTCGAGAACTGCCCAGGTTGGTTGTAAGATTAAGGTAAAGATCTAGATCTATTTTTGCTCTTTGGTAAATAGTGGAAATTTACGAATAGCATGAATGGACTGACGCTATTCATTAATGGCCTAGAATCTTTGTACTGTATAGTCTAAAAGATATTCATGAATGCTCCCTCCCATTGAACTTTTCCAAGGCACTAGCAATGATAATCATGAGTGGTAGGTTCACCATTGGGGAATAGCTTCACCCAAGTCTTCAACTAAACTAAACGAAACGTAGTAAATAGCATGCACCGCACCGTAAATGTCACCGCATTTGGCGCGGGGACCATACGCTTGAAGCAAAATGTGGTCTCCACGCGCATCTTGGAAAGGATCACAATAACACTGATTTTCTTCGTTGCATTCCAGGGCCGGTGGCGAGCTCGGAGATGTTGGGCCTTATTCAACCTGAAAGAGAATTCATGGTAGAGAGCAAGATGAGAAAGGTATGTGAGTGACATGCGTCTTCACGTGGATTGTGAAAATTATAAACTTTTAGAAATTTTTTTTTAAATATTATAATATTATAAATATTCCTCAAACTAAAGATCCTTTTACAAGTGCACTTTGAATAATTATTTGCTGTAACTTTGTATTTATATTAATCAAGGAGCATGTGGCTGCCAGGTTTGTGGCTGTGCGAAGTCCATTTGGGTGGGCGCATGGTCCACTCCTCACCCCTTATCGCGATAAGCGAGATTAATTAAATTGCATTTCGATACCCACCTAATAAGATCAACGATATGGCAGAAATTCCAGATTGCTCGAATGACTTTTATCACAAGGTATCCGTACAACAAATCCAAGATTCCGAGATCCTT
Source organism: Mollisiaceae sp. DMI_Dod_QoI (assembly GCA_009613015.1). Taxonomy (NCBI): domain Eukaryota; kingdom Fungi; phylum Ascomycota; class Leotiomycetes; order Helotiales; family Mollisiaceae; species Mollisiaceae sp. DMI_Dod_QoI. The sequence goes on from VXCB01000066.1 coordinate 84,901, forward strand.
TCCTTCCTTTCCTAAGCACCGCCAAAGATCAAAAGGCTTTGAATATTGATTCTCCCAAACCCACGTCGGCGCAAGAGTTCTCGACCACGTTGAATCGGGAACTCGGCCACGACCATAATGCTGACATTCTCAGCGCCGATGCCAGCTTCATATAATAGCTGCAGCACCGCACAAAGCGTCTCCCCCGTGGAAAGGACATCGTCCACCACCACCACTGACCCGCCCCTGGGGACCACATACCGTTCCATCTCGATCCGCTTCTCTTTCAAATTGTTGGATGCCAAAGACGAGATATGCGATGAGGGCTTGATAACGGAAACGGTGGGTGGAGGGAGCTTGCCGGCTTCGCGGATCAGCACCAGGGGCACATCGACCCGCGAGGCCAACGCCGACGCATAGACAAAGCCGCCGGCCTCACAACACGCTACCGCATCAACTGTGGCCCAGTTACCGGTGAAGTGCGTTTGCAGCAGAGACGAGCACAGGGCCAGCCCACCCGGCTGCTGGGAGATGCCGAGCACGTGGCGGAACTCGATGCCCAGGCGTGGGAAGTGGGGTATCTGGCGTACCATATGCGCCAGTCTCTGCAGGTCCTCGTGGACAAAGGGAAGTAAGTACTGCTCGGCAAACCCTTTTGCCGCGTCGTCTCCGGCCGTGTCATTATAGAAGATGAGACTAGGGAAGTAGTCTAAGGCCGTCGAATCCGACCCGCTCTTGTTGCTGTCTTTGTTGTCCTTATTGTTATCACTATTGTTATCACTATCATCATCACCAGCGTGACACCCTCGGCGAACTTGCCGGGTCTCTTGTCTAGCTTTGACGCGAATATCGAGCAGTCTGCTGTCTGGCACCAAATGGGACAAAGCTGCGACCGGCGCATCGTCTCTCATCCCGGTGATTAGCAGCACATCCACATCTGCAGCGCCGTATACTACATTCAGAAAATGCTCTTCTGGTAGCCGAGGACGTTGCCGCACTTGGTCCTTGAAAAATGTCGTCAACGCTGGCCGGTGTTGCTCCTTATAGGAACGGTCCCAAAGTAGGCGGTTTAGGTCGGCCCCTGAAGCCGCCGCGTATTCTCGCTTAGTCGCATCGCTAATGCTGACGGCCCGTGCCGTGAGGCTTTTGTGGGTACAGGTGGTGAAGGCGGAGACCCAGACGTCGGCGCAATAGTCCTTGCCGGCGCAGCTTTCTCCTGTGACAAGAATGATGAGCTTCTGTTTCATTGGCGCCTTTGGGAGCGGGCAGGCATAAGCCAGTACATTGTGCGGGTCCAAGCTGTTTTTAAGACGGGCCAGACGCGGCCGGTTTGGTCCAAAAGCCTTAGCCGCTAGGGCAACGTCTCTGGGGTCTGGCCCAAGGTCGGCGCCATAAGCTCCGCTACTTAATGGCAACAAGTCTCCGACAACATTATAAACCCACCGCACGGCAGCTCGAGCAGCTTCAGTTCCACCTTGGTCGCGAGGCCAGACACCAGTCACTACGCAGGCAAAGTCCCAGTCTCGACAGCCGAAAGCAGTGGCATCGGCCACCATGTCCTCAACTGCTCCGCCACCTTGCAGTAGATGGAGATAACAGAAGGGCGATGGACGAGTCTCAACGGCTGCCACCAACATAGTGGCGACGTCCACTGCTCCGATATGTTTTAAGAATAAACATCGCTTGAACGAGGAGGTCTTGCCACCGCCGTGCCCGCCATGCATCCCGGACATGTACATCTCGGTGTCGAACAAACCGACACTGTCCACGACCTTGAAATTGCTTTGCGGCCCCAAAATTGTACCTGTAGGCGTGGGTATGGGCATGGCCATGGGCAATGGTGTCTCAAAGCTGGGCCTAGACGTGGAAGATTCGAACATGGTCACGCCAAGCTGTAGTTGGTTATTCTCCCAGTATAGGTACGCGTCTGCAGAAAAGTTTTGGGGAAGCTTGCTGGCGACGAATTTATCAAAATCGCTGAGCTTCAGCCGCGCCTCGAGGTTGTCACTTAGTGGGACAACCCAATTTCGAATGGAATAGGTTGGGGCCTCGTAAGCTTTGAAAGTAATGCTGACCACGATGCCAAAGTTGGTCCCGGCCCCTTTCATCGCCCATAGCAGATCGGTTTCGTTTACCGGGCGCACAGCACCGACCGGCCGGTGTTGACTTGGTACACGGCCGATGCAGAGGACCTGGCTAGACTCGACGCTGACTACCACGGCACCGACGATAGAATCGCATGCTAGCCCGTGCAGCCTTGTCAGGTGCCCGATGCCGCCTTGTAGCCACAGCCCTGCGCCTACACTTGGGCGGGCTCCTAAGGGCACTGTCAAGCCCGCCGCCATGGTCTTGCGGATGATATCACCTGTCTTGCAGCCAGCCTCGGCGACGACCAAGGAACCGGAATCAAAACCGGGTTTTCTTTCATCCTCCCCAGCCATGACAATATGTACTTGGTCAAAGGCGCCCATGTCGACCGAGACGACGTTGGGCCAGAGGCAGTGGCCGCTGTGACCCCCACCGATGATGGCCAGGGCGACCCCGTGCTTCAGAGCCCATCGAACGCACTGCTGGACGTGTTGGACTTTCTCCGGCCTCATAATCGAGGCTGGGCGGTGGTCCCGAGCCTCCCAGTTTTTAACAGTCTTCTCTCCCTTTAGCAGTGGCACGTGTGCCGTCAATTCTTGCAACGTGGTGGCATGTTGGGTAAATGCTGCCATGATGTTGGGCGAGCTGAACAAGAGATGGTCTGGCTGGGCTTCATCGAGATGGCCCAAGGTGCGGCACGCCTTGCGCCAATCGACTCGGACAGCCTTGTCCACGTCCCCATCCTGCATGACAAACCCCGCTATAAAAGGAGCAAAGCAGTCCAGTGTTTCGTCGTCATTTGCCACGCTAACGACACCAGTAGGGAAAGAAGCCGTTCGATGGCACACTAATCCGTCGAGCTGCAGAACCCCGTCGCGATGGAACACCACCACCATTCCGCCTTGTGGCCGCTCCGTAAGCATTTCCAGCGCCCGTTCGATGAACATGTGTTTGGGATTCATCCCGTACATGCTGTGACAGAATAGGATGATGTCGTATTTTTCGTCGTTATCTCTCGTACCGGTACTGGTACCGCTCCCTACGTTGTCCTGCAGAGCAAATGGAATTCGATGGATGTTGGGCGGGTTCTCCAGACAGGGTAGCGGGGACTCTGTCTCGGAGGTAGAGCAGAACCACTCTTCCAACCTTGTAGCAAACAAGTCGTTAGGCTCGAATGCAGTGTATTTCCTAACCTTCTGTCTCAGACAGCTGGGAAGATATTCAAGTAGGCTCTTCGGGCCAGGTCCGATTTCTAGTGCTGAGACATGGATACGCGAGTTGAAGAGAGGAGTTAGTAGCTGGGCTAGTTGAGGGATAATGAAGTCTTGGTACGTTATCCATCCTGAACCCCTCACTAAGATATCAAAGCCGGCGCTGTACTGTGTGTCGGACAACGGCTGCTTTGAGGAAGGCTCCGTTGCCTTGGATTTTTGCCTGAGGGCCTGCTTTAAGGAGTCGAGGGTGGCCATTTCAGTTAGACATAGGCGTGGAGTATCTCGCACTGGTGATGGTGACGATGGTTGATATGAGTCTGTTAAACCTAATAGCAGGATATTGCAGGAGATGGAGATAATAATTAAATAGCGAAAAGAGGAACCGACCACAAGATATCAAATCTTTACGTAATAGCGCTATATCGAATTAGGATATATTATATACTATATGATACTTTCGTAAAGCATTTTATTATTTCGATTAAATAACTTTATTATATTCAAATTATTAAAATTCTTTGAAATTTAATTTAAAAAATATTTAAAATAAAATAAAATAAATTTATTATATTCTTTTTAACAAAACTAATAATAATAAAATATTTTCTTTTTAATTTTTTACTGAACTTTTCCGATTTCAATAATCTCCTTTCGTACAAATGAGCAATTTTACTTTCGATTAATAAGGTTCAAAAACTCCTCCCTCGTTTTAGCGATTGACCGCAAGCAGCCGAGCATGCAACTAGTAGTGGTAGTTGCTCCAGTCTTCTGCACCCCGCGCATCACCATACAGAGGTGGCTGGACTCTACAACAATGGCAACGCCTTGCGGCTGGAGCATGTCAGAGAGGGCAAGGCCGATCTGTTTTGTAAGTCGTTCCTGGACTTGAAGTCGCCGCGAGAACATTTCGACTATCCTAGCGATCTTGGAGAGCCCGATTACTCGGCGGTTAGGGATGTATCCGATGTGCATCTGGCGACGTCAGCCTGCAGTTGACTGGGAACAGGTCGCTCATTATACCTTCCCCGAGAATGGCACGAGGTGGTGCTCGCAAAGTGAAAAGAATTCAATATCTTTCACGATTACCATCTCATCGTGGTCTTCGTGAAACACGGCGCCGTTCACAATTGTCCGAAGGTTCTCTTCGTAGCCCTTCGTGAAGAAGAGCATGGCCTTCGCGTAGCGCTCCGGGGTATCAAGCAATCCCTCTCGATCGGGGTCTTCGCCCACGCATTCCAGGATCGTCCTCACAGCACCCGACAGCTTGGCCAAACGTTCTTCCCTTTCTTTCTCGGTCGCCTCCTTCCTCTGGAGTGTTCCTCGACCTTGGATCTGCTAGTTAGCCTGTAGTTTCACACCAGCAGATCTACCTACTTGGCCAACTCAAGCCATCAAAATCGATAGCTGGGTGCTGGGTGTAGGGGCTTTGTGCGCGGCTTGTCGCTAATGGCGTTCTCATAGGACCAGCTTCGTTGTACCCTTCCACGTCGATCTCGCCGTGTACTATCTGATGTCTCTCATAGTAGCTGCTGCCATCCGTATTCACATCTGTGTATTCATCGAAGTTCAAAACCTGGCGACCCTGATTTGAGTTCTGTATCTGTGCATAGAGAGAGTCTCTCTCTTTCTCGTCGCGAACATCGGTGGATACGCCAAGGGGGGATGGTCCGTCCGTCAGATCAGAAGGTATTGCAGGCTTCGGTCTGAAGTGTTGAGGGTCCATGGCGCGGGAAGTTGTCGGACGGTAGGCGGCGGCTTCGAGGGTATATGTATTAGTATTTATTCAATGGTGACTAGAAATCCGAAGTTGACACGAATGCCAGAGATCTATCGCAGGTCGTACGCAAGGCTGGAGCTGAGCAATGCAGCTTGGGATAACTAGCCTCAGTAATCCGGAATAAGTTTCCCCTGCAAAGAAAATTGTAACGCGGGATTATTTTTGTTTGCCACTAGCGGGGATTAATGATTGTTTCGATTAGAGTTTCCTGCTTAGTTGGGGCTTTTGTGTAGATCTGCACGCTATAATAAATATAAAGCTAATAATATTTTAATATTGGAATTAAAGATACAGCGAATTGTTCGCTATAGGTGCTTATGAGCAATTGGAGACGTCAAGGCCTTCATTATCTCCATACCAATGACCTGGGGATCCACTTATTGGAGCTTGCATAAATCGGCTAGCTGGGTGTGCATCAAGATTGGTTCCTCTTAATACTATCGTGTAAAACATTGCATTTTGTACTCCCACACACTTTTGAAGCTACCAATTAATGTACTTTATTAAAATGGTAAACGCCATTAGCTTGAATTTAAACATGACTGCATGTTAGGGTTTCAAGAACACATGGATCCCTTGCGGCTCCACGACTAGTTATCATTCGTCCAAGAACCTGGTTAGTACCCTCCAATAAAGGAATCTTAAGTTTCCATAAGGTGGAGCTCCCAGTCATACCTCATCATGTCGAATGCGTCATCGGTTGGTTTTGTGTCACTTTGACTGCCCTGACTTTCCTTCACAACAATATCAGTGGCATTTACCTACCATGTAAGTTCAGTCGTTTTTCCTGAAGCATACATCATAGTATTCTGCCAGCATATACACACACTTTCTGAAATTTAATCTTTTGTGATTATTTCAAGTGTACCGTGTATTTCGAGATGGAGAAAGGGTCGGAAATGGTTCTCCTCGGTGCGAATGAGGCCGAAGATTGCAGCAAGGCTTCCGAGATCATACAGCTTGACTCCAACGGCGATATCATCCTCGTTATCAAAGATCGGACTCGCGACGCAAGCCGAAAGTTTTTAGCCTCTTCCAGAGTCCTCAGCCTAGCATCGCCAGTCTTCTCTAGGATGTTTAGTCCGAGATTCAAGGAAGGGCTCCAGCTCCAAGATGAGGACAGTCCATACATCAGCCTAGAAGAAGACGACCCTAAGGCAATGGAGTTGATCCTCCGTATCCTCCACTATCAGTCTGTCGACATTTCTGCTCCAGTCAACCCGAAAACACTCGCAGCCCTTGCTATTCATTGTGATAAATACGACTGCAGTAGGGCCTTGATATCATGGATTGTACAGTGGTGTAATGCCTCTCAGGACGTCTCCGCACCGGAAGACTTTGGCTTTAAGCTCTTAGCAGCATATATGTTTCGATCACCAACATTCTCTAACACGATCGTCGAAGCCGCGAAACAGCTAGAACCCAACTTTGTTTCCGTGTGGGAGGAGCACGAGGCGTTAGCGCTTCTACCGGAAGAAATCACAAGTTTGTCCTCAGTCACCCGTGTAAGAAAATATGAAGACTAACAGCTAGTAGCCGCGTTGTCCGATCTAATCTCTAAAACACTAGCGCGGCTACATATCGAGCTCCAAGCTGTTGAAGGGAGATTGCGAGATTATAAGGCTGGATACACAATGTCCGGCCTTGTCTGTATGACTTGTGGCAGAATCCACCCGGACCAAGCTAAGAAATGCCGTCCCTGCAACAATGTAACGTTGTTTGAGAGGCACTGTACCAGTGACTACAGAGTGGCGGAATACTTTGCCGTACTAGGGCGCTGTGAATTGTGGCCTTCCACAGAGCCATTTACCACATGCGCCGTGTCTGACATCATATTCCGATTCAAATGTGCTCAGAAAGACTACAAACACCAATGTGGAGCGGGGACAGACTGCCCTCTGAAGCGAGAGTTAGAAGCCTTGTCTAGCCGGGTGCAGTATGTCTTTACAAGTATGAAAGGAATATGCATTGAGGGGATGGGATCTTAGGGGAGGCATGGGTCGCGTTCTGCACCATTCTAAACTAGCGACTAAAGCACTGCCGATCTCAGACTGCGTCTATAGTATAAAATCTTCTCACGAAGAGACAAATACTTACCCTTTGCAGATTATAAATCAGTAAGAAAATAATGCCTGCGCAATTTGTCCGAATGGCATGCTCAATTGTCGTACTCAACATGACTCAACGTCGCCCTCACTACCTTCCCTCTCCTAATTGTAAGTGAAAAATCTCAGCCTTCCAGACGGTCAACCTATCACTCTTCCCGATGCCCAAAACTCGTAACCATCGAGGCGTCAACGCTTTTCGATCCTTTTAGTGTCTACTTCCGCGGGGCCTGCTAGTGATCACTCGCCGTTGACCATTCTGGTCCCGGCTCCTATGCTTCAGCTAAAAAACCAAAAAAGAGAGAAGGAAGCTAGAATGTGCCAGTTTGAATGTGAGGATATATGTGGCAGTCAAAAAAGTCTCTCTTGTGATGTGCGATGCGTGATGTGAGTATCTGACTGGCATGCAAGGGGGCCGGTGGCACGGCACAGATGGAATGTTAAATGTGTAGATCAGCCCCGTACTTGGACAACTATTATTCGTCCTTCTATCTTTCTTGCTGTGACAAGAGATATCCTGCAAAAATACTCTTTGCCAAAACGTTTTCATGGGGATTCTTGATCAACTTTCCCAGTTCGGACCATCTCATTTATTAGGCTGCTTCCACACCGGCAAGCTTCCGGGAACCAGCGAATCTTCTGTGAGCGATGAAGGGGATCAGCAAGAGCAACAAGTTACCGATATTACGACGCCGACGGTCCTCTTCCACATCAGTCGACTGTCTGTATTATGTGTGATCTTCATAGCTTTCGCATGGAGCATTATACACACTTTTGGAAACCCCATCCAGTCATCCTGGTCAGAGAGCCTACACCGGGAAAATGATACTGAACTCATTATACCGTCCTTTGTAAGTCCAAACCCGACCGGTCGTCTCCTGAAACTTAGGTTATAAATAGAATGGCCACCTTGAACAACTCGCAAACTTTCTGCAATCCTTTGCATGCCTCTGTACAGATATGGAGCACATAAATATCGCAGTCATCCTATCCAACGTGGAAGAAGTCGACAGTTTCCGAACGAGGTTTTCCGAACAACCAAAATGTGGCTCCAACTTTTTTGGATATAATACTTCTGCAGCAGCCAACTTTAGCATGCCACCTCTGGTCGAATTGGTGAACCTTTACGATATTCTACCTGCGAGTCTGCAGAGTGAAACGAGCGAAGATACAGTCGACCTCTTGAATAAAGTCGGGAAATATACATATCAGTCTTTGAAGAAAATGGCTGGCGCAGCATACTTCCATTACGACTATGCGCTTGGGCTAGACTCCGAAGGTGTCGTGATAAGACCCTTCAATTTACAAAAAGCTCTGAGGGAATACGGGAAGCATCCGGCGGTGTGGCATTCCGTCATGGACGGATAGCAGCGGCGTCCTTCCATGGTAGATCTGATGAGGGCCGCCGCGGATCTTCTTGGGCGCAACATCGACTCATTCGGAGATCGATACTGGAGCCTGGAAAGGTGGAGTCTTCAATTTTCCCCTTTTCGTTGATTATGCCGTACAAAATTAACAGTGGTAGTTTTGTGTGGATGATTGAAAAGCCCATCTTCGTCGATTTGATCAACACGCCTTCGCTGAAAGATCCAGATCATGATTTTTGGTACCGACTGATCCACGCTCCATACCATATCATGGAGGCTTTAGTCTATCCCATTCATATCCACGCTATGAAAAACGAAAGGACAGATGCGTTGTACGGCAAGTACAGTGTTTTGAACACTGAGCGTGAACTTACAAAAGCTGGCCTTGGTTCGTCCCCCTCATAATTTAATCGTTATAATTCTCATTACTAATGAACTTCGTAATGATAATAGAAACAGCTATGCAAATCCTAAAGGCGTCGAGTGGAAGTGGTTTGCTGGAATCGCTGTATAGACTGCTTCAACATCCTGGACCGGAAGCGCCCAGAAATATTGTGAAATTCATTAGAAGATGGGGGTTGTTCATTCAGAGAATTAATGAAGACTTCATGGGAGCCCGATCGAAAGATGAGTTGGTACAATTTTTGAAAGACGCGCCAATCGCAATGATCTGTAGTAGTGAATTGGGCGGCCAAGAAGATTTTCAAAGCCTGATAACTGAGTCACAGGTAGCAGGACAGTGGACAATGGAATGATCTATAGCTATTTTACAAAGTGAAAAGAGATCATACAATTAGCGTGACCAATGAGTTGAGTTGAATATGAGTAGCCAAATCTGAATATTCATGAAAATGACGTGAGGTAGGCTACCTACCTCCTTTTGCGTACGTAATGTAGCTAGACTCCGTCACTCACCATCCAATAATATTCTCACCCAAACCACCCACTCATGAAACCCTCTTCAATGATGTTTGTAGCCTTACTAAACTAAGGAAAACGCGCGTTTTGTAAAGTGCGTAACTTTCCAACGTTCAAAAATTATAGTCCTGTTAATACTCCAGCTTAAAGTGGGCTAGTGTATCGCACAGCCCATATCATTATCGACAAACTTAAATAATGGTCCTATTATTACTATAAAATACTCACGCCTTAACCCTTGTGCAAATATTGCTAGAGAAATAATAAGGTACGAATATCAAAGCGTATCACATATACCAAATCTTGATTCGACAGGCAAAAGCATAAGCCACCAAACAATTGATTAAATCAACTCATTTGGGACAGCCACTATGCCCAGGATTTATGCGACCGCTGTATCGCTCTTTCAACATTGCTCAGACGCCGAAAACTAGCGCAGGATCCCTGCAATTATCCTCGGTCCTCGACCCACTGTCATACTAAGCCTGTGGTGGATGAGACTACACCGCTTCTACAAGAACAGCGAAAACAACCCCAGCTAGAGACGCAGACCCCTCCCCAAAAAACCAAGAGGGCAATCAAGAAGAGAGCAAACCGCACAGAAGAAAACTCATTCGTAACTAGTGGAGTGATTTTAAATACTAATGTATCCAACCCTAACTGGGATTATAACTTGGTTAGATATCTTCAGCTTTATGATCTATAATAAGACTCTTGACTATTTGTATTTGTATTTTGGGAATTTGTCGCAATGTGTTTTGAGCTGCTGGAGAATACAAGACATGTTTAGAGATTTTTTTATAAATAAGATCCCTCTGCACTTTTCTGCATCTCCCGTGCAGTTGTTGGAAGCTGATGTACGGCTGTGTATCGAAGCACATTTGTGGAAAGAAGACCTCGTTCAAGGCGCTTAGGAGCTGTTTCTATTGCAGAAGCGGGCACTTTGTCGCAGCGCTTGGCTAGAGTCCGTCTCCACTTTGTCAACTCGAACCGCCTCAGCAGTCCCCCTTATGCTCTTACAACAGCGACAGTAGCCATTTGGCTACGAAGTTGAAACAGCAGTGCTAAAGCTACTGCCAGGCTACTAAGTGGATGAGATATTGGGTCTTGTACGGGAGCTGGGAGGAATCTAGAGACGCGACAATCTTTGCAGCGGGTTCGAATGTTTATTTCCATAGTCAAGATCCTCTCTGGATTGTAATGCGGCGGCATGTTGGGTGACTTACCCTCTGGAGCATTGTTATATTTATGATCATCTATAAGCTCTCTACGTTCGCTGGTAGACATCAGTTGTTCTGAAGCTTCCGCTGCGGACCGCACAGCATCACTTTTTGACTCGTTGCTCAGAAAATCGCGTAATATTGGTGAGGCGTGGAAGAGCTCTGGGAATACGATATTTACTTATAATTCAAACTCAAACACACGCTGGTCCAAGAAGCTCTTAACAATATCAGCCACTTGATTGGACCCGAAGTCTCTAATCAACGGTTGGAGCGACCCGCTGTGCTGCTGGATGACCTCTCGATTCATTTTAGACTTCGGAATGTGAGCGTGGGGACCATTAATACAGTACGGTAGGCGAGGAAGAACCGATGTCCGTCCGCCGACGAATAGATTTCGTCAGCTCTAAACCTGACCATGTGTGGTCAGCGTATTGGTCCCCTAGAATCTTGCTTAGCTTACTAAGCTGCCATTATCGTGCCACGTTCAGCTCAGCCTCACTTGCGAAGGATCTTTTTTTTCTTCCGTCATTCTTCTTGTTCTAGACATTGCCCGTTCGTGAACGAATCTACACTAGCTCAAGACTTCATTTAAGACTTCCAATGTCATTCCAATCGCAGCTCGACAAGATATCAGCCCTTTTCTTCTCTCGGGGGCTCAGGGATCGTCGTTTCGCGGCAGATAATTCGCTGCCCCAGCTGAAAAATGAACTGGAGTACTCCTCTCTGAAAGACTCGGAGATACGCCTTTTGAAAATATTACCACAGGCAACCTGTGATGTCATTCAGTTGGCCCTAGAACACTTCCAATGCGATTCGAGCCACCGGTGCACTCAGACGTATAGAGCTCTCTCTTATTGCTGGGGAGATGCCAGTGATACTGTGGCAATCATCGTTAACGATTGCAAACTATCAATTACAAGGCCTCTAGAAGGTGCAATTCGAGAACTACAACGGCGCCGATATGAATATATCTGGATCGATGCAATATGCATCAACCAAGGTGACAAGGACGAAAGAGGACGTCAAATCCTCAAGATGAGAGATATCTACCACAATGCATATGAAACAATTGTATGGCTTGGCGTAGAGAATGAGCACACCAAAGAAGCACTTTCTATTCTCGATTGTTTAGCAACCCGAAATCCTGAAGATTCGTTTCGAATGAGAACCATGCAATTGTCGAGCAACAAACCAGACAACGTGAAGAACTTATCTGGATGGACGTCAGTAGCTGCGCTGCTTGGTCTACCTTACTGGCAAAGGACTTGGGTCATCCAGGAGATCGCGATGTCCCGGCACACAATCTTGTTATGGGGTTCTCATACGATAGCTATCAAAACAATTGAACTAGCTTTTGAAACTCTCGGCGAATACAGCCCGACTATTTGGCACTATTTTACAGGGATTGAACATATAAGTGGGATTCTGGGAATTATATCTGGAATTGAAAATGGAGGGACAAATGGAAGGAGAGCACCTACCACCAATTGGGACCTTCTAGAGGTACTCAGCTGGTCGTGCCATTCAAGAGCAAGCGAGCCCCGGGACAAGGTTTTCGGTGTGCTTGGATTGGCTGTAAGCAACATTCCAACCCCTTTATTCTCCTATTTTGACAGATATGATTTGGTCATGGGCTCTCCATCCCACCTAAAAAAAATCTCACGAGCTATAAAAAATTGAAAATTTGTTTATTATGGGCATCTTCAGAGTAATACTAATTCGGCAAAACTTGCAGCATGATGGTGCAAACACGATACCTGAGCCTGACTATCGAGAGCCTATGAACTCTATCCTACGAAGAATTACCATAAAGAAGTTGACCGGGCTCTGTCGTGAGCAAGTTATCGATATCGTTTGTTTAGATTGCCGTTACGGGCCCAGAAGAGCTGATTTGCCCTCTTGGGTCATTGATTGGCCCACCTTTTGGAAGAATGGAGATGGTCACATTTGGTCTTCACGTGAACTTCGGTATTTATCTTCATCTTTCAAATCTAGCTACAAAGCATGCGGGGGATCATCTACCTCAGTGCAAATTTCTTCGGATGAGCTCATTTTGACCTGCCGTGGCTACACTTTTGATGTTGTTCGCGGCCTTTCCCAATTTGATAGTCGGTATCGGCGAGGAGAGTTGTGGTTGGAAGTTCCAGTGGAAAGACAAACAACTGTGTCTACTCCAGAAAACGAACTATCTGTTCTTCACAATGTTTACGGGTCTGAGCCTGAACTCTCTGAGGCTATCCTGCTTAGTGCTGTGCACAGTCCATCGAAATCGGGCGCAGGGCGGGGTGCAGTCTCTTTTGCACGCGACTTTCAAGATCTATTTTCTGCAGATGCTCGAAAGCCTCGGTGGCTCCTTGATTCAAGAATGAACGTCATCAAGGACGCTGGAGAGTTTGAAATATATGGAAGGAAAGTGAAGGACTGGTCCACTCAGTCACACAAGAATCCCGATACCATCCAAGCAATGGATGTCCAAATTCCAAAAGACATGGACTCAACTGAAATAGAATTCTGCGACGCGATTCAAATTGGCCGGTTTGGTCGAAGAATGATGGTCACTAGCAAAGGATATATTGGCACGGCACATCCACAGTCTCGAGTTGGAGATTCTATCGTCCTTCTGCAAGGAGCTTCAGTACCCATCATCCTGCGATCATGCGAGGGCGGCTACAAGGTCATCGGAGAAGCATATGTGCATGGCATAATGGAAGGTGAATTTTGGGAGGCTCAAGACGAAGCAAATATGCAGGAGTTCTATCTCAAATGAGAGTCATAGCCAAGTCGCCAGAACTTCGCACTCTAACTAGAGATTCTAAATTGGTAAAGTTGCACTATCTTTCCTGATAATTTGACAGTCAGTTTTCTAAACAGAGAGAAAGTGTAACTCGAGCATTGAACAGTGTTGTAAAGGATAATTATAATATTCATTAGTAAATATATAATGCTAGAAACCCTACGGAATGAAAGGCACGGAGAAGGAGAAGGAAAGTGTTTTTAGGTAGGAAATTTGATAGCGCTGTAGGTATTGAGTCGTCGGCCCCCTGTGGTGATGTTGTAGGCGTCTCACTTGTATTTGCGACGATGGTGACGATATTGTCGATTTTCATGAGGAAGTATCCGTTGCGGAGGTGAAACATCGATAGTGAGGAAAAGACACACCGTGGACAGAAAGATTGAGATGATGAAGTTCTGACTCGATCTAGGGAGGGACAGAGCCTGCATCCATACTTGTACAACATTATACTGTACAACACTCGGGGGCGTTTCTGTTACTTCTTGTCCGGTATTTATCTTGATTATAGTAATTAAGGATCGTATTAAAAATTATTTCCACCTTACCTAATGCCAGAGAAATCCTGCAGTATCCGAGGAAGTAAAAAGATCCACTAATAGATAAGTGAATGCCGTACATCGTACACAAAATCAACGCCCGAGTACTGTACTTAGCATAGTTTAAATCCCTCCAAGTAATAGTTGCGGCCCAACGCTGCTTACATGCATGATAACGATCATTGGAGCCCAATCCAAACTTTAAGGCTACGAGTTGGTATGCAAGAGTGTCGATTCGGGGAGGGGAAAGCGATGGCAGCCTCATTTAATGCGTGAATGGCTGAATTGCAGAAAGCCTGTCCCTGGCGAAATCGATTCATGGTACTGTAGCCTTAAATTATGATGTGATTTGGGCTAGACTGAGGGGTTTGTGTGACCGCCCTTCGGAACTGTGCTATACACTCGGGCGTCTTCCTTGTTCAATTGCGGGAAGTTGCTCGCTTGTGGTTGGTGATAAATGCAAGTCGCATCCAACATGACGTGAAACGGAGAAAGATTACCAATGACAATCTCGCACATATGCGCCAAGAAAGGGTCATTTCCTGAGAATTCGTTGATCCTTGGCGCACGGAAGCCTACAGCTGAAAGGGGTGGAAAGGTGATAAAATAGTGAACTGTCATCTACATTATTTGGCATCTAGAACTACCGCGACCTTATTCAACTTCTCGAACTCTATCTCAGTCTTGAAAAAGTAGTGGTTGTACCCTTCGTTGCATAAGAAATGCCTTGGTCTTTGAATCGAGCCACCAGAGCTGAGCAGGATTTTCGAGAGCAGGATGATTCTGAGCAAGACTTTTCTGAGCAGGATAGTTCCGAGCAGTATGATTCCGAGCAGGATGATTCTGAGCAGTATGATTCTGAGCACATAGGGCAACCCGGGGCTTCGGCTGATTACCCATCGCAATCTGTTTCTGAACGGCACGTTCCCGAGCGTCCACGGCACAGAGGGACTTCAGGTGGTAACCAATCGCAATATTTCCCTGACCAGCGTGCTTTCGAGCACACGGGACACATAAGGGCTTCAGCTAATTACGGACGGCAAGAGGATCTTGATCAGTATGAGTCCGAGTACCCAGATATCATTACAAGCAACGATGGCACAAGAGCCTATAGGACTGACGACCTCCGAGCGGCACTCCCTAGTAACACAGCGGACGTGGAGCAAATGGCAGCTCTGTATTTTCCAATTGTCTGGGAAAACATACACCCTGAGCTTTCCGAAAATCCAAATATCAGCCCTCCTAGAAGCTTCGAATCTTCCCAACCCTATGAGACATACCCTGAAGATTGGGAGCCCCAGACAAAGGAACAGTACCAAGAATACCTTGGCGACTTTGTAGGCAATAATCTGCCATCCTTCGTATCCCGCGGTCTCGATGACGCGACGATGAGACGCGTGGCTTCGAAAGCCGCTGATAGGGTGAGAAGAAAGACTTATCTTTCCCCAGAACTCACACCTGGCCTTGCAAAATTGGCATTCTATGACTTCATCTTCTTGTGCGGTATGTTTCCTGCATTTCCTATTTGCAAAGAGCATCGATTCTTTGAGTGAAAGAGGCTGACAGATGTAGACAATAGTCGTTCCATGAGGGAGGAAGATCGAATTCCAGCTCTTAAGGATACTCTCGGACGAGTCGCCAAATTCGCCACGATACTCAGCCCTAAAGGTATATCGATCAGGATCGTGAACAACAATGGCGTCTCAGATCAAGCATGGGACGATTTGAAGACTGTCGAGGATGTCAAGCACAAGATGAAAAGGGTTCAATATCATGGGCCTACACCCTTAGGAACAGTCCTTCGGAGGAAAATCATAGAGCCTTTGATTGCTAAGGCACGGGACGGCAGGTTGTATAGACCCGTGATTGTAACTATCATCACAGACGGCGAGGTAGGTTGACAAATTCTTCGATTTCTCAAAAACAAATGGCAAAGTGCTTGAATAACTTGTTTCAGGCAAACTCAGAAGCTAAGAACTGCGACCTCTGGAATACCATCCACTACTGTAACGACAAGATGAAGAAGCTCATGCCTGAGGACAAAGCCGCAGTTGTTCTTGCCATCTCGCGCGTTGGCACCAGCGAATCCGCTCGACGATTTGTGGAAAGCCTGGCGCAGGACGAATACATTGGCAATGCTATCTACGTGAACGCGGATGAGGTGAAGTCAAAATTTACAGCTTTCATTCAATGCAGGGAAGACAAGGCTTATACTGAAGAGGTGAGTACTGATGGGTGACCCCAATCACATCACTTAAATGAGACAGTGCTAATGTTCATAATTGTATAGCTGATAAAGTTCTTCTTGGCTGCATTGAAGGTTCGGACTCAAAAAGAGAGAGCTGATACAGGAAATAGATGGTAGGAATTCTAGAAGGCAGCAGTTGTGACGGATAATGGAACTACTCAGTACTCAAATTGAATTCATAGCGTCCACTGAGACTATTAAATGGAAATTGAAATTCTTTAGCATGTGATATTGGCCAGAGTCTTTGTATGCAATGTCACCATATAACGGTCTGATAAGGTTGATGAATCTTAATTTAAAATGGTAAAATGGACTGTACGCCCTTGCCCTATGGCGCTCTTCGTAATAATTCGCATGCTATTCGAACTAAGTGCAAAAGAACTTGTTTGTTTCTTATGTACAGTGCTTAGACTTGGGCAAAAATACGGGTCTACCCGGGTAAACCCGGGTATAAAGGCGCTAGGTACCACCCAAGTAGAACTCTAGTGGGTAGGGTACAAATATAGCGAGTACCGGATTTACCCCCAAGTATTCGATAAATTTTTTTTTTAATTTTATATTATTAATTTATTTATTTTTAATAATTTTCTATTTTTATTTTTATAAAATAAAAGTATTTTATATAAAAAAATATTTTTTTTTATAAAATTAATTACTAATTTTAAACTTAGCGATTTTATTAGCTCTCGGTACTTATAAACGTTTTTCCGCGTTACGTGCACGAATACTCGAATAAAATCGAATAATTTTATATTTTACAAGTAACCGCTCGGCTAAAATTCGTTAGGTAAAGTAATCGCCCGGCACTCTCCTTAAGTAGTACCCGGGTTACCTAGTCCTAAATCTAATAATATTAGAAAAACTTTTTAAAAAGAGGTAAAAAGCACGAATTACATATTACTTATTTTACCTACTTATATTAAAAGCGAATTAATATTATTAAAAAGCTTTAATATATATTATATAAATAATTAATCTCTCGAAAAAGCTTTATATATAATAGTTTATTTAATTCTTTTACCTTAGTTTTATACTTTCTTTAATAGCGAGTAGTATCGAATATAACGAATCGTTTTACTAAATTAATTAATCCGGTTCGGGATTAATAACTTACTTCTCCTTCAAAGATATAAGTTGCTAAATAAAGGTCGATATATTACTCAAATGTATTCTGAACAAATAGTCACTAGTAATAGAGTTCTATTATTATCTTGAGTTGAGCACAAAGCTTCTATCTACTTGGGCGGGATGCCCTGCCTATATAGTCCCTTGTGCAGCCCGGAGTCCTGAACTCAGATGGAGTCCAAAAGTCTTCGTGGAGTCCCAGCGCTTTTTATAGACTCCATCACGTGACCTAGGATCTCCTGTCAAGCTGTTGTGGCCTGAGGCCCCAGTGCCACCAGGGGCGTGGAACGCCCTGGTAGGCCCTGGAACCTTAGGGTAGGACCTGGAATCATAGGGTAAGCTATATGGTAAAGCTTACAGTGAGTCACAGATTTACAGGGCCCTCAGGCACTATAAATACAGCGTACCTGCTCACTGTAGAGAGAGTTAGAATAGTCAGTTCAATATAGCACAGTCATTTGTCACGTGCAAGCTAGTCCAAATTTAGCCGCAACACAAGCAACCGTTAGTCCGCTTGTTAAGCCTATAGTCCATTGGCACACGTGAGTCGTGACACTATCCCCCATCCTCCTTAGCGTAGTCCCTACGCTTAACTAGAGTAAGGAAATATCTCGTGGTTTATTATAGCCTTTCTTCTTCTTTCATTATGACTCCCCGGCCATGATCTGCAAAAGCACTTATAACTAAAAAGAAAAACAAAGAACGCTTTGATTTTGCTTGCACTATCGAGTTGATTGGTGATATTATGGATCCTATTTCCGTGTGCTCATACTGCAAGTCCGAGCGCCGGACTTGTGTCATGTCCTTTAGTGATTCCCGTCGCTGTTCGGAATACGTGCGCGCGAGAAGGAAATGCGATGTGGGTACCTCTTTGGCTGATCGGTGGGATTAGGAGATGCCCCGGTCCTATGAATGGGCTTCCATGGATCAAAAGTTGGAAAAGCTGGAAAACGCGGAGGACGAGGCGATGGCCAAGGTCCTTCGTTTTCGTAAATAACGCCAGCTGCTGAAGAAGAGGCGGAAAGAGATGCTCCGTCGTGGTTTGCGATACCTGGATGAGCTGGACGCTGCTGAGGAGAAAGAGAGGAAAGAGGCGGAGGAGTGCGAACGCGCTACTACGGCCACTCCTTCGACCGTGGGCTTTCGCGAGGTCGACCTGTTTGCTTTAAACGACGCGTTCGTCCTTGACTTCGGCGAAACTTGGCTAGCAAGTTCCTCGACTTTTGTAAATGTTCTTTCGGTTCCCATGTGTCGTCTTCTTTCGAATATCCTTTCCATTGTACTCTATATAATGGCTGACCGTCTTCTTCTATAGCCTGCTCAATAATATCGGATACTTCGTACTCGATTGTCTCGTTTTCTTTCGAAAGGTCTAACGCAATGGTTGGTGCGTTTGGCGATACTGGTTTTAATAATAATATGTGGAATACTAAATTAATTCGCATCTTATCTAGTAGCTTTAGTCGATAATTAACTTCTCTAATCTTTTTAATTATTTCGAATAATTCGATTTTTTTATAATCGAGTTTATTTAATAGTTTCGTTATTTTAATATTTCATCGCGAGAGATAAACTTTATCCTCTTTTTTAAAACGAGGTCCCTCGAGTTTATGCTAATTATAATAATAAGTAGATTTCTCGATATAGAACTAAATATTAAGTAATAATTACTTGTATAATTTTTTAATTTAGTTCGTATTTATTTATATGTAATACGTATTTTATTCTATCGTTCTTAATTTTTAGTATATAATAGAGCAGTAGTTATAATTAGCTTCGAATAGTAATATCTTCGTTATTTCCGTTACTACGCTATTATATACGAATTATACTATCGATAGTAATACTACCTAGTTCGTCTACTAGTAGTTTATATAGTAATGCAAGTATTATTTTAGAATTTAATTAATTCTTTTCGTTTTATTATTTTTAATTCGTAGTATTAATATAATCGTTTTTCTCCCTAGTATTAATCCGTGCGTAAAGTCTCGTAAAATAGCTTCTTTATAAAGAATTATTCCTTTTTTATAATCCGCTCGTCGATTAAGTACGTTAGCTTATTCATTTTCTAATCCTTTGCAATACTTAATTCCGAAGTCGTATTTAGATAAAAGCTCTACTTAGCGAGTTTATTTTCTTATTAATTATTTAATTATCGTAAAGTATATTAAATTCTAATAATTTAAGTATATAATTACTTAATATTTAGTACTTTCGAAATAATACTTTTATTCCTTTATAGCTTTAATAATAGCTAGTAGTTCTTTATTATGAATTTTATAATTTAATTTAGTAAATGAAAACTTTTTAAAGAAAAACGCAATTAATTATAGTTTTCTATTCTTATTTAGCTAATTGTAAACTACTTTTATAATTATATTTAATACGTTTATTTCTACGATTCCTAACTTCTTCGAATCGTATATTACTATAACTTTGCTTTTTTAAAACTTCGCTTTAAGTTTTTTAAATACTAATTTTTATTTTTCTTCAAAATTTTATTTTATATTTTTCTTTATTAAATCGGTAAGTAATATAGCGATCTTTAAGTAATCTCGGATTAAACTTCGATAGAAATTACAAAACTCTAAGAATTCTTATATATTTTTAACTTTTGTAAAAGTAGGCTAGTTTCTAATTACTTTATATTTAAATAATTCTATTAATACTTTATATCGATCGATTACAAATTCTAGGAATTCTATTTATTTTTAATGGAAATATATTTTCTTAATCGTTATTTTTAAATTAATTAATTGTAATTTCTTTAAAATCTACTTTATATTTTTAATATATTATATTTCGTTTTTCGAATATATTAAAATATTATTTAAATATATTACTACAAAGTTATTAAGTTACTTTTATAACGTATTATCGATTAGTACTTGGAAAGTAGTAAATATATTAATTAAATCGAATAATATAATACGATATTTGAAATATTTATATTTAATTTTAAATACTATTTTCCATTTATTACTTTTTTTAATCCTTATTAAGAAGTAAGCGTTTTTTAAATTAATTTTAATAAATTATTAAATTCTATATAATTTATTTTTTAAATCCGAAATAAAAAGTAATATATAACGATTTTTAATAGTAATATTATTTAATTATCGATAATTTATATATAATTATAACTTTCTATTTTTTTAGAGAATGAAAAGTATTAAATATTCTATTAGTAATTTCGAAAATCGTATATAGCTTTTGCAAAGTTTTATTTTAATATATTCTTAAAGTATTTATTTTTCGTTTTCTAATAATAAATAAATTAGCGAATAAACTAATTTTTTGCTTTTTTCCAAAAGTATTTTATAATTCTATAATTAGTATTTTAGTAATGCTAAATCGTCGAATAGTTTTTGAAATATATTCGTAAATAATATATATTATAAAAATAGCGATTTATTTTGCCTTTTTTTTATTTATTTTATTTAAATAATTATAACTCGGTTTTTGCGATTCGGTTTTGGATACTTTTTAAGTTTCTTATAAAGTTTATTTTTATTCCACGAGATTTTTTACTTTCGCTAATTTATTTACGAATTAAATTATTATAATTAAAACGTTCCAAAAACGACGTTTTTATAAATTAATATAATATCGAATATTATTTTTATATTTTATTTTAACTTTCGAATTTTTAAAAATTCGATTTCGAATAATATATTTTTATTACTTTACGTTTTCTTTTTTTCGATAATAAATATTTAATAAAAATTCGTTTTTCGAATATATTTTAAATTATTTTACTTTATTTAATCGATATTAATTAAATTACTTTTTACTTTTAAATCCAAAAGCTTAATAACTTTTTTGCTTTTAACGTATAAAGTAATATTCGCAAATAAGCATTAGTTATTATATATTATTACTACGATGCAAATGTATTATTAAAGCTTTTCCTTACTATACTTTTTTACTAACTTTGTAATTAAAGAGTATTATTTTTTAACTATCGTGCTTTTTCGATATCTCTCGCTTACTATCGTACTATAATAATTCTTCAAAATAAGTTATTCCCGTACTTTATTTTCTATTTCTCGTAAGTAGCGCACTATTTTATAATATAATTAATTTAGTAAAACTTTATATATCTTAGCTTCTCGATAAGTTTCTTTATAAGTAGTTTTGGCTTATATTATATATTATTAGAATCCAAAGCGTACGATTTATTCTATGTATTTATTTGCATTTCTATAATTTACTTCTTTAATTAATAATTATATTTAGTTTTATTATTCTAATATACTTTGCAAGTATATACTTTGCAATTATACTAAATACTTAAAGTGTATTCGTTTTATACTTCTTCGTTTTTTGTAAGTATTACTAAAGTATATTCGTTACTCTTCTTTAATACTTTTTAAAAAGTTTTATATTATTCTTAACGATTTTTAATAATAAATAATTCTAATTAAATATTATTTTCGTTTTTTCTAAAATCCTCGATTATAGTCTTTATATCGCTTTTATAAAACTTCTATATATACGAGTTCTTATATTAGCTTAGTTTAATCTTATTTAATATATAGAATATATAATTACTAATCTCGTAGCTCGTTTAATAATATATATAATATTCGTTTCTCGTAAGCGTAGTTTTTTAATTATTCGTAATAGGAAAGTAAAGTATTAGTATCTATATTAAGGATATCGTATTATATATAATATAACTCGAAATACTAAAAGTAAAAGTAATTTACTTTTATTATTAATATTTAAGAAATAAGTTTAATTAAAAAGGAAAGAGTTTAAGAATATACCTCTTTGCGCTCGCCTATACTAATCCGAATACGGCTAGCCCGTTCGCTTAACTACCCACGTGACTTCCGTCTATGCTAACTTATGCTAATATAAAGATTCTCTTTTTAATTTACGAACTACGAATTAATCTTTTTTATTCTCTTTGTAATTTCGCTTTTATTTAACTAATATACTTCGGTTTCTTTATAGATTTTGTATTAATTATATTTATTATCGTAGTAGTTCTAATATTCTTTTTTGCATACTAATAATTAGTATTAATAGTACGTTTCTTTTTATTTATTTAGCGTGGCCCAAATCTTCCCCTTTTGGCTTTTTACATCCTCGTTTACTAATTCTTATATTCTCGTAATTAAAGTTTTTTTATATTTAATATACTTTTCATTCGTAATTAAAATCTTCGTTTATTCCTCGAGTAATTTAATCGATTCTTCTAATTACTAGTTTTCTCTTTTCTAATCTTAGTAGTTCTATTTAGTAAATAGTTATTTTAATAATCTTTTGGATTCTATTACTTTAGCTTTCTTTTTCTTAAATACCTTCGTAGTTTTCTTTATTATTACTATAGTTTATTTTTTTAGTACTTTATATTCTTTTACTTAATAATCTACTTTCCTATAATTATAATAGCTTTCTTTTTTTTTCTTAGCTTACTTCTTATTTTATAATTTTCCTTTACTTTGCTTTTAATTACTTTAATTAATTTTATAATTCTTTTAATATAATATAATTATTATTAAATTATTCCGCAATTTTAATAATTCGGTTTTTCGTTTTAGCTTTTTTTTACAAATACTATTAGTATAAGTTAGTATAAACGGAAGTCACGTGGGTAGTTAAGCGAGCGGGCTAGTCGTATTAGGATTAGTATAAGCGAGTGTAAAAGAAGTATATCTTTAAGCTCTTTTCCCTTCTTTAATTAAACTTATTCTTTAAATATTAATAATAAAAGTAAATCTACTTTTACTTTTAGTATTTCAAGCTGTATTATATATAATCCGGTATCCTTGGTATGGATACTAATAAATACCTTATATAATTATTATTATTACTCGAATTATATTTGCAAATATATTAAATTTTCTTAATTTTATTATTTTATTTTTAATTATATTTAATAATTCTTTTCGAAATACGATTATTAATACTATATTATTCTATTTAAACTTAGGTACGTACTATTAGAAAATAGCCCGATATTTTAAATATAATTCCTTTATTCGAAATCTTTAAATAATTCTAATTACTTCGTTTCGCTTATTTACTTTATCGTATATTTTTATTAAATATTTCTTATAAACTTCGAAGTCGTTGAATATTACTTTAATTTAGAATTTCTAATTTTTTTATATATTTTCTTTAAAATTTTTAAAAAAGATTTCTATATAATCGAATACTAGTTTTTTTAAATAAAATATAATAAATATAACTTTATTCGAATTATTCTCGAATATATTTATATTATACTTAATATAAATAGTAATCTTAACTAAATATATTTTAAATTCCGAGAGTTTTCCTTTAAAAATTAATAAAGTAGCGATTTTGATTAGCTTAGTAGTTTTGATTTTAAACTTCGGTAAATTCTTTATTTTCATATTATTATTATTATTTTTATTATTGGATTTATTCTTCGTATTTTATAATATAAGCTTAGGAATTAGTTTTGGAGTTACTAACTCGAATATTTTAAATTTAACTTATTTCCCGATTACACTCCTTTCTACTTTTGATAGTATATCGACTAATACTTATATTATAAAGTGCTTAAAATATAACGGATCGTTTTATTAAATTAATTAATCGAGTTCGGGATTAATAATTTACTTCTCTTTTAAAGATATAAATCGCTAAATAAAGATTAATATATTACTCAAATGTATTTTGAATAAGTAATCACTAGTAATAGAGTTCTATTACTATCTTGAGTTAAGTATAAGGCTTCTATCTACTTGGGCAGGATGCTCTGCCTATATAGTCCCTTGTGCAGCCCGGAGTCCTGAACTCAGATGGAGTCCAAGAGTCTCCGTGGAGTCCCAGCGCTCCTTATGGACTCCATCACGTGACCTAGGATCTCCTGTCAAGCAACCGTTAGTCCGCTTGTTGAGCCTATGGTCCACTAGCACACGTGAGTCGTGATATCGAAATTCATAAGTTTTTATTTTACTTATTTATAGTAGGGAATGCTATTATTATATACTTAATCTTACTAATTAGCCGATAAGTTAAAGACTTTACTATAATCGATTTTTTTCTTTTACTTAAAAAGCTTAAATACTACTAAACTTACGAATATATAACTTTCTTTGAAATCGATCGTTATATATAATCTTTATTAATAAAGTCTCAAATTATTATAAGGTTATATTATATTTATAAAATTATAATAATAGTAAATATAATATTTTCTAAGATAATAATTACTTATACGACTTTATTATTTAAAATAAAAATATTAATATATATTCTAAAAATCCAAAATATTAATAATCGATATCTACTACTAATATAAGCCTTTATTAAATATAAAGAAAGATTATTAATATTTTTAAATTAAAGAAATTCGAATTTTTTAATTTTTAAATAAATTAATAAAAAAAATATTAATTAAAAAATAAATAATTATATTTTAAAATCTAAAGTTCTAAAATTAAAAGAGGAAAGTATAAAAATATAATTTAAAGGAAAGAGATTAAAGTCCTTAAAGTATAACTTAAGCTGAAAATACCCTATAGTATTATTATACGTATTTTTTATTTAATGGAATTATAAAGTTAATCTCGTTATTCCTTCCTTTCGATTACTTTCCATAATTAAGATTAAGAAACATTTCAAATTAGAGCGTAGAAGGGTAATTAGGAGTGGGAAGATTAGGTTGTTGAAGTTGAAATTGAAGTTGGGTGGATATTTGGTGATGAGATGGGGTGGGGTTTTATGTATGTAGTGCTCTTGTTGGATGGGGATTGGGGTGGAGGAAAAAATGATAAGGAGGCATGGAGGTGAGGAGATGGAAGTTCATAGTTTTATATTATTCGATAGCGAGAGAGAGAGAGAGAGAGAGAGAGAGAATGCCAGCTAGGTAGTTTAGAAGAGCGTGAGATTCAGAAAGGAAGTTCATATGATAAATCACACATCCATCCATCCTAGTCCATCTACCAGCCATTCCTGCATCGCATCAACTCACGCATCAAACTGAATCTTCATAGTCGCTGGAGCAGCCACAAAACCTCTCCAATCCTCACTCAAAAAGACCTTGCCCAATCCACCCTCCACGATCCCAACACCTTGCTTAATATCAAGGCTCTTAATCTCGCCTTGACTCCAACCTACCCATCCACCTCCTCTACCAGAGTAGCTACCGAGACTACTGGCCGGGCGACTGAGACCCTTCAATCCAAAGACGGTCTTGAACATTGCCGTCATGGCAACGAGAGAGATGTCTTGGTATAATTTGTCGCCGTAGAGTAGATAGCTGGAGACGGGACGCGTGAGATCAACTGTTGTTGGTGAAGGATAGGCTTGGGCGTCGAGGGAAGCGGAGGCGAGGTCGAGGATGGCCGTCCTAATTGGGGGAACAGTTGGGTCCGAGAGGGTTGGACTTTTTGTTATTACTCTGGTGATGCGGGTTGTGGTAGTGAGACGAGCACCTTCGAGGAAGCTGGATTGTGTTAGAAGAGGAGCAGATCTGGAATTGGGAGGGATGTACTAATGGGTAAGTGTATCATCTGCTTCCTTGGTGTTCATTTGTGCGAGCTGAGAAAGCTTGGGGAGGTGTGAAGCGCCCGCTCCTAGATAGTAGTCGAATGCTTGGCTGAACAGCTGGGATTGGTTTGCCATCATTGATGCTGCAGTGGGAAGGCTAACACAAAAGTCAGTCTGATTTCAGATAATGTTGTAGTATGAGACTCACAGATGCGTGGAGATAACATCCTTCAACGGGACCTTGCTCTGAACCAAAGTCTGTATCAAATGTTTACCATACTCAGTCAAATCGCTCGACTTGTGCAGACTCGCAAGTACATCAGCAATCAATCCTGAGCTTGAGATTGTTTCTGCGTTGAGTATGACAAGGTCACCCAATTGCTTGGAAATTAGACTGGCTGCTTCGCTGATTTGAAAGCTCTTCGCGACGTCTTGGTTGTTGAAAGTAGAGGTGTATAAGATTAGCAGGATCTGATACAACTCTTGTTCAGTGTAAACACCATGAGGATGCTCTTCAGTCTTGATCGGCAGACTGAAGACCGAAGATGCGAAACGGGCATTGACGAGATTCGCCACATCTCGGATGATATCCACTTGAAACTTCTTGGAGCCAGGCACTGGATAGCTATAGGTCTTGAGCAGCTTCACTGTTGTTTGCTCATAGAATTTCTGGACTTCGACTTGCCAATCTTTGGGGTATAAACCCTTCGCAAGCGCTTTGTTGGCTGGACTGTTCACAGCATCATCCAACGTGACCTTGAAAACGGCATTGTCCTTGAGGACAAGTGACACACTTGCATGCGTGTTGCGAATTGTGGTCGGAGGCTTGCGTGCAGGACGATCCCAAGAGTACTTATTTACTCGGTTCAGTGACTTCTGTATCAACCTGTTTTCATCTGGAATGACGAATGGGAAGTGAGCGTAAATCGAATCGCCCTTGAAGTGATTTGGGAATGCTCGAAGAATGAGCTTGTAAAAGACACATCCCTCGTCAACCGAGGTATCGTACTGGACCTCATTGTAACTAGAACTATGTCAGTCAAACTTTTGTCAAGACTCATGAAACATACCCCCAATTGGTGAGATTTCTCGGAGTATAATCAATCGTATAGAAACGATCACCTCTCACAAGACCAACAGCGTCAGACAAGATGGCATATGATGTCGTAAAATTGACGCAGAGACCAGAGCCTGGAGCCATAGGAGGTTTTGGCTTCTCAGCAACAAGGCCAGGATACATTTCGACAAAGTCGACATGATCGTAGAGGTTGCGTAATTTCTCGGCAACTGCGGGGTCGGGGTTGATATCTTCGAACGTCGCATGCTTCTGAAGACCAGCAAACTCTCGGAACTCATTCAACGAAGCGAGATTCCATGATCGAGCTTGAATGATGCCGAGAATCTCCACAGACTTCAGAATCTTTGGGACTTTGTTCGCTCCGAAAGAACCGGCAACATCTTCGATCGATTCTGTCAAAATCTTTACGAGATCATCGTCGTTGTACGAGCCGTCTGCTTGACGTTTCAAGCCGCCAAAGTCTCGACTCGGTGCGAGTGGATCGTCCCCAAGGCTCTTCTCAAACGCGACCAGACCACCAATCAGGTCATCGAGTTTGACATCTTCTGGCTTCTGAGTAGGGAACAACTTCTTATATGCTCCTTGAGTCCATTCATCATCTCTCTTAGAAACAGCAGAATGCCATCTGTAGACTGCATCTGGTCAGCTAAGGGATGAAACCGAGGAGTGAAGACGCACTTAAATTGAACTCAGCAGACACCTGGTTTCCAGTTCCTTCAGCAGCGGGGGAGGTGAACATGGACTTGCCCTCCTCCGCGCGAGGATCAAGATCCCACTTCGACGCAGTGCGATTCAAGTTCAAGATCGTCCTGACATAGTCCTTCAAAACACAATTGACATAGAGACCGCACGTGATCAGACGGCCAGTCTGGAACAAGTCATTGTCGTACTTAGCCCACTTCTTTTGGTCATCATCTGTTGGCTTCGTGAAACGTCCATTTTCGTTGATGCTACACAAATCAGCTTGGGTGCAACAAAAACCTGGGGCTACTCACGCAGCAAGTTGTGTGACAACATAGTTGTGGAATCTGTTGAACATGACTAGCATGACGCAGACTCCTGGAGGAAAGCCCAGAAGTCTCTTCTCAGAAAAGCAGTCAGGCTTAAGCTTTCCATCTTTGAAGGTGCGGACGAGATTTTGCTCTTTTGCGACACTTCCATACAATGGTGACAAGTCCAAGTAGCTGCTGGTGTCTGACTGGTTGAAGTCTGCATGGTTCTGTACATTGTCAGTCGAGCAGTCTGCTAAAGTGTGGAAAGCTTACCGTTCTGAAAGCATCGTGAATGATAATGGTTGCTAGGTAGAAGAGCATGCTCGAAATCTTGTTTGGATGAGGCTCGAATGTGTCTCCGCGAATCATCAAGCTGTCGAAAATTGTACCGGGATCTGGAAGAGCGATGTTCTGCAGGATGCTAGGTTTCGCGCTCCTAGCATACGGTGTCATGGCCTTGCCGATATCTGGAAAGTGAATATTATTGTTCGATCCATCAGGCTCACGATACTGGTACTTCGTACCCAGGCCAGTCTGAGGGGGGTGCGGTAGAGCATTCCAGAGACCACCGATGAAAAGACCGGAGAGCTGATTTGTAATCTTGGAGTTGTCGTCCAGCTTGGCAAGCAGTTGTACCAAGTGCTCCAAAACGAACTTGTTGTCGTCTTGAGATCCTTTCGCCTGGGAACTGAACAATGACAGGAGGGTCTCGGCATCTTGAAAACCCATCTTCCGGAGATCGGTCAAGAGGCTGGTGAAATTCTGATCTGGCTCATTTGCGGGAGCATAAGGCATTGTGGGGAGGGGCTGAGCGGATTTGCTGATGAGCTGCTTGATGGTGTCCAAGGTTACCTCAATTTCCTTCCGCCATGCACCAGGCTGAGTGCTGGCAGTATCGGTTCCAGCCATGATGAGGGGTAATCGGATTGTGTTAAGTGGGGTTTTTTCGTGATGTGTGGAGGGGCAGATGATTGAAGAAGGGAGAGAATATTTAAGAAAGAAGTCCCAGGCTCTCCTCAGAAGTCAGACGATGCCACTCGGTGAGAGGTTTCTCTTTCAGCTGCCTAGAGACGGAACCGGGAAGGCAGGTGGTTGAGTGAGGCTAATCGCCAAAACCAAAAATGGTGTCAGTGAAGCCCAAGATGATATCGCGGGGTACCAACTCGACTGATTGCAGTTGCTCGATACAGACACAGACAGCTTCAAAAAAGAATGATAAGGAAGGGAGTGAGATGTCTCGACATATATCACCCCTCCCCAGGAAGAGCTCCTTCGCAGCTGCGGGTCATGCAAAACAAAAGCGGGCTGAGGCTGAGCTGCAGCGGCAAGCTCCCCTCGCCCTGTCCGACGGAAGCTAGAATCTGTCCATCTTGGACGCAACGCCCAATCATCGCAGATCCGTCGAGTCGGCGTAACCCAATCACATGCGATGTATTTGCGTTGCGGTGGATAAATGGTTGTTTTTTGATGCAGCATGCGGCCATAGCACCATTCTATCTTGGATCGCGGGCGGTAGGTACGTCGGTAGGTGGAGGGGCGCGCTTCGGGCCTGCTGAAGCTTCATGTTCAGCTCGCCGTCAGGGGTAGCTTGGCCTTCCCGTAGTGGGGTTTCCCCTCTCCCCTCCACGCCAGAGGAAGCTGACGTGAGAATGCCATCACGACTCGAGACTCGCTGGCAAGACAAAAAGATGCTTCGACTCTTGAATGATCAAAAAGTGCGGTTGTGTGTTTCTCGAGGTAGTACATTCATGAAGGCTAAAAAGCGTTTGGTGCAACGCTGCAGCTTTGACAACGGCTTGTACGAGTATCATGCGAAGAGCCTGGCGGGGGAGAGAGAAAGGAGTGTTGCACAACGTCCTACCTTTCTATCAAGATCACTTTAACCATACATCAAGGTTGACTCTCGACTTCAGGCAGACCTAGACCTGGGGCTGAGAATCAACAGCAGTCAGCACGCCCAGGATGAACGTTGAGCATGCGGATGTCTTCATGTGATAGCTTGATTCTAACCATTCAAGTCCCACAGCAACGAATAGATAGATGCACGCAGCCATTAAAAGCTGGGGCTTGTCTTGGCGACGTTAGATAAGACGTTGCGAACTTAGTCTGACATTATATGCAGGACCAAGAAACAGAAACCACTCAATCCCAACCACGTGCTAATCACAGAACAACCTTAACCAAACAACAACTTCCCTTACCTACATTTTAGAATAGCAACACCTCGTGCCAATAAGTGCCTCAATATAATATCTTCAACCGAAACTAAGCTCCAAAACCATCAAGGCGGACCTCGAACGTGAATCGGATCCTATCACGTGATGAAAGCTCGGTTTTGTTGCACGTCGCAATCCAACGAGTCGTCCCTCCACGGGAGATAGTTATCCGATCTTTTACAATCGCTCGATAAGTTTTCGATAGGTGCGATTCGAAAGACAAAACCACAGGATTATGTTTAACACTTTAAGTTTAACATTCCTAGGTTTAAGATGAGGAAAATGTGTTAAAAGAGATAGGGTGATGTATGCAGGCCTCTAGAACTACGGCCCTCCTTCGCAGCTCATCCCACCACTTCATCAGATACAAAATTTCTCTCAACCAAGCCAAGCCAGCCTCAACCTCAAAACCAAACAATCACAACCTCGCTCTAACTGGATCTTCCATCCCCATGCCCTCCGCCACACCTACCTGAAGTTTCAACTTCAGCTCCTCTTCAAGCGCCCTCCTAGTATCCTCCATAACATCATACCTACAACACCCACTTAAATCAGCCCATTACTTTCAACCACTTCAACCACCAACTTCCGTTCACAATAGCGAGGAGAAATTGAAACTCACCCATACAAAAACTTCGTATGCCTTTCGCCGTCCCTCAATCCTCCTTCCATGTTCTCACCCCTCCACAACCAAGGCCTTTTCCTCACAAACCCCTCTTCCTTCCCGAACACGCACCCACTCATACCCATCACTAGTCCCGTCCTCTCTTTCCTTATTTTCTCGAAGAGTTTTAAGCGCTCAGTGAGTTGGGATGCGGAGGTGAGGGGGTAGGGAGAGGTGTTAGCGTTACTAGAGAAGAGGATGGAGAGAGCGCCGATGTCCTCCATGGTTGTGGAACCGCCTTGGCCGGTTGTTGGGAACATCTATTTATGTATGTTAATATCGATCTCAATTCTATTTACGCTGCTGCCGAAAGAGGTTGATGATAAGACAGAGGAGATAGAGGGACGAACCGAATGCGCCGCATCACCAATCAGCAACGCCTTGCTTTTGAATAGGCACGGATGCGGTCGAGGGAAATAGCTGATCTCCCATTCGGAGACTTGTTCCGCTTTGCTATTTTAATGCATTCATCAGCCATGCTATCAATTCACAATAATAAATTAGGAGACATAATCTGACGAACCTCAGAGAAGCAACGATCTTAGGATGATAGTCACCGAACTTCATCAGCATCTTCGCCTTCGCTTTTTTTGGATCCTTTTCTGTTTCTATCAGCTTTGTTTCCGTGTACATTGGGAGGCAGGAGAGACGTACCAATGGGTCCCTCATCAGCAGCAGGGACATACCCCGCTTCGAGATCTTGGAGTAAGCCACTATCATACTCGTCAGCACTCTTCTCCTATCCTATATAGCCAACCTCTATTCCCAAAAAGAAAAAAAGATAACATCAAACTCACTCCCGTCCCTCAAACCAAAACATAGTCCTTGTTCCCTTCAAAAACATCGCAAAACTCCCTCTTGTCTGCCTCACCATACCCCTTGTCTCCTCATCCCTTAAAAATTCCTCCGTCCCCACCAACGTCCTGAAGATCCTGTATTTAGCTTTACGAAGCGTATTCATAGCTGGGTCGTTGAAGCATGCTTTCACGATGGAACGCTCGCCATCTGCACCGATGATGAGGTCTCCTTGCAATACTTCGCCATTTGAAAGAATGACGCTTGCAGAATCGATGCACTGAGTTCATCGTCAGTTTAGTATTCATCGACATCGTAAGATATAACCTAAGAGAGAAGGTACTAAGAAAAGAAGATGAAAAATACTCACCACGCTAACGACTTTTCTTCCAAGCAGTAGTTTCGGGACTTTCTTCCCTGGACCAGGATCCATTGCCAGTCGCATCAATTCACTGTGAATATCCGGTCTATAGAAAGTTCTTGTTTGAGAATTACTCATCTAATATGTTTCCATTAGCAACTCTTACTACACCAAACGGGACGAGACATACGCCAGGAATCGTAGTATCAAGCCTCGGACTCTCCTCTAGGGTCGCGCCGTCGAATGTCTTTATCTATATCCCATCAGATTCATCCCGGAAAAAGAACGGAAGAAGGTAACGTAAAATCTTACCAATTCAGAATCTGAACCCCGCGCTTTCTTAAAATCAAAATCTATTCCTCTTGTTAGTATCTCTCGTCACATCTTAAATCTCTTCTCCACATCAAACCAAAAGAGGAGGAGAAAGAGGTGGGAATGAGCATAGGCATAGGAACTGGTACATAAACTCACCAAATGACTCCAACACCCTCGTCGCGTTCCAACTCATGATGATCATGAAGCCAACTTCTTGCTTCAAGTGCGATCTCTCGATTATCTATCTCTCGGACATTAGTGGCCAATTTGAAGTTCTTGGATGAACATGACGAAGGAGAAGACATTCAGAGAAAAGAAATCGAGGAGAATGAAGGAAGAACACGAGGAGGAATACAGTAACAGAATGCCCCGCTCGACTCAACACGATAGCCGCTCCTAGCCCTGCAATCCCCGCACCCACGACGATGATATTCAACTCTGCAGGGGCCATTTTCTCTCTTCCTTCCTTACTCCCTTGTCTGTGTCTCTCACTCTATCTTTCAGGTCTTCTTTGTCAACAAGAGACCCGACGACATTTATATATAATATCCCAGAACTGCCATGCCAAGAGAGTCAGCCCTAGCATGCGCATGCGCACCTACAATAATCCGAGCCATGTGTACGGCGCCGGTGGCGGCGGTTTTATAACTTACCTTAGCACATATATTCCCATTCTACATCTCGTCTCGTCGTGTTCCTGGATCCATTCCCTTCCGATCCCCGATCCTCAGTTCAGAAAAGGATAGCCCGTACCTCATCCAACCCAATCAGCTTCAACCATCCCAACTGTCCTAACCCGGAAATCGTGACAGCCAATCAACTTTTCCATTTTCTCCTAAATATAACCTAGTGGGGCCCCGGTAGCCGATAACCTTAGATACGAAAGAGGATCTACCCCATGCATACTGCTTACTACCTCTTCACACTAGACACGACACAAAATAAGCCTTCCCTTAGGTCATACGCAGCTCAGTATTTTCTGATTCGTTCCGAGATGGATTTCGCATTTGATTTTTCGATAACTAATCAAGCGGGATGCGAGATGGACGAATAGCGTGGAGCACCGGACCCAAAAGAAAAGCTGAGCTGCCGGCCGGTGAGGCTGAGAGTGGAGCTGATGCGAGGTACGGTACCGCTGCGTTTCGCAACTTGGATAAAGAACGCCGCCGGGACTGACCGGAGACGCCGTGGAAAAATGATGTGCTTCTAGAATCTCATCTAGAATCTTATCAAGCAAGGAAGTGATTTTTGAATTGACTGGTGAGGAGACGTGAATAAAAAGCACAACAATGCAGGAACTGGAATAGAAACAGAGCTACGCTGAGATTGTTCCCCTGAGTGTCTCTCGCACTATCTTAAGGTGGAGTTTAGCCAATGTATGAGGATTTGAGCAGTGTGAATGAGGCAGGAACAACACGACGGGGTTAAGATTATGTGCATTACTTGTTCGGTAGAAAGCAACTGCTACACAATCAGGAGGAGCAGATCAAAGTGGGGTGGTATTGCAATTTACAAGCGGCACTTCCGCTGAAAATGAACGCTGTCTTGATGAACTAATCCATGCTTATTGTACAGCTGCGATCTAGAACTTTATTGCCCCCCAAATCTGTTTCTTTCCTCTCTAGATTGTTTGGTCGTTCAGATCAGAGGTTGACCTTTGATGCAGGGACAACAATCAAATGCTTGTTAACAGGAGTCAATGGCTCCTTGCCTTTCAGGACTGCATCGATGTTCCGCATTGCGAGGGTTTCGAAACCCATGTGGCTGTAGAGGTCAGCGATCCACCTTAGTTTCCATTTCAGAACTTACGTCTCCAACGTTCCACCAGCGTTGTGTGTTGTAAGGGTGACCTGCGTCAACTTCTTTAATCTTTCATTGACATACGGCTCATTCTCATGGACATCGAGTCCAACACCAACTAGTCGACCTTCTTCCACAGCATCAGCTATCGCCTCATCATCTACCAACATTCCTCTCGCAATGTTGACAAATCTGCTCCCCATCTTCATCTTCGACAGTCTCTCCTTATCAATCAACTTCTTACCATCAGGGCTCGCCGGTGTCGCCAGAACCACGCAGTCACTGACTGAAAGCAAAGCATTGATATCAGTGCAGAAGTCGGCCTCGATCTCGGCTTCCTTGGTTGAAGATTGTCGAAAAATATCAAAGTACTTGATCTTCATGCCAAAAGCAAGATATGCTTTGCGCGCGATTTCGAACCCGATCTTACCGAGTCCGATGATACCCAGAACATGACCACGAGGATTGTGTGAAAGGACGGCAGCGTTCTCATGACATTCCTTGAAATCTTCAAAGGAACCGCGAGCAGCTGTCGTGCACCAGGTCAAATTTCGAAAGGTAGCCAGGATCAAGAAGATTGCGAAGTCAGCAACCGCCTCGGTCGATGCTGCTGCACTATAGCATGTCAGGTTTCCCGTTACACAAGAGTCCTGCTATCCTCACCTGTTACAGTAAACGATGCCTGAAATTAAATCAGCCTTGCATGCTATCTCAAGCCTATGAAAACATACCTCGCTCAGCCAGGATATCGACATCAGCCCAATCAAACCCGGCTCCAGCCGATGCAAAGATCTTACATGATTCCGGGATCAATGGGACGAGCTCTTTATCCCATCTCCCCATTTCACCCCCGGTATTCCAGAAAGGTCTGAAGATGGCTGAAAATTTCCCCCACTTCTGCTCCTTGAGACCTTTCATGAACGCTTCTCGTTGTCGCTCCTCTAGTGAAGGACGAACGATGATGAAATCTTCCGCGAAGGTGGAATAAAATTCCGTGTTCCATTTGACTGCGTCGCCGATATGGAGAACAATGGGTTTAGATGCCATGATAAAATTTGTTGTATCTGTATGAGCTGATAATTGCTAGTAGTGAGAGTCGAGATGCTGGCGACACCGAGATATTTGGGTGGGAGTGGAAGCAAAATACCTCTATTGAAGATATTAACTAGAAGCAGTGAAAAATTCTCAAGTCACAGTTAAGTGATGGATCACTTGTGGTCTTCTTGAGACAACCTGATGAAGCGTTGGATGGCTGAGATGAGAGGTTGTTGTCGTGGCCGATAGTGAGGGGCACGGCGTTGCAGCTCACTGCATCCCGCATCCTTGTCGGCCACTCTCTCGTCTCCAGGTTTCCAGCGTGGGATGTGGGATATTGTAACCCTCGTCATATCTACCAGCAAGTGAAACTCTCATCTGATGAGTATTCAAGTTTGTGATCTTGTAAAAAAGGGCAGAAACTGATGGTCTAGCCAGTCCGTCCGTAGCGCGGTGTAGGTCTCGGCCCAAAGGGGAAGGCTGAACTGTGAATGAACCTCGGCCAGGACATCAAGCTCTCAACCCAATTACTCTCAACTTCTACAACGTTCAATCATCTCACAGCTTCTGGCAAGGCCCAGCGCATAGGCATCATCGTAATGGCCGATACTACAGCTAGCAAAGATCCTTCACAGGACGAAAAACCTACCCTCCACCACCTCGCTGTCAGCCTTGTCTCCTCTACCTCCCTCGTTTCCCTCTGGCTAACCTCTCTCCAGGACTCTCAATCACAACGCATACTCTGGCTCCTCGAAGAGCTTTCGATCCCCTATAATCTCATCCTCTATATCCGCGACAAAAACAAGCGTTCACCACCCGAACTGGCGAAGATCCATCCCCTCGGTCGCTCACCCGTCCTAGTCACAGCAGATGGCCGCACCCTCACTGAATCCATGACCATTGCCACTTACCTTCTCGAAACCTACGATCCTTCCAAGAAATTTGCCTCCGCTGACTGGATCCGCGACATGACGCTCACGTCATTTTCTGGAACAAGTTTGTTGGATCTCGCAGATACAGAATTGCTATTCGATTTGGCAGCGAAACATACCCCTTGGCCATTAGTTTATGTTACAAGATATATCAAGAAGAGTTTTGACAATTTCTTCTCCGCAGCAGAGTTTAAGAAGGATATGGAGTTCTTGACGAAGGAGCTGGGTGATCAGGAGTGGTTCAATGGCAGGGAACCTGGCAGGGCAGATTTTATGCTCAGTTGGCCCATGGACATGATTGCTGCCAGGGAATACGTCGATTTTGAGAAAGACTGGAAGAGTCTGCATGCTTGGAGAATGAGAATCCTGGAGCGGCCAGCTTGGAATAGTGCGTTGGAGAAGGGCAAGGATTACGATTTGAATTCCTGGTAGGACCTGCTCGCGGCGGGATGATTGGATTGTTGTTTGGGTTCTCTTTACTGATCTAATTATTTTTCAAGGGATGTAAGAGATGAGGATTGATAGTCCGACATTTTCAGATGATTCGGATTGGGTCTTGACTCGACATCGAATCCAATATGGTTATGCATATCTTCGACAGGACAGTGCTCGAGGCCTTATTGTTCTACATGGATGATCCGATTCTATAATCCGAATCTCTTTTGCTAGGAAGTATTGGCGTTGCTGCATTGCGGGGAACATTCGGAGAATATTTTGTTGGGAATGCTTGCTTTTCATGATACCCAGGCTATCGCTGAATAGAACAGCCATGTTGCGTCAATTCAATCACTGCCTACTGTCAGTTATACTCACAAGATATCGGTCATCCCTATTCATTGTGGCTTCTTGCATGCTCATTCTACCTTGGCTTGTCGTCCTATTTCCCCTTCAGACCAATTGATTTGTCCTCTTAACGTTGGTTCTATCCTTCCTTATTGTTTCGCCAGAAGTCCGTCTTGGCAGCATTTGCAAATCATATCTCTTGTTAATTCCTTGTATTTTATCCTTGCAATTGAACTTAATCTTTCGATGATTTATGTATGATGATCCCGTACCCTCGTCTCTGGAATAGCATCTACTTAAAACTTGTCAATCGATCGCAAAGGTTCGATAACTATCTCCCGTGGAGCGACAGCTCGTTACGACGTGCAACAAAACTTTATTTGGATTACGTGTTTCAAAACTTCATTTACTCTCTTATCCTCTGACTCTCAAATAAACCACTACTTCATAGGAGCAGTCCACCTGAATGCATGGAATATCAAGGGCAAAAACATTACCATTACATTAATCAATTACATCTTCCGTATCATACAAGTTCCTTCGACTCCGTCAAACAATCTGACCAAGTAGAAGAGATCGCCTAGAACCTTCGAATCCCAGCCTCCCATCGCTCGCACAAAAGCCCAACTCCGCCGCACCTAGCTATATACACGAAATCCTACATCATCAAAACCGGTACAGTACTCATTCGCTCCAACATCGTCTCATCATCATCACCGCTTGCTATTCTAGTCTACACGCCAGAACCAAAAAGCCATTAGCCTTCATTCTCTTGATTACATCCGACCTCCAGCGCCTACTCTTTCTAAATTGCACTATATAACTCAAAGGGACAATTATCTAGCAAAACTATCATTTACCTCAAGCATAGCGCATAACGTCAAAATACCTGGCAAGTCATCCAACTCCCTAGCGTCCAGGACGAGGAGTCCGTCTTTATTATGTGTATTCGGTTGAGCGAAGCGGGCGATTTCGATTTTTGATGGAGTGGGTGAGTCCGCGTGGATTTCCTATGGGGGTTACCTTGTGTTCTCCGAACGGGGCCGGGAAGGAAACGAATAAAAGAAATATTCGAAATGTTCGCCAAGTAAAAAGATAGAGCAGAGCACAACGGAAGAGAGGGCGGCTAGCACTGGGCAAAGGAAGATCCGAAAGTGGAAAGGAAGGCGAAAAGGAGAGGGGATACCTTGTAGAGCATTTTATGCTCATGTGCGTGTCTTTCTACTTCCCATATGTAGCGGAGGCCATCTTTTGTGAATTCCTATTTTTCAAATCTGTCAGCTTCAAATTATTTCTGCTTTCATACAACTTCTTCCTCCTGCACACAAAAACAGAATGGGAAAACGCGCACCTCAGCCCTCCTCCCAAACCCCGCCGGCTTAACCTCTACCATCTCGCCCTCAACTTCATGATGCTCAGCCTCAACTCCCGTGACTGGCTCCGGCCCCGCCTCTAAATGCCTATCCGGATGCAAGAACGTAATCCTCGTCGTGCCCATATGAAAGCTCAAAATCGGGCTCTTCCACTCCGCAACCTCCTTTCCCTGCCCATTCAAAACCCGCATGTGCGTCCCGAATAGATTCTCTTTCTTCAGCGTGTAGGCTACGGGCGGAGAAGGAGTGGTAGTGGCGAGGTTCTGGGCGGCGGCGAGGAAGATGCCGTCTGTAGGGGAGAAGAGAGTTACGAGGTGGGACGTGAGGTCGATGATGAAGGTTTCGGATTTGTGGTGGCGGAGGTAGAAGGCTCGAGTTGGGGAGAGCTCGGAATCAGTGGCGATGGGGATGTTTTCTGGTTTGAGAGGCTTCGGGGTTGTCATTTTTGCGGTTATGGTGTTTGGGTTGAATTTCGTGGTTGTGGATAGTTTTTTGAACTTTTATTTTTAGTGTTAGAATCAATTAAAAGATGGTTTAGGAGAGAGAATTAGGATATTGGGGGCAGGTATGCTTCATTTATCTCGGGATGCGGGGCGTGCAGAGGTTGAAAAGGGATCAGGTGTTTGTCTGGTGATCTTCACATGTCGGGGTATATCACGTGGTCGGGTGAAACCATGACATGTGCAGCTGGTAAAGTCGAGGAGATATATTGAAGAGATATAACAGGATGATGATAATTCTTTATATTAATGAATGGGAAGTAGGCCATGTCATATGCAGACCTTACGCGTAGGTTGAGTTTAAAAGTCCTTGGAATATAGCGCTCAGATCACTAAAATGCCCTGTAAGTCACAGATCCTCGGCTTCCAATCGCTATATTCCGGGTAGCAGTCGCTGTCGCCCAAGCCCTGTAATGATCGGCGATGAGGCCATAGCCTGAAGGCAACCAACGTATGCGACAGGCTCACGAGGTACTAAACAGCTGGTGAAGAGGAAAAATGGAACATGAGGAAGAATAAATGTCATCGAAAATCCAGAGAACGGATATCGCAAAGAGCAAAGAGAGACAATCTCATTATTGAGCGAGGCAACGTTCACAGCAATAACAAACCAGTCTTGAGAAATCTATTGACGAAGGTGAAGCTTTCGAGACGTTTCTCGTATGCAAGATCTCCTGCGCCATCTCTTTCATACTACACGAAGTTCATACACTCTACAACAGTGGCTCGAGCACCAAAAAACTACCTTATAGACACAGTATCTCCACTTGCAGCATTTCATCCCCTGACACAATTTCAAGCTTGTTTGACAAAAGATGGAAAACTCTAGTCTGAGAATAACATCAAAGGCTCTCTGGCTCTCTGGGAATAATATCGCTACCTCATGGTATATATGAAAAACACTTCTAATCGATCAATTCCGACTCGAAGGACTTTTTATCGAGGTCAAGAAAATATATAGATTCACCGAAAGGGATGTGCTGAGAAATCTCAGAGAATACTGCTATCATTCGAGACTGCTCAAACTCTCTGTTTTGCAGATGAGTGAACATGGGCAAGCCTAAGAAGAGAAAGAAATCGGATCAGAGCTGGTAAGAGGTAAGTACAGCGATGTCAAACTCCCAGCCCTGCCTCAGCCTGGCACTAGGCTAGGCCAGGAGAACTTGACTTCTAGGCTAGGCAAAGGCAGGCAACTTAGAACAAGCTTTAGGCAAGGCTTGGCAAGGCGAATATATATTTTGGGCAGGAGCAAGGAAGGCTGTCTTAGATTCGAAAATTAAGAAAAAATCCCCGAGAAATAGGTACGTGCGTCGTAAAGCACGTGTACCCCCTTTTTCCACTTCCCCCACCCCTCCCCCTTTTTGACCCCTAGCAAATTACCCCTTCCCAGCCCTGCCTATCCGACCCGTAGGCAGGGCTAGGAGGAGTATTCCGACTGGATAGGAGAACGCCAGGCTGACCTTAAAAAGCCTAGGCTACGCAAGGAGAGGCGCGGAGAAGGAGAAGGCACGGCCGAATCCGGCTGGGCGTTTGACTTCGCTGGGTAAGTAGGAAGGGGTATAAAAAAATTCTCTTGATTTAAGAAAGAAATCTTTTGAATCATGAAATCTTTACCTGCGCGGTTGACGGCCTATCCGTGGAGTTCGGAGTTTGTGGTGGAGTGGTTTGTTGAGTGAGCCATTAAAGTAATAGAGAGTGCAGAGATAATTTATGTTAATCAGAAGGGGAGATAGAGGTGCGAGATAGAAAATGTAGTTAGAGTACTAGCTATGTATCAGACGAATGGCGGGTAGTGGGGAGTTGGCAGCGGCATGGTAAAGTTGGGAGCGAATTGAGGTGGGGTGGTTAGGATGGATTGGGAGGGAGATAGGAAGTGACAATTGCAATGGCGAATTCTCCTTCCCAAGGAGAAATGTCTTCTTTGCCAAATTCACAAAAAAAAAAGCAGCCACTCAGCTTTCTGAACTCACCGCACCACATATCTCCACAAATTCAAGACTATACATCACACATCTCACCTGCAACCTCACGTCCCCTATCCCCTCGTATGAAAATAACTCTTTAACGTTTCGTTGCCACCCCCACCATCAACCTGTTCCTCATCTGCAGAAAACACATATTCTTTGCCAAACATGTTTTTGAAAGAAGTTCGCGTCTGCAAACACACTCCTGTTGCGCTCTTGTTTCCATCTCCCCAATCTCGGAATTCCAGTTTACCGAGATTAAGGCCTTGTGCAAGGATGCAGGCTCTCTTATTTTTATTCCTTGTCTCTGTCCCCCTTTCGTTCACCGCGTTGCTGCCATGTCTGCTAGAGCTATCTTTCTTGCTAGTTGGTTGGTCTTTCTCGTGCTGCTCTTCACCCATCATCAATCTATCAGTTTCTGCCCTTTTCCTTTTTAGCCCCTCCCGATCTCCTTCACTCATAATATCATCAAAATTGAAAGTAGCAACCTCAACCTCCTCCTCCTCCTCCTCCTCGATGATCTCGCCCTCACAAGCCATCTCAACCATGTATCCCCATGTCACCTTCTCTACATCGTATCCAAATAATTGAACAGTATTTTCTTCGCTGCCCAATTGTCTGAATTTGCGAATGTGGCGCAGGGCGTTAAGTTTCGGTTGCCAAGAGGCATGGAGGAAGAGTGGTTGTGGATCACATCCGGACTCTATTTCCGTATTCTCTTCGATTTCGAGATCTGCTTCTGCCTTGACAATCTTACTCTCTTTACTTCCGTTCCGGCGTTCCTTACTTCTGTTGATGTCGTCCCTAGAATTCCCACCCAAGGTCGTCTGCAAACCTTCTCGCCTGGCCAACTCACAAGCCACCCTATCTAGCACACCAAATTGCAGCACCGCAGCTCCATTGCCTCTCCACCCCAAAGGCTCCGGGAGTTTCTCAACAACATAGAAAGATTCGTTGAGAGCAAGCGCCGCGGGAATGAACGTGTCTTTGTCGCCCTCTCCCGGCCCGCCCTGCGTAATAAGGACATAATACCACTTCCCAAAAATATTATAGTACGCTGCGACCAATAACATCTTTCCCTTCTTTTTCTTATTCAATAGGATCTGTCCTGCTTCGATGGTGTAACGTTCTGCGAGCAGGGAGCGAGGGCGGTGATGTTCGTGAAGATAGGCGAGAAGGTCGGAGTCCAGAAATCTTTCCAAAGAACCAAGCCTGTTGATGCGTAAAGGTTGTGGGAGAAGATAGATTCGGGAGCTACGACGGGAAAATTATCTGCGTCGAGAAATAAGACGTCTTCGAAAGTCGAGAAGAGGATAGCTAGGATCTTCAACTGTTATCCACCCACCTCAAACCTCTTGTTCGAGCTCGATAGAAGTGGAGAAAGGGAGATGCATCGCGCGTTTAGTTTTGGAAACACAGACTCGCAGAGCAACGGCTCATATTCGTCGTCGTCTTGGAGAAATATCTCGACGGGGAGCTGGGAGCCGGTATGTCGCAGCATGAGTAGACTGACGAGCAAAACAGGGAAATACGATCCTCCGGCTGTAGTCACGATCCCCCGTGTCCCTGATGAGTATTCTAGGGATGGGGTGTCAAAATCTAGCATAGAGAGAAAGAGTGCATGGGATCGCTTCATGGAGACGATGTCGTGGTCGATCATCGAGAGGCGGTTGATAGGCGTATAAATACTTCCAGCCATTTCCAGCACTGAACGAGGATTCTCATGCTCGGTTAGTTTCGGTGGGGCGCATTCAGGTTTCGCGGCGTAGAGTTTTGGAGCGAAGGTGTGCCAGAATTGGGATCTCTGGGTGGAGTGGAGGAAGGCGGATTCTGGGATTGCGGGCGAGAGTCTCAGGTTCTTGTTTGAGTGCTTAAATATTAAGCAAAGGGCAATGAATATGACGAGGAAGATGAAGTTTCGTGAGTGGACAGCTTTTTGGCGCAGTGGGAGCGTGGGGAGACAATTGAGTAACATGTTGCACATATATATGATGAAATTGAAGACCAAACGCTCCAACATATCGTAGAATTACTTGGCTGTCAAAGGAACAAGGGGTACATTCCAGATGTAAAAATATGACTCGATATCCAGCGAGCCGCTAGCCCGCCAGATATGGTCCGTGGCTCGCGTCGACTGCGGAATGCCATAAAATCTGAAAAGGATACGCGCATTCAAATTGACAAGTAAAGCATATTTAGAGAAAGCACGACCCTGCCGCATATATTACGCCGCTAACGTCATTTCACTGATGGGACCCGCAGAAAGGAGACTGCAGTAGTGTGTTCTTTGCGACCATTTTAGAACGGCATAATTGGAATGCGAGGCGATGAAGTTGTGATAAGAGATAGATTTCCTATTGAAGTTCGATGGTGAGCCTGAGCTTGACTTGAGCTTGCCCAAATCAGGTTTAGGGAGATGAATAGCGGGTTGGTCACGTGTCGTCACCATCATTCCATTTCAACGTCTAAACTTATTTGCACTTCTTATTGTCGACTATTCAGACAGTTGCTGATGAAAACACTCGTCCCAATTCTGTTTATATTTGCTATCTTAAATTTTGAGGCAACAGTCTCCTCATCCGAAGCGTAGTCCCTTCTACACTCTCACACAGCATGCTGTTTATTACATCCCTTCTATTGAAAACTTGAAAAGCCGAACATTTGCAGACGGCATGTTGCTAGAATTAGCTTTTCTAGACTATGAATGCAATCCTTTACTGAAATTTGTTTTAATATTTATTTATTTATTATTAACTTGATTTTATCCTTGCTATTATAGGATTTGCAGTCTCGTTTAAAGTTTTAATAGCCGGTCCCCCTCCTCTGCTCGCTACTCGCTCACGTTGCAATAATATTGAAAGAGAACACGAGCTTGATATTTCCTACTAAAGATACTTCGAAACTATTTCAAGGTAGGAAACTTATTATTGAAATAATAGAATAGAGTTGTAATTCGATAAGATTAGGAATGGGGTTTCTTGGTTTGGAGAAAGAAATGTATCACGTGCTCAAGTCGCCACCTTCAAATGGATTTCATTTTAGATCCTTTTGTCTATTGCGCAATAGTTGCAAGGATGTTAAAGATGACCAGATTCTATATTGAGATACATCTCGAGACCT
Organism: Mollisiaceae sp. DMI_Dod_QoI; assembly: GCA_009613015.1. Taxonomy (NCBI): domain Eukaryota; kingdom Fungi; phylum Ascomycota; class Leotiomycetes; order Helotiales; family Mollisiaceae; species Mollisiaceae sp. DMI_Dod_QoI. Next base: position 128,678 of record VXCB01000066.1, read on the forward strand.
AGGGAATGATGTAGCATTTATGGACGACTAGCAATACAAGCACTTGCAGATTTTCTTCTTCTCTTGAACGTCGAAATTTTGGTACAGCATATGCAACAAGTAGTGGACCCTGGGATTAAAGAGAATATCTACAAATTTTCCGAGTTAAATACTGTCCATTCTTCTTTTTTATTATAAAGAAAGTGAATCTTTGGACTGGGCCTTTGCTTGAACATCAATATCCTTGCTGGTTCACATATCTTTTGTTATTGCTTTCATACTGGATCACACATTCAGTTTTGTCTTTATTCTACAATTTCCACACTCATCTCTCAATTGTAATTTCATCATCTGTTTGTGAGTTATTATCGACTTTAGTATATGGTTGCTTTCTTTCTTAGGCATCATTAGTTCAGTTTCAAATATTTCATGTGCACTCTTTTCTAAGGCAAACATCTGAGAAATATTATAGCCTAGGAATATAAGAATGAAGAGCAGCAGTTTGCCCTTAGCTCCATTCCATACCTGGCTCTTTCACAGCACTTTATACTCAAACTATATAATAATAAGTATATTTGCAATTTCCAACGTGGATTAAGCAATAGATGATCTATATGCTATAGACTTTTGAGATTGAGAGTCACTCTTACAGGTCTGACTCTTGATTCCAATTGATGCTTATGTGAAGCTCGGTCCAGTCACCAGTGAGCTGCACTAAGAACTTTGCGCTGCAAATTAAATGACACTATATAAAGGATGGCATACCCGCCATTGTTGGATAAAGCACAAGAAACCACTTGGAGATGTCAAAATGAGCTATGGGTTGCTTCTTTTTGCTTATGCTCGTGCTTATTGGGATGTGCATAGTATTGGGAAGATACGTATGCGTATTCTTCACAAATATATGCTGAAAATTTAGGGGTTTTCCTATTTGGCAAGTGTTTACTATTTCATCTTTCTCTATCGTATTCATCATTTTATTCAGGATTAGACCAGCATAGCTTACAAATGTTGTTCATTCCAGGTGATCAAGTGGGTATGCCTATACATCCTTTCAAGATACGCAGAAACTAGTGGTGTCTTACCTATCGCGATCCCTATCTTCATCAGCCATAGAAATAATTGTTCAAACAGGCCGTAAGGCTCTATATTGAACGCTGCAAGGTAACTATATAGGAAAAATAGATAAAGATATGGAGTGCCGCCCTATAATGGTTGCATTTTTCAAGTGAAGTGCAAATGTGATAACGTGCACACTGCAGTTAGACAATCAGCTGGGTTCATGACATATATTACATACATGATTATGATTACAACGCAGACATGCGCTCCTCAAAGCTAACCTTGTTAATGTCATATACTCCTTTTAGAAGGTACGATGAATGCTGCAGTTTTTTAAATCACGTGTGTGGGGTCCCCGCCCCTCTCAGCCCTACGGGCCTCGCTAATCTCATCTCCCCCCTATTCCCCTCAAACAAGAAGGAACAAACCATCAAAGACTTCCTTCTCTTCCTATTAATCCATTAATGGGTGATATCATGACTTTTAGTGCATATCCCAACTATATAACAGTCGTCGCCCACCTTTCTTCCTCTTCTTTTTCTTTCTTCTTCAGCTTGTTACAATGTCTTTTTGCCAGAGTATCAAGTTCTTTCGAGTATTGCCCGGGCTAGCCACCCAGGCCTCTGCTCATTCAATTTCAGCTCGTCCAGCCTCGAGCAACCCTTCTCGCATTCCTGTTCGCTCCCAGAACAATCCTCTTCCGACCGTCGCCCTCCCAGCGCAGTCATCCATTCGTTTCGACAGACATCCTGTCACCACAGCTCCGGTTCCTTCTATGCCCAGGAAGACCGGGAACAGCATCCTTGCGCATGTTGAACGTGTAAGTATCCTCCTATTCTGATCGTATTGTCCCCCGGTCGCAATATTATCATCCCACTGACTATTTTGCGACCGTAGCTTCGTAAGGTCCGCGAGGCCCAAGCGACTTACAAGACCTCAACTGCATTCAAGAAGCCAGCGCCGAAGCCTGCCCAGCTTCGACCTGCTTCTCGGCCAGTCTCTCGAGTTCCTTCGACCACTTCCACTCTTTCATCATCGTCTTCTCGTGTTGCCCGCACAGAACGATCGGTCGAAGCTCACATTGAGCGGGTCTCGAGAGCACGAGTGAAGAGCTCGCCCATCTCTTCCTCGAGGCCATCACCAGTGAATAGCCGGAAAGTCAGCCCAATACAACCTCTTCAGGTCAAGAAGAGGCTGCCGGTCGTCGACCTTGCCCAGGTCAGCGACTCATTGGCTGAACTTTCCATTCAGCCACTCAGCGTCGCACCCAGGGTGCCCACCCTTCGGTCTTGTAAGTTGTCCCAGCCATTCGCAAACATTCTTCCCAACTTTTTTTTGTCTATACAAGAGTATACTGACTCCGACATTGACAGGTCTGAAGACTGAGGCGGCGCTGAAGCCCAAGGTTGTTCACTTTGTGGAGTACGGCGGATGGAATCTCCACGGCATCCGAACTTTCCAACCGGATTCACCTCCGAACACATTCATTCCACCTTCTGATGCCGAGATCCTCCAGCCGCTCCACCGCCAAGTCGGAGACGTTTACCCCGGCAGCTATCGACTAGTCGGCCAAACTAGTCAGATTCGCTGGCCGCCACCCGACGATGGCCCCTCCCGCCGCGGATACGACTCACTGCCACCCTCCCGCTGCCCGCTTTGTGCCAAAGCCGCCGCCAGAGGGACGAGCCGTATTCGCTATCGTCCACAGCAAGTCAGTGTCTGGTGTTCTGCCTGCATGGCGTCGCCTGCCAGACGACCACACGACGACGGACATGATGATGAGGAGGATGACTGTTACAACGTCCTCCATCATCACTATCCAGATACTTGCGCTTACTTCCGCAATGGCTGGAAAGCCAATGTCCGTTGGCTGTACGATCATTATCCCGAATGATACACAGAATTGGACGCAATCCTGAACAGTTAAGGCTGTTCATGCCACTCGTTCTTGTCATTCGTTCTTGTCACTCGTTCTTGCGGACATTTTGTGTTCTTTCACCCAGCGTGGCGCATCGTGTACTCCCGGTGACTGTGGTATCCTGGCGTGGAACGCAGTTGCACTGGGGGTCGTAAGTCGATGGCCATTTCTCTGTGGCGCTTGGCATGCTCTCGATAGGTTATGTCCGGCGTGGCATGGCTTATTGGGGGTTGTAAGTCCCAGGTCATAGATGCGACATCACATTCGTTACCCCACACTCGCTTCATTGGTTGTCAGTCCGGGGCAGAGGACTCGACAACCCCACACTCTTTAATCTCTCGCCATTATGGCATCCATTCGCTCAAGTCTGTGGCAGGCACCAGACTTTTGTACTGTTCTTCAGTACGTCCGTTCGCTACTCAACCCACGCCGCTGTTCATCAGCAATTCCGATCATTAACCCATTCTCGTTCGAGTCAGCACCTGGCAAGTGTTGACTCCCTTTATTGCAGGCAATTCCGCTCGTTATCATACAGCTCTGGAGCTTCATCCCAGTCCACTCTTTCGGGTCAAATTCCGGGCAAGTTTCTGACTCCTCATCAGCTTCGGCACCATTTCGATCACTACTCACATTCGTTTCTCTCGGATTCAATGTCTTCGGCACAAAGCTTGGATCCATCCTGTCATTTCAATTCGTCCTTCGTTGACTACACTCGTTCAGGAAATAGAATCGGGCAAATTCTATTCTCCTATTTGAACCACAATTCGCTACACCAACTATCGTTACAGATTCACGGGCAGAGTCTGATATCTCCAATCATCTTATCAATTCTGTCGCTTCCGGAAGTCATTCGCTTCACCATTCCTGTCGTTTCCGAAAGTCACTCGCTTCTACCTAGGGTTGGGCCCCCTGGGTATCATCTTCAGCTCTCTGCTGATATTCATTCGCTTCACCATTCCTGTCATTTCCGAAAGTCTCTCGTTCACACCGGGGTAGGGCACCCTAGGTTCAATTTTCAGCACTCTGCTGATGTCCATTCGCTTCTCCGACCATCCAACTTTTGTCAATCGCTCTCCAGGTATGGGCAAACCTGGTTCACCATCCAACTTCTGTCAATCGCTCTCCAGGATAGGGCACCCTGGTTCTGTCAGCTTCTGCTGACATCCTGTCTTTACTGCATTCCAACGCAAGTCTCTCGTTCGAGGGCCAAAGATGGGCACTTTGGTTACCTATTCATTATCCGCGCACATCCGTCACATTCGTTAAAGACTCTTTGGGAGGAGAGTCCTCGCGCACCACAATTCGTTTCTCAACACTCTTTTGCAGGTCTAACACGATCTGTTCTGCTTCGGCAACCTTTCAATCTCTATCTCAACGCTCATTAGGCACAAACTCACTCTCATTTTGGAATCCGTCTTGGAAAACGGTTCCTTATCAAATTGTGTCGGCGTTCTAGCTTGTGCTATCTGTTTCTACAAACCTTCTCCAGCCGGCCAGCGAGAGGTTGGCTGCCTCTACGTCTACTGCCTTGGGGGAGAAGGATCTTGTGGGAGGAGGGGGCAACTACTTGTTTGATTTGGTGTCTGGACTCTGCTGGGTGGCGGGCAAGAATTGTGATGGTAGCACAGGGTGCATAAGACCCACATCTTCGTCTGAGACACCACTTTTAGCGCAGTTCCAGATCTAACAACGTAGTCGAGCAAGCTAGAATGTCGATCCCCACGGTAAGTGGCCCCCTTTTGGTGTTTGCTAACGTGTTTTAGGTAGCCCTTCATGAGAGCTGCCGTCATGTGGCGAAGGGTGTGAGTAACCAGACTTATCGAAGTCTGGCGAAACCAAAGCTCTCAATCATCTAGGTCGAACACTGTCAGTGCCTTCGAAGAACGGACATAGTCGGTAAATGTAAGACCCAAGGTCGAGATGTTGAACAAGGAATTATCGTCGATATCATAGTTGAATATTGGTCTCGCCTTTGTGTATTGTAGATTGTTCTAGAGATAGATAGACTTGATCAATGATACGACTTTTCAATTTGTGATCGTTATCAGACTTACCATCTATCAGCCTTTCTGCGGACTTCTCGATATTCTTGCACCTTGCTCATCTTGATATGTGACTTGACTTCTCATCCAAGATGCGACAATATTGACTATGCTCACTCACCTTAGAAGCTACTACAACTCTCAAATACAGCACACTCGAAAGTCAACTTTCAAATATCTGACAGCTGATTATGCTGGCACTCGCACCTGCATATGCATTGATTTGAAAGATACTCAGGAATCGCTTGATGGAATGTTCGTAGACATCTCGGGGGCGCGATCAAGGATAGATAGAAGCAACGCTCCGTTGGATTTGTGACCATGCCCGAAAATTTGAGAATAGAACAATTATGTAGGAGCATTACATTTCTGTTTGAGAGCGGGAGAGGAAATCTAGCAGAGAAATAAATAGCGTTAGATCATGCTTCTATATTCCATTACAACTCATAACTCACAACTCGCACCTCATACCCTAAAATCTCAATGCCAAGATGCACACAAGCAATAAGAACTTAGAGATGTAACAGCGATAAGCCAAGAAGTAGGAAATACTGCAATGAAGATGTACCGCAATGATGCGGTTGAGCACAGCTGTGTACACATGATTCAACGCATCTGTAGGTATTGCGGTCACCGATCAGGAGCAGACTGGCCCGACTACCACCAAGACCAGATATCGAAGATCTGACTATAATGTCATTGCTGTCAAACTAGTGGTCGTATGGTGCAGTGGGGGTGGTGGTTTAGCGGGAGTTTCTATGTAGAAAAGGTTGAGTGCTGATCAAGACAGAGAGATTCCCGGGTTCATGCATGTATGGTATGCACGAAATTTGGAACGAAAAGAAAATTTATTATTAAAAACGGTGTTGATTTGCCTAGTGATCTACGTCGCAAGCTTGATGACTGTGAGTGCTGATGGTTTTGAAGCTCTGTAATGCGTGAAGTTGAAGGCCGTCAGCCCGGTAATTGGGAACAGCTTCTGCCCCGCGATTTGTAGTTTCCGCAATGTCCGTAACCCACATATAATCTGTCAACCCCAGTGTACAAGTCCCATATGCATATGATTCCAAAGGTTGTATTGACAGGCGCTGCCCTCTGAACCAAATAGGATCATTTTCGGCTGACGATTGCGATTCTGCAGGTAGGGAAGTGAACTTTCGTTTGGGTGACATTCTGATCTGGAATGTGCCCACACGGACGGACAATATGGTTGAAGTTCTATTTAGGAATATTTGTATATTGCTTGGAAAATCATTCGTGAATGATGACAAATAAATGAAGATGATCGCTCATGTTGAGGCAGCACGGCACTTGCTCGTGACACCTAACTCAATACCCCTGCTTCCAAAGGGAATTCTCGTGGATGCTCGTTGTGACATTGCGTGTTGGCAGCCAGGCCTCGGAGCTTGTGTATAGAAAAGAGCTCACTTGAGCGGAAACAGCTTCATCTCTGCTCCCTTTCAGAAAGTACTCATCCTCATGGGTGCCGTCTTCCCTGGCCGGTTGCAATTTGCCGCCCTGGACCAAGCTACGAATATTCCCGCATATTACCAGGCTCAGGATCAGATCTTGGAGTACGATTGTGACCACTACATGGGAGGCCGTCTTGGTCGAGCAGGTAACAGGGCGGGCGTGATCACCCAAAGGAGTACGTATTGAATTCGACCCATAACTGTGAGCTAACAATTAACGAAAGTGCGACAAGTTATCCTACCATAGAATTGTTGCTCTCCTTGGTCTGGTCTCTGCAAAAGATCCTGCGAATTCATAGACGCCCTTCAAAGTGATATTCACACTTTGGCAGAGTTTTGCGCGAACAAGATGAGCGAGAAATGGCTTGGGAGGATGGGTAGCCCTCAGTCTTCAAGAAAGATATTTTCCTTTCCAGACATGCAAGCAGTCCTAGATGCATGTATGCGCAATATCTGAGGCATACAGCCCTCCTCCTCTGTATGTGTAAAGCGGTAACTGATTTCAGTCTGCGAGCAATAAGTGGTGCAGATGTATTCGAGTTCGATAATGCGGGGTCGGCCGTGGAGAGTCTGCGAGTTGAATATCGTATTTTGGGTGCCTTCGGAACTGTCTTCGTAATCCTCCAATAGTGTGTAAGCAATGTCTGATATCCGGGAAGATTGTTGGACTCTTAATTTGTGTATGGCTATATGCAACTGATCAGCAGTCGCGCAAGAAAAAAGAACGCTTTAGGACGGATGTGCCAGTGCTACATACTCTAATGATAATATTCTCTCTATGTCGTGGTTGAAAGATATCCCGAATTTGAAGGGGAAACAAGAAAGAAAACAATAGGAATACCGCACAGATATTTGGCATTCGGAGGGTAAAAACACGTCAAAATAATTCTTCTAGAAGAAGACCTTGTAGCTTGAGCTGTGCACAAACTTGTTTTATCTTTGCGCAGTAGGCAGAAGTCAGTTTTGAGCGCACGTGCTGCCGCGCAGAAAAAGCGGGTCATCATCACGTCCATATTTACATTGACGACGCGTTTTCTTTCGTGTCTCTATTCGTTGTTTTCAAACCATATTGCATATCAGATCATCGAAACACCTGAGCATGTCTGCCTATATCATCACCAGGACCAAATTTGAGGGTGGCAAGCCCACTATTGGTCAAAGTAAAGTTGTTGAGGTCTGTTCGAGCCTGGAAATCGCAAATGCTGCTGCGAAAATATGGACACAAGATATCTGGAAAACCTATGAAAATCGTGCAGCTGTGGAACGTGGCACCAGTGTACAATTGACTCCTTCTGGATCCTACATGGCGGTTATTCGACTGCATCAAACCGACATTCGTGGAACCTCCATTCGAGTATCGAAACGCAAGTTACGAACAACGATGCCCCTTCACGAGCAGGACGAAACAGACAACCAGGAGGCACATCTAGAGGATGAACCTCTCGTCGCAGAAACCCCGAATACATTCGTTCCTTATGCATCGGCCCATATCGCTCAGAATGAATGCAACAGTTCGGTGTTTCTGGTTGATGCTACCAATTGTCTCGGAGGACATCAATTTGTGCAAGAAGGGCACCAACAGCCTCTCAATTGTTGGCAGGTGGAGTATTTGATAAAGAAACATGGGGGAACCTATATTCATTCAGCACAAACTGGTGCCGGCCGTGGAACTTTGGCAGTCGTCGGTACTGGTGTCAGCGGGACAGTGCTGAGCGAGCTCGAAAGACGAGATATTCGATGGATCACACAGCCTCAACTCATTTCCATGATCGAGACTGCGTCAGCAATTCAACAACCATCTCTAAAACGTCCAGCTATTGTACAACCGAACCTGCCAGAGAAGAGGCAGAAAGTTGACCTCGGGTCCAGAAGTCCTCCTGCGCCGCCGTGCCCTGAATGGATCTATCACGAGATTGCCAAACTTCGCACACAGTTTCCTGACGACCGATTCGATTGCATCATGGAGCGTCAGTACTATCCCAATCAAGTCAAAGATTATGGTAGTCTCGTCCCACAAATCCCATCACCCTTTGATGGATTTGCTGCAAAAATAGTCTGTTTCGATTGTCCGGAGAAAGCATTCGGTGTTGGCTGTACGCCAAGTTTGTGGACTTTCCGGACATACCATTTGGAGAACAATCTGCTTCATCGCCAAAGAGTCGAAGACAGAGACTTGAGTGAAGCACCGATGGATGAGCTCATGGAAAAGGCTGCTAGACTACACCAAGCTATGGCTGGTAGACTGTATTCATACTAGGCTCTGGGCGCATTAATGCCCGATACCAATGATTACCCTGCTTCTCTTCGATTATTACCCCGATTTTGTGTCTATCCCATTACCTCCATCGGACATAGATGTCTATAATCTCATCTTCCTTCCCAATCCGGGTCGAATCTACCACATAATACCACCCGAACACTTCCCCCGCATGTTTAGCATCATTCGGATATATCCTCACTCTCTGGCCGCATTCGAGGGCCGGAACTTGCTCACTTTCTCCCTTCCAGACTAAGACAGCTGAGTCATCGCGGCAGCGATCGACCTCCCATCCAAGGATAGAACTTGTCATGTTCCACTCACTCAGCACCCCTCGCTGTAAAGCCTCGTTGTCCGTCCGGAAGGCAGAACCACCCACGGAGATGAATGCTTCCTGGCGTCCATTCTCACCTCTTCTAGGATACAAACTGGATATCTCAGTGAGAATTGTCAACGCTATATCACTATACATGAACGAGCTGCTGTCTGGGACTGTCTGCCAGTCTTGTACCAGACTTTGGAGATCCATCAGCACATATTCCCCGCTATGTACCTCGATAGCATCGTTTACTTCACTGGCTGCCACAAGGGTTTGTTCGATTTTCAAACTTTCTCTTAACGACGGTCCCTCTACTGTGTGCAGCAAGCACCACAAGCTTGGTGGTGGTGCATGGACCGTTAATCTGATGATTTCGATTGGGGAACCATGTAATAGTGTTGTCAACTGTCGATCCAGGAGTCTCAAGTGCGAGACAAGGTCTAGTCGCTCATTTTGGAACTCTATGTTGCTGAAAAATCCAACAAAGGCCAAACCCAACGAACCTTGGCCAAGCACAATCTGTTCAACGCGGGAAAATAGTTCTTGGAACTCGGTTGTCCCAGGACGAACTCCCGAAAATTGGTCGCCAGCATCCACGAGAATATAGATACGCGGCGAGTACCCTGACAACTCGCCTACTCGCTCCACAAGGCCGATTTGGGACACATGGTCTACAAGGAATCGCATATTCCCCCCTCTTCGACCTAGCTGCCTGGAAATATCTGCAGCTGCTTCAACTTGCGATGTCGAGATGGGAGCACCGTAAAGCACCTTTGTCGCACATTGTCAGTCCGTATAAGACCCACGAATCACCTCTCATTGATTCGCTTACGTTGACTTGTTTCCCGACTATTTGGTAGTCGAGCAGCAAAGGAAGTAACCTCTCTGCTTCCCATAAACTGGTCACCAAGATGCGCACTTCTTCCGCTTCATCTCCGATTTGTAGACGGGTGATTTCTGTTGTCTGGAGCACAGTTATCAATTGGAGCTATTTCAACGCGGATTATAAGACTTCGAACCCGTCTCATGCAGCACTGATTCTCTGGTCCCGTGATATGAAACAATATTGCAGGACACGTACCCTATGACTGCTGACTGCTGGGAGAAAATCGAAGCCTAGTTCTTCGACTGCATCAAGCATTATTTTGCAATTTCGTTTGATTACAGCGATATCTATCACTGCAGCAGGCAGCGGGACCTCATGCAGAGACTGTCCGACAAATTGCTCAACAAGCGAGGCTTTCGTCCGGAGCGGCCAAATTGCTGCCATTGTCTTCGTTTCTGGCAATCCTCCTTCACAATGTGTTTAAAGCCATGTTGCCGGATAACGAATATTGAATGTGCAGTTCCGATTCTCAAATGATTTATGCACTGGTGCATTGCGATGATGAGTCTTCGGCAGGTCATCACGCAACGTTACCGCAATCGCGGTCACCTGATCTTGGCTTCGCTTCCCGTTGCCGGATTGGCCAATAATGAGCAGGTCGACTTCAAGTGAATCGATGGTTCATGTAGCAACCTATTCTATAAAAAGCTCACACAAAGCTTCTCTCTGAGAACAGCTTTCAGGGCGGTGCTCATGTTTATTCTCTTTTTCCCTCTTCAAATCTCCCGTCAAGAATCACGCTTCGAGAATGCTGTCGTTTGACGTGCGCAAGCGAGTTATCAACATGAATATGAGTGGCCTGAACCAGTCCAAATACTGTCCCGATATGGGATTCACGTATGCGTTTGATGTCTTCTTTTTCATCTCTTCCTTCGAGCGACAAAAGAGTCATCTATTGAACTTCATACACAGCTTTCTAGAATTTACATCCAGACTCAAATACACCTGTTTTTAAGTATCATGGGTTAGTCAAGGCAAACCTCGGGAGGCATCTTCAAAATCAATTTTTTTGACCAGTACACATGAACGCTTTGCATTTGTTTATCTAGTGAGTGATTTACGCATGCAACGCAAAGACGAACGCAGCGTGCCAAGGCTTCTTCCAACAGCTCTTTGAAATTAAACTTCCCAGCCCAAAATGTCAAATACGGGTCCATTGTGAAGCTGGGGAAGAATAAACATGCCAAGAGCCTTAATGCAAATAGAATACTCTTTTTATCCGATTTATGTTTTCACCTCCTCACAGTTTCCGTATGAAGTTGAACATCATCCACACTCGACTGTGTCATTAGTTGCCATAGGTCTGCGACACATGAATCAGCATGCTTTCCAACGATGAAGACATGATAAACTTTTCATTGTCGTATCAAGTGTGCACTTACAACGTCAACTGGCTGTGGTTGTGGTTGCTGAACGGTCTCCCCTTCATTGGATCCGCGATTCACCATCGAGCCTTGCTGGAGCATCGTGAGAACTTCAAAAATTGATCAAGTGGCCAATTGTGCTAAGCCAGTGCTGTCCAAGAACTTAATTTCTTGATGACGATAGTGCGACCGTGCTTCTCCTTCTCGTGGCAAAAGATGACTCAGATGCAGCAAAGTAGGACACCTTGTTTCTTGGTTTTTGTTGCAGTTTTGCGCGGTTGAGAGATGGAGACAACAAATGAATATTTCTCGTTGATAGGCAACGACGATTGCGATGGTTGTGCGGGAAGGTGGTGATATTGCGATGTGCTTTTGTTCGTCCTCGGTATGCGCGCCTGCGAGGGACAACTTTCGAATGTTTCGTTGGGTCTGCGCGATTGAGATTTCAAAAACGAATACTTCAAAGAGACAGAGCGCGATGATTGTCACAATTTCTTGAAGAAGCCACTTTTCGTGGGAGAATGGGTGTTGGCCGAACTAAATAGCTGCCTCCCCCTTCTCGCCGCCTGAATTGGGCAGGATGGCCACATGGTGTCTCGTAGGATTCGAACAAATCGAAGAGATTCATCTGGTGAGTTCCAATTAGGAGGAAGGATCCTCCCTGACCTTCTGACAGTTGACGCCCTATCTCCTTGAGTCCTTGATTGACGTGTCGGCGGCGAGTCTACTATGACCAACATCGATGGGATACCGGGCGCGTCAGAGAGGAGGCAAGCAGGCAAGTACTGACACGTTCAATTGATGACAACTTCATAGGATTGTATATCAGGGTGGAGTCACTCCCTTCCATTGTTGAATACTCAAACTTCTTCTAAATTCAGGCGAGGAAACTGGATTCTATCGTATTTCACGAATATAAAACAGGAGGTAACCAAATTCCACGTTAATACTTCACTTTTGGCTTCGGACTGTTTCTGGGGGGATCTAGCGACGGCGTAAGATTACCCGGTCGCGAGAATGACAGCAAATCCGTCTCTAATTATTGCCACTATGACAAGAACAAAAGTGGCAATTCTGTGGCAATTCACATGTGTGGGGGTTAGGTCGAAAAGCCTGGAATTCTCCATCAAGTGACCGAACAACAAACAATCCTCTCTCATCAATCAAACGTACGAGACAGCAACGGGCGCGCTTGCTTGTTGAGAATCATTATTTTAAGATCTTCGGACGTGGAGAAGCATGCTTGAAGTAGCATAAGCTCGAATTCCATACATGTATACAAGGGTGTGCCGAATTTTATTTTCGGCCGTTCCAATATTCCAGTTGACTGTTTTTGCATATCATCTGGATTCTACTATGCAGCCAAGCCTTCACCTTTCGCCGCATTTCAAGTATTCTCATAATACTCCAACTTGATATGTTGCTTGTTATTCGCTTCTCATCTTCGGCCTAGTCGGTACGCGGCATTGCATTAACAAACATTCAATAAATCCTTTAGAAGGATTACGATCCACACAAAGTTATCCCGCCTCAAAGAAAAGAAATAATATATTTTTAGACTTTAAACGTCGTTGCCTACGAGACTTCTCACCGTATGTTTATTTCGGGCTCCACCGGATCCGGCGGCTCAGAATGCCACTTCTGGGACCGAAACTTTCAAATGTGAGAGAGTAAGATGCCAAAGTTCAACTCGGTGACACGAGTTCGAGTGAAATAAGTGGCTGCACGTGATGTTCCTGACGTCGATAGGGGCGAATGGATGCGATGACCTGGATTGGATAGCTAAGCGACATATGAGGAGAGCTGATTTGAGGATTGAAAGAAGGCGGCCACGCTAGATGATGTTCGGCGGGATTCCTGCCTATGGTGGTTTGCCAGTGAGATGCGCACTCTTTGATTGAGGTTTCTTGCTTCCCATCATTTTGCTTCGCTTCGTATTCACTCGTCGAGAATCGAAAATCGATCAGTTTTTCTTTCCTTACATTGATGTTTTGATTTATGCGGAAAGCATCTACCTTTTCTTATCTTGCATACTTGCACGAGTCACCTTTTGAATTAAAGTGTACGTTTGAAATCAAATGATTGTCTATATACTGGGGCGGTGTTCTCAAACAAAACTCGGTAAAGCAGCATGTTTTTCTAGACCATTCAGCATTGTATTTCTCAACTGCCTCCAATCACAACTCCTCTTTCGCATTGCCATCCTTCCCCGAGAAGAATACTGGCCTCCTAAATATCACCGATATCGGGACCATCGCGATCCCCTCAACTCATCGCTATGCGCCGATGTCGCAACTACAACACGATCCAATCTTAACTTTGAAAACATCGTATTCACCTCAACACCTTTCATCCATCATCACGTCAATTTCCATATGTCTTTTATGAACAATGTCAATTAGTATTGATTGCAGCAATTGAAAGGCATCGAGTGGTGCGACTTACAGGATCGATTGGATGTGGATGTGGTTGTGGTTGTGTTATTGGCTGGGAGGTAGCTCCTTCATCGAGGGCATGATCTATCATTGAGTAGTGTTGGCACATCGCGAGAACTTCAAGAAATGACCGATCGGGATGGTATCGATAAGCGAGGCAGACTGCAGGAACATCAAGTCAGTTCTCGATATATTCATGGGACTGACTGAAAATTCTCAAGTTCGGCGGTCCGGGCTTGCCCGCTGGTGAGTCGGCCAAGCGTGATGAATGCTCACGTACCTGACCACAAAAGCACCGTTTGACACGAAGTCGAATGATATCGGCGATGCTGGGAATGTGATCGCAGTAGAAGAGAAACCTGATCGAAGGGGGGTGGGAGATGGGTGATAATTATACCAAGTCCAGACCACCGCTGCCTCAAGGAAGTTGACGATGAGCTCTAGAAGATGATGCCTTTTGGGTCGTCAAAGCCAATCAATGCAGTTGACTCCAGGCTGTCGCCAATGAATCAGTTCAGATTTCATCGCTGTCCTAGGAATTGGTGCCAGAGACACCACGCTCCTATGAGTCGGGCGTTGAGTGAGTACATTGCATTATGCACAGGAGAGCCAATTTCTAAATTATTACCAGTAAATCAGTTCAGATTCTAATGGCTATCATAGGAATTGATCCTCACCTTGGACATGGCATAGTCTAGAGACCACTCTAGAATGTACAAACCCATTTTGTCGCCCGTCCATGAGACAACGTCTTCATACAAAATTTTCCGCATTTTCCGACATCCCTAAGTGGAAGTGCGACAACAAAAGTTATCGCAGCCACCAGGGCTTCATTGGAGAAAGTGGCTCTGAGGAGGTCAGTTTCGTTACTATGAATATAAGGCCAAATAGTAAATGCTTAAACCTTTTCGTTCGAGATGCGCTGGCTTCGCGAAGCTCGTTTCGCCAGGAGGCAATTGCGAGGGCACGTGATACATCCAGGTCCCAATACCTTCCATTTTCCAAGTTGATTCTAGCCTGCCGGTACCCAACTAGTCGGTTATATTGTGTAATATCAAAATCATATACCATCACTGCTTGGTGAGACACAGACGGTCAAGTCTGGCGACCTTAGCTGTTTCGCGGTACTGAGAATAGCTTCCCAGTGAGGTCGAAAGATATTTGCACTCTGCGGTGTCTCCAACCACAGAACGCTCTTGATGCGGGGAAGAGCGTCATGCCAATTATCTAGCTGTAGAGAAGCAGCCCTAGCCTGCGCCCTCTCCACAAACCACTGGTAATGAGTTGTCCCACTAGAGGCCACCATTCCAATTGCAAGAAGCCAGACATCAAGTAAATCATTTACACGCGGTGTCGTTTCGAGTTGCTTGAGAGACGCTATATACCGATTGACGATCTTATTCAATATGACTTCATGTGAATAATACGTTGGCCCATGAATGATGAACATGTATAGTATAATTGCGTACCGAACGCATTCTGTCATCGAGGACGGCGGGGTATCTACCGTGTCCGAAGCTGAGAGTAGAAGCCGGTGTACGACAAAACATGTGAGATCATGAAGTCGTGTGCTTGGAAATGGTACCCGTTGTGCCCGCTGGAAGACGTTGCGAAGACGGATGAAGACATTCCTAACTTCACAGTCGACATCAAAAGTGCCGAGCTCGGATAAAACATCACGAAGGCCGGTCGAGCTCAACTGCCATTCCGGAATGGGAGGTATACCATCTCCAATGCCGACGTCGTCCTGGGTCTCGAATTGAGGATGGCACATGACGAGCATCGATACCCTTTAGCGCATGTAAATAGCATACCTTCTAGATGATCAAGAGCCGACTTACCAGCTGACCATTCTCGCAGTAAGCGGGCTGGTCTGCCTCACTGAGTTGATGCCACCTCTCACTTTGACCAGTCTTTTCACTCCGTCAACATGCATTTTGGCAACCCTGGTATTGCCCTTGCCAAACTGAGCGTCGCGGAACATTAGCGACTGGTTCGGTAGATAAGATAAACGGACGCAAAGGTAGCTCAAGAAAGGAGCTCACCTCGATAGCTGCCAAGGTGATCACAGAGTTCATGGTCCCGTCTTGCACAGCTAGTGTCGTATCTTCAATCTTGCGTCGGAGCAAAGCCACTGAGTCGGCCATGAGAAGCTCGGAGGAGCGAAAGCCTTTCTGTGCCAGCAACTCCTCATCAAGACATGCTGTCTGCAGTGAGACGTTAAATAATGCTGGATCACCCAGAGCAAGTGGCCACCAAGAGACGAGAAATGGATTTGAGGTTGCACTCAGGTCAAGAGGATAATACTGGAAGGCGATCTTGTGAAGAACTAAAGTGGTATGCTAAGCTTTGATCGACAGCGTCGATCGAGAACATACGTACAGCTATGTATGAGACGTTGAACTTGTTCACGGGGAAGTCTCGTCTGCGGGTACGAATCGAAGGGATCGGGAGAACCGAATCGGTATCCGGCTAGAGTCCCGGATCCATCGGGAAGTCTTACCGATCCGCCACCCTCCCGCCAGCCTGCTGCCGTCCAAGGTTCGTTCGCATAGACGCACTGGACTTTGCGTTTGACGCAGCGAGAGCAGCGCGGTGTGTGGAGGTCGCAACTGTGTTTGGATCTGGCACATGCAGCACACGACCGCCGAAGAGTTTGACGCATTTTGGAAGAGGGTAGTGAAATCACATTCGGTGTATTCTGTGGAGTTGGGATATCAGAAGAACCGTGCTGGGAGAAACGGCCTGAGGCGTCGAAGACGATGACCGAAAGAGGACTAGACCCCGCAGATTACCAATTGCGGAGTCTAGTCCTAAATCGGTAAAATGTAAACCACTCGACTCAGACTACATATGAAAAGGGGAGAGAACTCATATCACCAGCACAGAATTTGTAATGAATCTCAAATGCACTGGGTGTGGCAGCGGGTCGAGATGCTCTGTCTTCTATTCTTCTCTCCCTGTTTTCAAGTGGAACAGACCACTATTTGGCCCACGAACACCTCATCAAAGCGAGAGGGTAGGGTGGATGGAGGGATACATAGCGTTGTTGCCTCTTGGGAGATCCTTTCACATCGTGGAGGTCTCTCCGCTAACCGAGAGATTGGTCTCATCCCTTTATAACTTATTAAAAAGGCATGGAGCTCCCGTTTCTGTTTGCCGGAAGTTTGTAAGCTTGTCGTCGCCTTCAAGGACTCTAACATGGCTGAGATCTTCAACACCTCCAGGAGACAGCCTGATCAGCTGCAAATATTGCATTTCAACTCGTCCCAGTTGCGCAGCGCTATGACGACTTTTCTTTCGGGCTGGTCCACCTGGCAATACATCGTGGCTTTTCTACTTGGCGTGGTAGTTTACGACCAAGGTAACTGGGACTATTGAGTATATGAGATGCTTCATCGTGCTGACGCTATATTTAGTCATGTACATCAAGAGAAAGGGTCGTATCGCTGGACCTCCGTTTAAGATTCCGCTCATGGGCCCGTTTCTCCAAGCACTCCATCCAAAGTTCGAAGCGTATCTTGCTCAATGGGCAAGTGGACCTCTCAGCTGTGTATCCGTCTTCCATAAGTATGTAGTCTCATTCATTGTCATCTCTTAAGAACACACCTCAGCAAACCTATGGAAGAGTTGCTCTCTGCTTACACCTTACATCGCAGATTCGTCGTTCTCGTATCCGACCGAGACCTAGCCCACACAGTTTTCAAGTCGCCCTCATATGCCGAGCCATGCATAGTGCCAATCGCAAAAGATATTCTCGGCCACAAAGCATGGGTGTTTCTTCAGGGCAAGGCCCACGCAGAGTACCGAAGGGGATTGACTCCTCTGTTCATCAACAAAGCCATGGCCACCTACCTCCCGGTCCAAGAGAAGGTGTTGACCGACTACTTCGGCAAATTCGTTGCTGCCAGCAAAGCGAATCAGACCCGGCCAATGGCATTTATGGCTATGTTCCGCGAGATCAATTGTGCACTTTCGTGTCGCACCTTCTTCGGTGATTACATATCCGAGGATGCGGTCAAGAGGATCGCTGACGACTTCTACCTTGTTACTGCCGCCCTTGAGCTGGTCAACATTCCTCTGTCGATGTATATTCCGTTCACCAAGCCCTGGTTAGGGAAGCGAACGGCCGATGCAGTTCATGTCGAGTTCGCAAAATGTGCGGCTGCGTGCAAGACAAACATGGCGACCGGCGCAATGCCTACATGTATTGTGGACCAGTGGGTGCTCCATATGATGGAATCCAAGCAATACCGCGAGAGAATCGGAGCTGGGGAGACGAATGTGGAGAAGCCAACAAATTTGATCCGCGAATTCACAAATGAAGAGATCGGAGAGACACTGTTTACCTTCCTCTTTGCATCTCAGGATGCCTCTAGCAGTGCCACAACTTGGCTGTTCCAAGTCCTTGCCCAGAATCCCAAGATACTCGATCGTTTACGAGAAGAGAACCTGGCCGCACGGGGTGGTGACAAGAGCAAACCATTCGATCTCCCCATGTTGGAGTCACTCACCTACACCAATGCCGTCATCAAAGAGCTTCTCCGCCACAGACCACCCGTCATCTTTGTTCCCTACCTTGCAACCAAGAACTTCCCGGTCACGCCCAACTACACCGCACCCAAGGGTTCCATGATCATTCCATCCTGCTACCCAGCTCTACACGACCCGGATGTTTATTACAAACCAGATGTCTTTGATCCCGAGCGCTGGATATCAGGGGACGCCGAATCTAAAACTAAGAATTGGCTCGTCTTCGGTGCAGGGCCGCATGACTGCCTCGCAAGGAGGTATGTGCCCCTGTCTATGGCAGCTATGATTGGCAAAGCAGCTCTGGAACTGGATTGGGACCATCACGCTACGGACAAGTCGGAGGAGATTAGGGTCTTTGCTACGCTATTTCCAATGGTAAGAGCTTACTCTTCTCTCTTCTTTCTTTTTTTCTTTGTCTCGTTGCCTGTGCTAATTTGCAACATAGGATGGATGCCAATTGGTCTTCACAAAACGTTCCTAGGGTAACTTAAGCTCCTGCTTCAACGAGAGTAAGACATATCTACAACTGAGACCGTCGATACTTTGAAACTTAGCAGTAATGAGAATGATATCCCGCATTTCAACGGTAGTAGAACGAAGTAATTGTGTTGTTATTTTCAATATCATTATGTGAGATATGTATATTTTCTCATACTAATGGGCTTACTACCGTTGAGGAAGCATGTAGTATTTGTTCGATTTTTCTTATTCGCAATGTTCCTCATCCTCAACTATCTCTTATACAAGATGAAATGCCTTCAAAGGATCATGCTTGTGGAAGAAGTTTCTCATCTGCTTCCCGAAGATGTAAATGAAGATCGAGCAGAGCGTGATACCCAGCTGAAGCCCTCCAATAATATCAAACACTTTCCACGTCTTCGTCGCTGCCAGCCAATCTGGAAGAAAGTACGATGCGCCGAACCAGAACATGTTCCTGAGCAGAATGATCGAAACAGAAACATCGATACTGTGGTCCCGATGGCAGTCCAAAACATATCCAAAGGACACCGACCCTGCCAGCACCGCCGCAAAGCCAATCAATCCCTGAAGCGCTGACGATGCGACCCATTTTACGCCCGGATGGCTCGCATAATGCCCAAATCCGAAGAGGCCCGGAATACCGACTAGAAGGACAGGAACGAGCAGAATAAGACGAAATTCAGGCTCGAAGATACCTTTGTTTCGACGTGCACACCACTTTGGCCACCAATCAGACAAGAAAACTCCGAGGACACAACCGAGCAGAAGAAATACAAAGGGGAACAAGAAGAGTAGTCCCAAACGGGTGGGATCGAAAAGGTTCGGCGGGCCGGCGTAGATTTGAGCCAAGACGATCCCGAGACCGATGACCCAGGAGGACCAAAGACCTCCAACGGTGAAACCCCAGAATACGGCTGGGTATAAGAAACAGACGAAGGGTCGAGCGAGTAAGACCAGGGGATTCTGGCGCGTGATGAATCCGTTGAAAGGCTTGAGTTCTTCCCAGTAAGTCTTTGGCTTCTCGATGGCTGCTGAGATATCGAGGCGGGGACTTTCAGGCCCAGAAGTAGATTCCTCAATCTCAGATGTGGTTGTGGTGCCGGATTTCTTCTCCGAAGGATCGGCAAGGCCTAAAGTAGACTGCATGTCTGTTTCGTAGATACTGGATCGGACGTACGAAGTCTCGGGGCATGCGAAGATGATGGCTAGGAGAGCGAGGCCGGTAAAGGCAATCAGGATGTTGAACTCCATGGTCCACCCATATGTCTGTGCAATGTACCCTCCGAGGACAGGTTCTAGACTGGCACAGCCAAGGGATACGATGTTGTAAAATACGATTCGTTTTCCTCTTTCATGGACCTAGAGGAGATTAGTGAGTCTCCAAATCTGTAAAGTTGGAACTCGAACTCACAAAGAACAAGTCACCAATAGTGGAAATGACGATCGACTCGTATGCTCCAACTCCGAATCCTTGATAAGTTCTCGCTGCGAGCAGACCGTTGAAATCTGGTGCCCGGACCTGAGCGCACCAAATGGTGCCGGTGAAAAGGACGAGAGTAGATGCGATATATGCAGACCGCTTTCCCAAGATCGGAGCCCAGGCCTGGATTATAAAGGCCCCAAGGGCACAGCTCATCAGTGGATACCCACCAGGCAGAGCGGCCTTCCCAATCGAGACATGAAATTGCATAGCGATGATTCCAGTGACTGGAGATAGGACAGGACCCAGAGCAGCTCCCATGCTGACCGATAGGCAGATGGAGAGAAAAGTCATGTTCTTCTTCCATTGCGGCCAGTTCTATCGATCATAATTAATGAAGGATGTCTAGCAAAGGAGTTCGCAACACTCACCAGAGGGTCATTTGGAGAATCAGAAGGTTGAGGGACAAGAATGATATCGGCATTCTTGCCTCTTCCACGTTTCAAGTTTGCTTGAGCAGCAGTTTCAACATCATCGCCCTCGATACCATAGATCAAGGATGTCCCAGGAACGTGTTCCCCAGAGATCGTTCTCGGTTCTCTGACTCCGAAGCCCATGATCGATCACGTACAATTGAAAATCTTGAGTCTTAGCTTCATCAGTAATATCTCCCAACTCTATGATCTATTCGTTTATAGTTGTGTTTGAATTCTTCATCCAAAGTCTGAAAATGTTATGAGCGGAAGAGAAGATTGAGTTCATATACCTTATGCACCCTGCTTGCTTACAGGTTGTACAAAATTGCATAGAGCCGATGCGGATGAATAAAAGCATCGCATTCGTATAATTCTCGGCCTCTCGCCGCTTCTCCTGCTGAGGATTGGACCATTTGCAGATCAAGAATGACGGCAGTTGGGTAGTTTCTAGGTTTGTAGCCTACGCGAGTTCCTCAAGTCCATTGTAAGAGCTGAGACGAAATTCCTGGCTTGCTCACATCTAAATTTCAAATCACAGTCGCTCGAAGACTTGCTCTTCCATTCACGACCTTCTGAATGAGAGTAAATTCGAACCTCGCATCACCTTGCCAGAATAATCTGAGGTAAGCATGAGTGTTGTACCTCGACAGTACATCAATCAAACAAAGTTCTTTTCATCTATTTGCAGCAGGCATCGATGGCTTGCATGCCACCCCGGCTCTTGGAAAAACTGGAAACCCAATCGGCAAGTGCAATGCGTATCCCGCTTGTTTAAATACCCCTGGCAGACCTAGAACAACCAACCATCTTTGCAGGATCGTCAAAAACCCAGTCTTCGCCCAGAAATTACCCCTCTCTTCTGTCCTGATGGCTTCAACAAGCAATGATCCGATCAAGATTCCTTCGGCCCGGAACATGGTGGACTCACTACCGATCTTGGGTACCTCTTATACCCCTGTCGCATAATACGCATCTAGATCTGGGTAGGAATGGAACGTTATTGCATGCAATGTCGCATAGCAATATGATTATTGGAAAATGACACGAACGTCCAAATTATCTACTAAACAAACGCGTTTAAGTAGAACTCGTCACGATCTACTTTATCAACAATAGTTCTGTCAGTCTCAAGTCTAAGGTCACTGCATGTTTTAAACAATGGAGCCCAAATGGATTGGGCGAACTCGTCCATGCAGTGGATAAGGCTGCGCGATCTTACCCCACCTCTGCAAGGCGTCCCACACAGCTTTACAAGGTAGACTACTTGAAGCTGTAAAGACGGTCGCATTTTGCGTTGCAAGCATCCAAGCATGCATCCCGTCTTGTCTCTGCTTCGTAGCGTGGATTCCTTGATAAATTTCCGTAGCATTTGATGGCTTCAAAGGAGCTCGCAGTCAAGACGAAAGTAAACCAGATACTTTTTAGTGAGTTCAACCTCTTATTCAAGTCTATCATAAAACCAAGAATTATAACAGTTCTAGTATTATTAGCTCACATGAAAAGTCTGCCCTGTGAGAGTTGTTACTGTTTATGAAATCTTTAAATGACGTGGTCAAAGAGACATACGCGTATGTGGCACTGTCATTAGGACCTATCACAGCTCCCTTAGATCATTGCAAGGCGTAGCAGAATTGAGAATTGTAAGGCTGACGAGTATGCCTTATATACTAAGAATACTTCAAATCTTTCCTTTCTCTTTTCTTCTACATAGGCCTCGATGTTTACTCACTTCGATAGTTTCTCCAACCCCACAACTTCCTCGCTTCAAGATTTACATTATTTCCTAACCTTCAACTCTAGCTTGAGCGGCAGACAAGCTGTCTATCTAGCCCTTTTACTTCTTCATTTTTGTATGTTTATATAGTAACTTACTCTGAAAGTCTATTTGCAACTATAAAAAGAGGGCTTTTATTAAAGATGTAATTGAATCTAATAAAAGAAAATAATTCTGCTTTAATCACCTAAGCCTTAATACCGCTTTCAATACTCAACTATATATTATTATTAAATAAGTATATTCCTTAATGTTTACTATCAAGATATTTTTAGTGTTGAATCTGAACATTCTTAATTTGCCTCTTCTCCGGTATAGATCTCTAACTTGTATATATTTGTAATTTAGCATTTATCTTCTTTCTTTATTTTTACATTCGCTTTTTGTTTTTTTGCTGCAAAACGGTTTAGGCTGCTCCAACAATGGCACTATGGATTGTGACATTGTATTGTGAAGAAGTATAAGGTTCCAATTCCAAGGTTATTGTTTGAGAGAGGCTTATCTTTACCGAAGAATTGTCTCAATCCATTGTCAACCGTGATAGGACGGCTCGGATAAGTCGCATATAGCGCAGCTGCTAAAAGGCCACTAGGTGCAGCATTCCCCCGTGCCTGCAGGTAGTATACTAGCGCTTAGGTGAGTCACCGTTGAAGTATCACAAGGAGAGAATTATTTTCGAAACTTTTTCCAAGCTTGTCCTTGCCCGCTCTCTAATCTTATCTATTCGATAATTATAGATTCGATAACTTTGCCTTCCGGCAAATTACGCCTTGCTACAATCCGCGATATACCCCGGATCTCCATCGTAGCTACAGCTGGCTTTTTTTACTCGCCAACATTTGCATGGGAGAAACGTTACCACCACCAGTATCCTGAAGATACGCTCAAGTCATACGCAAAGAGATTTGCAGACCAGATTCGCGACCCAGGCTGCATCGTCCTCGTGACCGAGGATTTCTACTTGCCCGACGAGAACACTAAAAGCGGGGCGATCATTCCAACAACCACAGACCAAGAGCATCTTCAAGCTGGCGACTCTGTAATCGTTGCGGTAACATCTTGGCAATTGCCACCTGAATCGAGATACTTTGGACAATTCATGGATCAAGAGGATCTAAACTCAAGTGACAGCCCTATATTTGACGAGGGTCTTGAGAGAGACAAGGATATGTCGCATTCCCGGTCGCTGCATGAGTTAGTTGCTGCTGAAGAAGAAAAGTAAGAACCCAACTGTTCCTAGGTTATGAGAATAAGCTAATACATTGAAAGACATTTCTCACACCATATCATTATTGATAGGGTAGTTGTACATCCAGCGTACTGGCGTCGATCTCATGCCAAGACATTAATTAATTGGGGTTTAGCATTGGCTAAGACAGATAGTACTAAGACAGGTGTTGTTGCTAACCCATTTGGCGTGGGTTTGTATGTTTCATTGGGGTTTGTGAAAATTACGACGATAGGGTTGAGGGATAAGGAGGAGCCACCCAATGAAGTTGGGGGTGTTATTCTTAGGTATGGTGTTTGAAAGGTTGCGAGAAAGAGAGATGATTAAGTCAATCTCCGGTAGAACAACTCCAATAGTTATACTTTTGCTAAGTGCATTTTGAGAACTAAATTTGAGTGTGTCTTTTACCATCAGGTACCGGACTTGAGCCAGCGGTTTCGACGTCAAAAATGATCAAGTTCTATATTGTCCACTGTTATACTGCCCATCTTGAGTCTACAGGCAGGCTGTCAAATTCCCTTTATAAATACCCACTAACTCCTCCTAGTTGTAGCCAAATCCGGAGAGATCGATCTTCGGTATCATGTGACTCGAGTGCTTCTAGAAGCTCGTGAGTGCTCGTGCACACGCGTACCTTTTCCCATCTTTCTTACCAACAACATTTGCTTTAACCTTCGCCATGTTGTGCGACGTCTGCAAAACTATTAACGTGGACGAATTGATCCCTTCAGAAGACATTCTCGAATCTGGTATCTTCAGCGGTACAACGCACCATGCAAGCTTCGCTGAACTAGAATCCGCCGCAAAGGCGGGATGCGAACTCTGCAGGGCGATTGAGAGATGCGCACACGATCTGATCAAGCAGCCACTGCTGCTAAAAGTGCTTTCCTCTCGTCCAATAGAGTTGAAATTACGACTCAAAGGCCATGCGAATCCTGGATATCAAGGTGGCTGTAAACTTTGGGCTTCCTGCCAAGGAAAGATAATTGCTCAATTGGAAGCTTACGTCCCCCGAGGTATCACTTTCTCCATAGTAGGAATCAAGATCTAACGCTTGGTAGGATCCGAGGCTGCAAATCCAGATTTGAAACTTATCAGTGGCAGGCCAGTATCTTCGGACCCAGCTTCACAAGACTGTTTCGATGTCGCAAACGCCTGGTTACGTGAATGTATGTTCTCAGGCGACCACCAGTTCTGTAATTCAGGACTCCAAGACAATGCTAGTGGAGAATATGGTGGACCACAGACTCCATTGCCAACTAGGTTGATCGATGTCGGTCCTGCAGATGGTTCTCAAGAACCTAGATTAATTCTAGCCTCTGGCGTCAAGGCTGGAGCTTCTAGAAATTATGCTGCTCTCAGCCATTGCTGGGGAGGAACCCCGCTTGCTCAAATCAGCTCTGTCCCATCACTCGATTCTCTGAGTCTAAAGCAGGCATCCGCAAAAGGGACGTCAAGTAATGTGGTAGCTGGCGGTCGACCTCTTACGACGCTCGCAGAGAATATCGAAGACAGGATGAAGAGCATTCCAATGAACATCCTACCTCGAACATTTCGAGACGCCGTTATAGTTACAAGAGGCCTACGACTTAGATTTATTTGGATCGATTCTTTATGTATTATTCAGGATTCAAAATCAGATTGGGAACAAGAAGCTGCTCAAATGGCAGATATCTACAAGAACTCATATATTACAATCGCAGCCGAAGCGTCCCAAGATAGTCATCAGGGTATATTAAAAGAGAGACTTTTTGACTTTACTCCCATTGCTTTGCCGTTCAAGAGCAAAGTCCACGATATTCAGACAACGATGTTCATCAGGCCCGCTCTTGACGATTGGGAAACAAGCATGTCGGCACCTAAAAGCAAACTGTGTTCACGAGCTTGGGTTCTGCAAGAGTCGCTACTCGCTCCTCGAACAATACATTATGGCCTTCAACAAATGCTGTGGGAGTGTAGAAGTCGCTCTCTAGCCGAAGGAGACATGACACCTATTGCCCCTAGTCCACGAGAGAAGAACTGGAGCTGGTCAAGAAACAAACGGTTCATTTCTGAAGCCGAAGGAGCTACTTCCTCTATTCACGATGCCAAAATGGAGGGTCTCTCAGCGAAAGACACATTGTACCTTCAATGGTACTCCATCATCAAAGACTATTCGAGTCGCAAGATAACATTCTCTTCTGATGTATTTCCTGCACTCGTAGGACTGGCAACAGAGTTCAATCGTCGCCTTGGCGATCAATATGTGGCTGGACTCTGGAAAGGAGATCTATATCGCGGGCTTTTGTGGATTGTCGGGGACACGGAAAGAGCTAGCGCTGTGGTCCCGTATCGAGCTCCAACTTGGAGCTGGGCTTCTGTTGTGGGACAAGTTGGCCCTCCTCCTCTCGACGATTGTATACATATGGTTGGCAAATACCAGGCTGAAATCCTCTGTGTGGAAATTACCCCAGCACCGCATACTGCTGTCTCTAAAGACGGTAATTATTATAGCGAGATCTCATCAGGGAGTTTGACACTGCGAGGGCGATGGAACTCCACGAATCATTGGCCAAAGTTCGAAGAGGAATATTATCAGACCCATATAATTCCGGGAACAGAAGAAGATCTGGGAGTTATGTTTCGATACTTTGATTGTGGTACTGAAGAGATATTATTGGAGCGACATCAAAAAGGACGGAACTTGAGTCTGCTTCATATTGCAACCTGGACTCAAAGAGTGGGCGACGCACCTGTGATGTATTTCTTGATCTTAGAATCTGGAGATAGTGGAGATGAGAGTTCTTTTAGACGAGTTGGAGTGGTCACGCTGCATAATGCGGTGAACGTCGAGACATGGCTTGAAGAGTGGGAAGTGAAATCCGTGTTAATAATGTAACCTAGGAAAATCTTCGAGAAGCAAAACGTGGAGGTAGATGATCAATTCAGTAACAGAGTCCCACTTCTTATATTTTATGGAAATTCACTATTAGGTCTCCGGTATCCAGCTCCGACGTGGCATGTAATGTCCGCGCTTCAATCAAGGAGGAAAGGGGAACTTAGTAATCATGTTATGCTATTGGAAAATAAGCAGTTTCATCCACGTGACTAGCACCGTCTTTGCTCGGGCAGGCTGACTTGAATTCTATGGTCACTGTACATTTATAAGGTATTTCCGTTTGCTTGTCTATACAAATTCAAAATTCAAAAAAAGACCCCCACATACAACCGCAGAAGTAAGAGTTCACGATGAAGGCTTATCTAACATACTCCTCACGTGCCTTACAATATCGCGTCCTACCTACCTAGGTACCTATCATCATACCGCTATATGAAAAAATTATCTTAATATAGGATTAATCACATATCTTAACTGGAGAATGAGGACTATAAAGATGGACGGAAGTTTATGCAAAATGCATGGTATTAGCACGTGACAGTCACCCTTTGAGGCTGCCCGCGATTTTCAGTGGGTATAAAACTATGGAGAGAAGGAGATGGTATCCAATAGTAAAGCATCTAGGTATGCTTCAAACTGGTTGATTAAGTTGGGTAATATCAGGTGATCTCAAATCACAAGACAACGTCAGAAATTAGCGTGCTCCAAGCTGTGTGGGTGGAGGTTGCAGAAAGCCCCCTCGCCACAAAAACAAAATATTTTGCCCAACCAGAGCGGAGCGCAAAAGTTCCTGCATGCGCCCTCTCCATGTCCAGAGAATCTTACTCGTTTGTGTAAGGCTGTGCTTCCATGCTTCCAAGTGGTGAGCAGAAATCCCATGCATGATGCAGGCCATCGGTTTGTGCAGAAGTTCCGACCTGCAGGTAACATCCGTCAACATGAGGCTGCGGCAACACGCTTTATATAGCGCAGCCTTTCACATAGAAGGCATCGTGCCACTTAACCTCTACATATCATTCACTCTCGCCCTCAGTCTGGCTGTTGCAAGCGCAACATTGAGTAGGCTACCCGCGATACACCATGGATTGGGCGGCATCTTGCGAGGACGAGATCGTCCGTCAATATGTGGATGGGGCCAAAACCATACGCGAGATGCTCGAATACCTCCAGGAAAAACATGGCATTACTGTCACGCAAGTTTTAATACGATCGCTGCTAGACGGGTTGCCACTGACATCGAAACAGGTCCAAGCAGTTCAAGTCAAAGTTTGGAGGCCTGAAGAACCTACGAGCTGATGAGTGGAAGGCTGTGATCAAGAAGATCCACCAACGACAAAACCAGGGCAAAGCGTCCGATGTCTACCTAAACGGCCGCAAGCTAGATCCCAAACGCATCATGAGGGAGGTTCGACGATATTCCAAACACTGCAACGAAGAGAGTCTGGCCGAGAAAGGCTCTTGCATAGGTCCGCTATTATCCACGATTTCTTTTTGAGAAGTTGTCGTTGCTCACAGCGTCGCAGACCTCGGAGTCGACTCCTCCAATCAGCATCGCATAGAAATTCGTACTCCGGCCTCCTCAAAAGTCGATCCGCCATTGCAGGGGAATGTCGATGTTTCACAGAGACTGATTGGGAACTTAGAAACTCGGCTGGGCCAAGATTCAGACATAGACGCTCTCGCAGAAACAACAGCCGCTGGGTGCGTACTCATTCCAGAGTTTGACCTAGACTTCATGGACTTTGACTTCAACACTCCCCGAATGCCCGCTAAAGTTTCTCGCTACGGCATCCCAGACTCCCCATCAAACGCCTACCATTCCAGCTTAGTATGCCTCCCCCCCGGAGCAACTCGGGTCAACGTCGCAAAATCTGTGCCGCCAAGCCGTTCTCAGTCGAGCTTGCCTTTCCGAAGCCGGACTCCTTCTGTTTCTAATATGTCCACCGCTTTTGTCTCTCTACCACCATGTGACGTCTATAGTTGGCAAAATTCGCCATTGCTATTTTTCTGGGACTTGCCAGGTATTTATCACTTCTCAAGACGCCTCGTCTTTCTTCGCTTACGAGCAGCATAGATATCTCCTCATGCCTCCCGGTCGCGCGAGCTACCAGCACGCTCGTTTTCGAGAACGAACTTCGTACTGTGAATTGGGACCAGACGTGCAAGAGAGTACCGCGGGGAACTAAAGGATGGCTCTTCTCACACCTGGTCGACGTGGATCCGAAGCTAGAGGTTCTGCAGCCCGTTGCGGACGTTCTCGAAATATTACTTCGTATCCGGAAATCGATAGCAGTTGAAGACTATCAAGTTCCGTTGAACAGCACGAGCCAACAATCACTCGATCAGATGTTTGCAACCGCTGCGTACCTCAGATCTAACAACATTGTTGACGATGTTCATTTGAAAGACTTCCTCATCTGGCTGTGCGATATGGGTCTTCTCGGGCAGCTCTTACGCTTTCTGCAAATGGAGTCAGCTAATGTGTACGCGTTCAGAGCATCACTTTTGCGAGCAAGTAGTTGGACTTGGCAATCATGCCAGGAAGCCTTCCGCGCCCTCCTTTCTCTCGATTACCGCATATGTTCCGGTCGTCTTGGAGGTGACCTACTCCACACGATTGTAGCCTCTAATAGGACAGATGACGCTGAGCTATTGGTGTCTCATGGTGCTGATATCAACACTGTTCAGGACATTCAATATCCCGGGTATGGTCTCGGGACCCCACTCTGTCGTGCTATCTGTTTCTCTGCCCACAATACAGCCAAGTACCTCATCAGTGCTGGTTGCGATGTCAACAAGCGATTCAAGAGCGTGGGCAGTGACAGTGAAGAAACAGCCCTGACAATAGCTATCCGAAAAGAGAATATTAGCATCGTAACGGACTTGCTTAACTCTGGCGCTAAATTCGACAGTGATCTACGTATCCAAGGCTACAGTATTTTAGAGTTTGTGAAGATAATGTCGCCGAAGATTTACAAGCTGCTGCAACAAAAATTAGGGCCTGGAGAAATCCCAGAAGTCTTTCAACTGATTCAGGAGGCCGAAAAGGGTAATCGTCCACTTTCGCGATTCCTCCTCGAGCATAAAATCCTTAATGAGGAGGTTCTTGAGCAGGCCCTATGCCAGGCATTCAAGTTGGGAAATTGTGGTGCCGTCAGGACATTGTTGAAGCGAGGAATAGATCCTAACGTCCGGCGATATCGGCTCATCGACGACGCCATCGAAGACACCCCGCCAATCCTGCTAGTGATCGTGGCCTCCGGCGGCTATGTAGATTCGGACCTTTTCTATCTTCTAATGAAGGCTGGGGCTGAGATCGATGATAATACTCTTATGCGAATCTGTCATTCAGCAATCGATCAGAAATACGACAATATCGGGTACATGTTGGCTGAAGCAGGATACAACGCATCACTATTTGGACCGTCTATCTTAGAATCCATCGCCAGTGACGGGCAAATCTACAGATCAGGCTTTTTTCTTGACATCGGCGCACCAATCAACGCCTATGGATCTAATGGTCGAAGCTGCCTGCAGGTCGCGGCAGGGGAAGATCATCTTCCACTGGTGCAGTATCTCATCGATCGGGGAGCAGATGTGAATTTCCCTGCGAGCGATGATGGGGGCCTAACAGCCCTTCAAGGTGCCGCCCAAGGAGGTTATACAGAGGTGGTGGACTATCTGATCGATTGTGGCGCCGACGTTAGAGCTGCCCCCGCAAAGGATAGAGGTGTCACGGTCCTGGAGGCTGCAGCTGCCGCTACAGCCGAGCCCCTTGGGTCATTTCGGCGACGGGAACTCACTAAATCTGAATTGATTGAAAGGGAAAGAGAACTTATAACCACATTCAAAAGTCTACTTGCTCTTGGAGCACCGATTAATCGGGCCAATGGTACGAGTGGCACTGTTCTCCATGGCTTGCTTCGTACGTCGCGTTTCGACTGTGTGAAGCTGGTGCTCCAGGCTGGAGCCCAAATTGATGATCGAGAAAATTCCCGCCCAATGAGCACTCCGCTCCAGGTTGCTGTGGCTGAGGGCGACATGGAAACCATCCAGCTACTCCTCAAACATGGTGCCGACATCAATGCTCCTGCTGGTGCTGAATTCGGCCGCACCGCTTTACAAGAAGCCACATCAGCCCAAGAACCCGATCCAGATATCATTGATCTTCTCTTACTCCGCGGAGCAGATGCGAACGCACCACCTGCAACGAGAGGGGGAGTCACGGCTTTACAAGGCGCGGCAATTCAGGGAGATTTTCAGACCGTCAGGAAGTTGCTCGCACGCGGAGCCGACGTCAACGCAGCTCCAGCACTGGAAGAAGGCCGAACGGCAGTGGACGGTGCCGCCGAGCATGGGAGGATGGACATGATACGGCTGCTCCTCAGCGTCGGCGCGAAGGCGGATCCGGTCTGGGGGTTCTCAAGAGCTATCAGGCTCGCCGAGGATAATCGACATCTGGCCCTTGCAGATCTACTACGAGAGTACGAGATAACTATGAAGTTCTGCAACACGATGGCGGAATCTCCTGCCCAGCTATGGCGAACCCAGGGTATGGTTATTGACGAAGGCTTAGAGTTTCCCATATGAGTCTGTAGGCATGTTGCTGAGTATTTATGGGATGGAGGCCACCCGTGGTATCATGGAAGTCGGATTGTTTAGTCTCAAGAGTCAACAAGTTAATCAGCACAATACGGTGCGACATGAGGGAACAGCAAAGACGGCTACATGCAGAAGCTTGGAAGCTGCACCAGAAAAGAAGCTGGCGCCGGGAATGGGGCGGTATTAAGCGGCGTTTCCTTAATAAATCAGATTGTGTGCATCTCTTCACCGCACCGCGCTCTCACAATTCATTAAAGATATACTTTATTCCAGCATGTATGAGCAATCAAGAAACGATTCAAAAGAATGAACCAAGGATATCATAATCTCGTAGTATACTGTCTATATACAAGGATCTAAAGCTGAGGAAAGAAGAAGCGAAAGAGAAGAAGTGAAAGCCACTGTGTACAACTCTGGGGCGAAGCTAGGTAGTGCGGAAAGCTTAATCAGTCTCGTCTTTTTAGTTATGGGAGCTCTTCTAGTTGAGTGCTCTTCAGGTCTGCTATGGAAGAAACTTTACGTGATATTGAGAAATATCACAGAAATTGAGAGCTGGAGAAGCTATATATGTTCCTCGGCGATAATAACATACCTTTTCTGTCTAGCTGCAAGTTGCACGCCAAGCTGCTTGTAGATCATTTGATTAGTAAAGCCTTTTATGGAAACTATTTCGAGACGCTATTTGGAGTGCCATTTCGAAGCTTAAACTAAGAACTACAGAAAAGCATCCTACTTCCCATCTAGCCGTCTCTCAAAGCAGAAATAAGTGATAGGAACGAAAATTCTCGCTGATGATATTTTATTGTAGAGTGGCCCAAATTTGTGGCGTTCTAGCTTAAAATTTATGTGTAAAACTTATTATACATAATCTCCCTATTCCCAGAGTTCATACGCTGATTATGCCAAGCACATTTTGACTGCTTCTTATGGTTAAAAGATAGTGCCGCGAAATGCCTGTGATTTAGCGCTTTAATAGGCGATGCAGGGACCAGCAGCTCAGGCACCTACCCTGCGATCACCAAAGCCCGAAGTCGCAGTATTTCAGCGTATGATACCTAAGATTATTGTGCATTATAGAATAAAGTATGCTGGAGCACAGAGTGTAGTGCACTGAAGTTTAAGTTAGTGGGGTGCGAATATCAAAAAGTTAGTGTGAAATCGTCATTGCCCCTTTCTACTCACCCATGCGATGCACAGAAGTTAATTCACAATACAACGAAATCCTTTCACGCGTAGCCAGGTACTTTTCACGTAGTTAGTGATTTTGCTTCCGGCTGAATACTTTTGAAACCTGTCACCAGGCCACATGATACTTACTCTGCTCTCGTTCCTTTACTCTTATTACCAAGCGGGAATTGGATAGGCTATCAAATATAAGTCTCTCGTTTGGGTCAGAATGGTACCACTTCCCTCACGAGTCAAGCATATCCTCAATAGCCATCATATAAAAGTGAGATTTATCAATCAAGCATATCAGTGGTGTGGAGATACTTGGATATCGCGCCTCTGTAATTCTTCTATCAATCTTTCAAAATAAATGCAAGTTCTAAATTCGTATCATCAAAGCATAACTATACCTTCGCTATTCGTCATCAGTTTAAGTAATAACCCGGTACTAGGAACAAATACAGTCTCACTTGGAGCAGTAGAAGAGAGGTACGAAGTTCGCGATGTGCAGGAGAACAACCGAAATAAAGAACCTTGCTTCGCGTTCTCAGCAGGCTAATATCAACGCGCGTTACTTTCGCGTTCATCAAAACAGATCCAGAAGTAAAATTTATTGCTACAATAATAACAGCCGCCGATGATGGGGCTGTTACTATAAAGGTTCCAAGTGTTGCAATTTTGGTCGACAAATAATGAAACTTCATAATTTTCCAACTTTTTCAGAATGAGAGCATCCATTATCCAAGTCTTGATTTCTGCTCTGGCTCTCGCTTCTGCGGCAGTAGCGAGCCCATCAAATCAGCAGTCTACTCAGAGAAAGACTAAACATCTCAGGCCGGTGATAAAACAGAGAGACGCGCCTCTGGAACCCATTGTGGGTACCACTGGCGCAGATATACTAGGTACGATTGCCCTC
This sequence comes from Mollisiaceae sp. DMI_Dod_QoI, assembly GCA_009613015.1. Lineage (NCBI taxonomy): Eukaryota > Fungi > Ascomycota > Leotiomycetes > Helotiales > Mollisiaceae > Mollisiaceae sp. DMI_Dod_QoI. Next base: position 161,886 of record VXCB01000066.1, read on the forward strand.
ATGCCGAGAATCGAGCATATATCTAACACGTATAGATGGGGAAAATGAACAAATAGCATTCCAGAATCCCGATGCGCTGATGCCACCACCTACCGATGCTGGAAATATCGTGAACCTTAAATGGAGCTTCGCGTTGTCGAACATGCTACTTAGCGAAGGAGGATTCGTTCGTGAACAGGCAAGTTGATCAAACGCTGCCAATTTATGAGCGATTTGGGGCCTTGAAGACCTCTTTATGTTAAGAAGAGTGAAGTTTCAAGAGGTCTAACTGACATTGCTAAGCTGGTGACTGATCTACCGCCGAGCGCTGATTTCTCCGGAGCGCAGAATCATCTCAAGAAAGGCGCAATCCGACAAATGCACTGGCACGATATCGTACGTCCCACCCCCTAATTCCCAAACCCTCAAGCCTGACGAGTACCAGAACGAATGGGGTTACGTGACCAATGGATCCGTCCTAGTAAGACTCACCCACTCCCCAATAAAACCTCAAAACTAAACCCCAACCTCCCACCAGGTCTCAGTCGTGCACTCCTCAGGCCAAAACCAAGTCTTCAAAGCCAACACAGGCGACATCTGGTACTTCCCCAAAGGCCAAGGCCACATCATCCAAGGCCTATCTCCGGGCGGCAACGAATACCTCCTCGTCTTCGATAACGGAAATTTCAACGCCCAAGGCACCACCTTCAACGTCGACGACTGGATCACCCACACACCTCCCTCAGTCCTCGCCAAAAACTTCGGCGTCCCCAACGACACATTCCAACACACCGCTCGCCCATACGGATCGATCGCCAACGGCGTAGTAAGCAATGGAACCGTCTCGTCGCCATTCGGCCAATTGACGGGAAACTCATCGTATTATTTCCCCGCCTCGAAGATGAATTTTACGAAAGCGCCTGGAGGGGGAGGGTCGTATTTGACGGTTGATACGGAGGTGTTTCCTATTGCGCGGAATATTGCGGCGAGGATTGTGGAGGTTTTGCCGGGCGGGTTGAGGGAGATGCATTGGCATCCAAACGTGGGTCCTCCCTCCTCCTCTTGTTTAGGTATTTTGGTTGATGGTCGAGAATAGGGTGCTGAATGGCTGTATTTTCAGTCGGGATCGGCGAGAGCGACTGTTTGGCTGGGTGGTGCGAATGCGCGCACGTTTGATTTCACGGCGGGTGATACGGCTGTTTTTCCTGATAATAGTGGTACGTAACCTACATTTTCCTATATGCATCTCTAACCCCTCTCTATCTGTTGAAGTTTGTTGGCGATTATGAAGAAGCGTGTTTACTGATAAGCCGGTTTGAAATAGGTCATTATATTGAGAATCTCTCGAATACGACTAGCTTATTCTATCTCGAAATCTGGAAAGCGGGCTTAGCTGAGGATTTTTCTCTGATGCAGTGGTTGGCACTTACTCCGAAGGATCTGGTAGCTCAGATTCTGAATGTTAGTGTCGCGGTTGTGGAAGGATTCAAGACTGAGAAGCAGTTTATTATCAAGCGGGAAGGACTCTGAGCGGTGGTGATTCAATCCGTAGAAACCGTGATATGAGGGAAAGAATTGAGATTGTGATTTGTGTGAAAAGATATGCTTCGTTGAATAGGCATTTTGCGTGCTATACTTTCTTTCTTCATATGGTCGTCTTTTCAAGAAGCTGATAGCCGTAGCTGGATCATTCTGGGAGCTAACGAGCTTCGAAGAAATCAACGATGTATTAATATTGTCTCTTATGATTTTGAATCGGCATTGAAAGCTCTTACCCCAGCTCCACCAATGTGAATACTCATTAAAAAAGCGACGAATATGCATTCAAAGCAAGTTGTCCTCCCAAATGCGCATAGAGGACATTACTCCCTTCCTCAATCTCTCCCTTCTTCACCATATCAATCATCCCCGCCCTACATGAAGAGCTCAAAGTCAGCAAACCCACCATCCAATCCAAAACCCAACCATAAACAAAAAAACTCACAAGCTCTTCCCCTCATAAACCGGATCCGTAATAAACCCCTCCATCTCCGCCGCAAACCTCATCGCAGCCAACGTCCCCTCCCCAGGAACGCCATAACACCCCTCATGATACCTTTCATCCAGCCACACATCCTCCACCCCTATATCCCCCTCCTGCAACCCAATCCTCCCCGCCGTCATCCTCGCAATCCTCAAAACCTGCTCCCTCGTCTCCCCCGGTTTCGCCGACGCATCAACCCCCAACACCCTCCTCTTCCCCCCCCCCCTTTTCTCAATCAACTTAAACCCCGCCACCATCCCCGCCAACGTACTCCCCGTAACCGCACAAACCACCACGGTATCGAAAAAAACCCCCAGCGCTTTCTCCTGCTCCACGACTTCGAAAGCCCAGCGCGCAAACCCCAGTCCACCGAGCGGATGATCCGATGCGCCGGCTGGAATATAGTAGGGTTTTCCTCCCTCCGCGAGGATTTCGTTGGTTAATTTTAAGAGCGTTCGTTTATGTTCGATGCCAAAGGGGGAGGGGTCGAGAAGCGGGGTGGCGCCCATGAGCCGGGTGAGTTGGATGTTGCCTACTTTATCATAACCCGGGTCGTTCCAGTCGACCCAGTGTTCTTGGATTAGTTTTGCCTGCGTTTTATGGGGTTAGTATTATGTCTATTTTAGGAGAGGGGAAAAGCGGTGGGGTTGCGCTTGGGGATATGGTGGGTGTTTTATGGGGGCGAGCCCCCAAACCCCCGGCCTCGCTGCGCTCGAAATGGGACTCAAGGTAGAAAGAAACTCCTCTTCCTGTCGATAGAGGGGATGTCTCATGTGGGCTTTGACCTGAGGGGATGGGAGGGATGAAAATGAATACAAACCTTCAACCCAATCTTAGCAGCTACACCAGCCACCTGCCTCGTATGATTACTCTGCACCCCTCCGATACTAATCAACGTATCACACCCTTGCTCCAATGCCTCCGGTATCAAATACCTACATCAACACCATCGATTAGCTTCATTCCCTCGATCCCCCTCCCCCCCCTTTTCTCCACCAACTCAAACCCAAACCCAAATCCCCGCGAAAAACACACAAAAAGAAACAAAAACCCACTCCAATTTCCTAACCTTATTCCCCCCAAAAGCAATCCCCGAATTACAATCCTCCCTCTTAGCCCAAATCCCCACTTTCCCACCCAGAGCCGCGGTGATTCGCTCTAGTTTATGGATTGGTGAGGGGCCGAATAGGAAGGTGCTTTTGGGGATGCTGGAGAAGGGTTCTGGGAGGTTGAGGGGGAGTTCTGCCATTTCTGATCTGGTCTTTGGTTTTTTTTGCGGGGTGTGAGAAGATGTTGAGGGTGAGGGTTTGGGTGGAGGGAGGGAGGGAAGGGTTTTGATGCGTGCGAAGAAATCTGTTGATGAAGGAGGAGGAGTAAGAATCCGTGAGTGAAAATAGGACGCGGTTTGGTAACGATGTAATATAATATTTAAGAGTTGCGTTGCGTTTTACGTACGACTAGAGCGAGGTTGTACAGCGAGCGTTGCACAATCCACTGGTGATTAATCCGGCTTCGGAAGTGGGAGTGGAGTGGAGAAAGAGTGGAGGAGGGGAGGGTTAGGCAAGAGCGAGATAAAGTTCGCTTGTTCAAGAGTGGGGCAAATTCGAGGTGCGGTGCGGTGCGGTGCGGTCATCCTCGCTAAGTTTAGGGGCTCGGTTAGTGGTTTTAGGGACTTAGGGAGGGGCTTTAGGGGGTAAAGCGAAATCGGCAACGGTTACAGGTACTAACGGCCGTCCCTAACCCTACGCTACATGCTGCAAAACTGGAAAAAGAATCGTGGGTTTAATTTTAAGCCCTTTAAAAATCTCTGTACATTTCAATATCTCTTATAAAATAAGAAGATAGGTAGGAAGACTTACCTTATTTGAAAGAAAGCAGAACTTTCTGCCTATCGATCATTTCAATTTCATAGAGAGATAGGAATGCTGATATTTGCTTTATTAATGTCATTACATAAGAAGTTACAATTTACTTTTTCTATATATTAGGCAAGGATATCGCTCCATCTATTTAAAATTTTCAAACACCGCCTTCAACTCCAAAACCCACATACATGGTATTACCCCAACAAACAAAACGCCTTTCAATGCCCAACTCCCCCAATTCCATCCATCATATACACATTCAACCCTCACACCTCCCTCCCTCTATATCTAGAAACCCCTCAGAAGAAGGAAAGAACACATCCCTCCTTCAGCTTAATCCTTACTAAGCTTCGCCCTCAACTTCTTCCCAAAAAAGTAAAACGTATACGGAATCAACACCATCGCCACCCCAATAAAAGCCAGCAACCAACTCGCCCACTGCAACCCCAACCGATCATACATCTGCGTCGTAAACAGCGGAAACGCCGCTCCGCCACCACTCCTCAAGAAGACCTTCGCGGCCAAGGCACTCGCCGCATAACTCTGATAGCTATCAATGATGTAGTTATTGACTGAGTAGTAACATAACACCATGCCGAACCCGAACGCGATTCCGGAAGAGGCGGGACCGACCCAGATTATGCCTTTGTAGGAGGTGGCGCCGAGGATGAATAGCGAGATGGGGATGAAGGGGGATCCGATCATGGCGCCGATGAGGCGGTCTTCGGGGGTGGGGGTGCGGAGGGCGTAGATGCGTTTGAAGTGCTTTTCGATGAAAGGGGTAGCGACGAGAGCGAGTGCGGCGCCGATGATGATGGGGATGAGCATCAGACCGACCTGGCCATCGTTATAGTGGTAGAGTTTCCCGAAGATGACGGGGTAGGCGAAGAAGAAGGCGTAGAGCATGGCGTAGATGAGGACGATGTACATGCACATGAGATCGAGCACGGGCTCGGTGAGGATCATGGTGATGGGACGGATGAGACTTGTGCGGAGGATGTCGCGGAAGGTGAGTTTTACTTTTTCTTGCTCGGTGATGATGTTGGCGTTGCCGGTTTCTTTGCGGAGTTTGGCGGCGCGGCGTTTGAGGATTACCGGTGCGTAGGTTTCGGGGATGAGGCCGATGACGATCATAACTACGCCGGCGAAGGCCATGTTGACCCAGAAAAATAGATCCAGACGGTGCGAGCCGACGTTGATCCATCCGCATACAACTGGGCCGAGAACGGGTCCACCATAAGGAGCGGCAGCGAAGAATGCAACAGCCATACCACGCTCCTCCTGATTCCAGATATCAGCGATGGTTCCACCAGCCAGCGACAGTCCCGAACTGGCGAACACCCCGCACAAGAATCGGCAGACGAGCAGACCGCCAATGTTGGGCGAGAGAGCACAGGGAATGTTGAAGATGACGTAGAGACCCAGCGAGATGATGTAGACGGGTCGTCGACCAATGATTTCCGAGAGAGGGGACCAAAGAAGTGGTCCAACGGCAAATCCACACACCATAATCGAACAAGTGAGAATAGCGACTTCAAGCGAGACGTGGTACTTGTCTTCAATCAGACCAAGACCGCCAGTGACGATGGATGAACCGAAAGCGATGCAGACGACTAGCGTCGAGGCCATGAGAGTGATGTACCATCGATACGCCCTTGACCAATTTTGCGGATTCTCAGGATCGGCGAGCGTGAAGGTCACAAACTCCCATGGTTCAGATGCCTTCTTTTCGAGATCTTCTGGAGTTGTGGGGTATCGATATACGCTGCTTCTTCTTCGACGACGGGTGGCAACAGAGCCTCTGGTTCGGATTCGGTCGAGCGTTCTGGCGGGAACGAGACCGGTTGCGGTTTCGAGAGTGTATTCTTCGGGGAACTCTGGTTCGGTTACCATGCCCACCTCTGGGAAATTGTAGTCTAGTCGGGGCGCATTTTCTGATACTCCCAAGTTGTATAGTGACTGTTGAGTTTCGGTGCGGAGTAGATTGTTTGAATAGGTGTGTTCGATGCCCTCATTGGGCGATTCTGATGTTGATCGAGACATGTTTGTGTGATGTTGCGTGATGTTTGTTTGAGAGGCTAAACTTGGTAGATCAATTGCAGTGGCAATGGCAGTAGTAAGACTGAGAATGTCTTTCTGATGCTATTTTGAAGCGGCGGCTTGCTGTGATATATATCTTGGACTCGCCCCATTTTTTTATATCGACGTCGACGTATCTGCCCGGCGATGTCATGGGGCTGAGAGAGCTGAGAGAGACGAGAGAAACGAGGTGCGGGAATAAAGTCTTTCGGTAGCCGCGCTCTGATAGGTTGGCATGTCAGCCAGATGCGTCTGTCCAAAGCCCTTACGTAGCCGGGGAGAAGCTTCGGCATGCTCGGGATTTTAAGCGAGACGAGTGCGGCCAATCGTCGGTTTGTCGCCCGGGGACTGGACGCTGACTCATAAAGGCCGCACCAAACTAGGCACTGTAACTGCCCAATCAGCGAAGAGAGACTCAGGTAGATTTCATCCCGCGATGCATATCAACTGCAAAGATTTGGGTGATTGTTGGTCCTTTCTGCCGCCGGAAGTTTGTGCTGATCTCGTTGAATCAGTCGCGATTCGAAGTCCATTCAACTCGTCAGTATCGTCGTGAAATCAATTGCTTGTGGCTGGATGTACTTTTGGGTTTGAAGTGATGTTGAAGTGATTTTGAATATTCCTCGATTGGTGAAGAGCTAGCTAAGCTGCGGGAAGTACCGGGGTCGGGACATGTTCGGAGCGCTGAGTGCTGAGAATGCCTTAGCGCAATGCACTGGGACTGTCTTGGTTTAGCCCCATTTTCTCGAGAAGCTTTCCCTGGACATCAAGTACCTGAGGACCACTTACAACATCGTCTGCAGTTCTGCACTCATTGCTGATATCGCAGGTTGCTCTGGACCTCTGTATTCACGGCATCATATCCGTTGCAGTGCTTTTCTTTTATGCGGGAATTTCGACCAGTCAGAGAAGGGATGGACGCGGATCTGTCATGCATCGAATCTTTGCATCGATTTAGTGTTTGTTCACATGCAGACGACGAAACATCTTGACGCCCATTTCTAGAGCCCCAATTAAGGAAGAGGGACAGCTGTGGATGAGATGTCCGGGATGGAGACGAATATTTTGCTCCTCTCTTCTCGATTCTTCTCTCTGACGGATTTCCGTCCACTTGAGTATCGCGTTTCCAATCCCGTGACCAGCTTGGTGATAATATCGAGATCGCCACTAAGGTACCGCTGCGCTGTCGGGATTTAGCGCAAGGATGACATTTGCTCGACTCGAGCGAAACGACTCTTTTCTAATCCCTGAGATATTTCAATTGTCTTCCTCCAGTCTCCAGTTCGGAGCTTCCGATATTTTGGTCCTCGATCGCAGCTCCACCTGGTTGTTTTCGCTTGGAGAAGCCATCATAACCTCGGTAAGGACAATCTGGGGTCTTGGTTTTCAGCGCTTACATAAAGTGAAGTGACGAGCTTATGCTGGAGCGGTGGCTCGGTGCAAGGAACGATGCTGATGCGCTAGGTTAATCATGGCCTAGTGGCATAACTGGTCATGTGAAGCTTAGCGTGGAGCTAGTGTATTTATATCCTCGCACTTTCTTCCAGCCCAAAAATCAACGAAACAACCCTGCAAAACCCATCCAACTATCCCTCCTTACCCACAAAAATCCCCATCATAGTCCCCCACCCTGTAAGTCAAGATCTCGGAGTCAGTACGCTTCTTTTAGATGTTTTGTGAGTAGATCTGCGTGTCTGGGGAGTAATAACTCCCGAGACAATAAGGGATAGGAATGAGTTCTCCGAGAAGTTGGTATATACCTAATATTGTTGTTGGGCAACAGCATTTTCTTTGGTGGCAATCTTATACAGTTTTCGTTGATTAGTTTTTATCTTATCGCATCATCTCCAAACCCAACATATCTACTTCTGATTATTTAGAAAGGATTGCATTGATCTGGTTCCATGTGGCATTTGGCGTCATCATCAAGTTGCGGTAGATAGGGATGAGCAAGTACTGGAAACTCCGGACTTGTCTAAACAGCTCATCTACGCTTAAAGACGTGGGCAAGTAGAAAATATTTTGGATTGCTATTATTGGAGTTTTCTTGCACGTCGCACATTTACATAGCTATACTCCACGATAACTTAGGAATTGCAAGAAGTTTTAGTTGCGATTAAGAAGGACTGTAAAGAATTGCGAACATACTCTTTTTTTATTGCAATTTGCATTTTCTTTTCTTTTCTTTTCTTTTTTGTTAACCAAGTGTTCCAATAGATAAAAATCGAGCGAGTGTAATACGAGGTTTTAAACTCATTCGACTCTTAATGCTATATTAAAGTTTTATTACATATCACACCTTTAATTATCGATGAGTTACGATAGATAGAGGTAAGCAATGTAGTGCGGGTTTTGGAATAGTTTAAAATCCCTCCTTCACCACCCAGAGAATCGAGCAGCTAACTAAGTGATTGTTTTCTATCGATCTTATACTGGAGTTTCATTGCATGGCGCACTTTATATCGTCGAACACGTTACTGTAAACCGGTTTTTATCTGTGTGGAGCGAGCAGGTGCGAGTCTCCACACTTCTCTGAGCGTTACTGTCTTGCAAAGGATACTTAAGTCAATCAGTCACGAAGTCACGGGATAAGGGGAGTCGGGGCTTGCTCTTTTTTGTTGCACGTCGCATTTGAGCGTGTCCACGGCTTCCGGCATTTAAAACGCCGAGCTGCGCTTACAGTTGCGAGAACCATCAACAGAATACGAGTGAGTCTCAGGAATATATATTATGAAACACCCATCTCAGCATTCATACACTGAAGAGCTGAAGGGTTCCAGCACCCCCTTTCTGCAAACGAGTCAATCATATTTCTGATCTGATCACCGCCTCGATATCGAATCGTACGAGAACTTGTGTCATATCTACCCGTTCTGAGATGATTGGTTTGGCTTTGTAGTAGAACTCGCGTATATTTATTGATTGTCAATGCTTTGCATGGTGGGTGAGCTTCACTTGATTGTCAGTGATAGTGACCTCTGCCGTATCGTAGACTTTAGTCCGAGCTTGAAACTCAAAAGGAATACTTAGGTAAACAGGAAATCTTAGAATCATGTGAATAGCTTCTAAGTGGTGCAAGAACAGCTGTTTGAGAGTATATAAGCTTCTCTTTCCTTCAAGAAATAATATCTTAAACCTCCTTTCCCGGCACGATTTCAGTAGAAACAATACAATATTTTTAGATCGGATCAAATGCTCCGCGACATGCTGTAGTGGAGAGGGAGAAAAGATAGATAGTTAGGCTTGGGGCGGGGAATAGTCTGAGGCGTGGGGGTGGGGATGGATTTGATATGGATGAAACCTGACAAACGAAGCAAAGCAGCAGATATCACGGCATCATGACCCAATTCAGCTACTGAGACTTGGCTTCCGTTCACTTTCTTCAGGATCGCTTTGCGGAGAAGGGTCGAAAGCAGCAGGATCTCTGTTTCTCACCTGTTTTAGTAATTCCCCAGGGGAGATCCCAATCTCGATCTTCGATCTCCAGAGCTGAAAGAACCCTCGATGGAATCTCCCAGGGTCACATCCGCCTCAACCCGCGCCCTCAAAACCCCCCTTGGTATCGAAAACCAAACGCTCCTTCCTAATCCACTCGCACACGGCTGGGTAGCGAGTTTGAAATGATTCCCATGGGCCGTTTCCCCACGATTGCGTTAGGCTGTCTCGCCGTGGCGGCATTGATGCGGCGTCGGAGCCGTGCTCTTCGCGTTAGTTCCTGCAGGAAAAGCGCCCGAGATGTGCGCCATGCGGCACAGGAACGCCTTCTAGAAGCACAGCCGAGGCCCCTGAACAGCACGGGAGGAAGAGCGGGCATGCGATAACCATGTGCACATCCCGCCTCAACATGGAAAGGTTTGAGATGCCTGCTGGAGCAGGGTGCTTCCTTGCTAGACCTTCTTATATTGTCCTTGCGGGCACGCACGTTTTTTTCTGAACTTAAGGTGATGGCGGTACGCAACGTGGTGCTGGAGTTTGAATTCACATGAAAAGCGATCTTGGGAGACTGTGAGATCAGGCCGAATACGTACGCACGCACGCACGACGGGAATTTTTTGTGAAGGTGTAAGTGTGCAGACGGAGTGGTTCTTATCATGGATGCCTTTTCAGATGTCAGACCCGTTCCTTTATCTGTCATCTTGAGCTGGCCGAAGCCGAATTATGTCGACCCTGTGAGGCGTGGGCCGGCACTTGTGATTGTTAACTCTTTGTTACTTCCTCTTGCGCTCGCTGTGGTTGGGGCAAGGCTTTATACCAGGTTGATTGTTTGTCGTTCTGCTGGACTGGATGATTTGTTCATTGCGCTTGCTGTCGTAAGTATCTATATTCTGACCATCTCGAACTTTTGCTGATTGATTCTAAGGCCCCAGCTATTGGGTTGACTATTGCAGTATGCCTAGGTACGGAGTCACTAACGAAAGACATGTTAACGCTTTGCTGATGATGTGTAGCTGCATCGAAATACTCGTGGGATGTTCATATCTGGGACGTGCCGCCGGAGAACATCATTCCCAGTCGACAAGTTTGTGTTACCCCGCTTGAAGCTCGAGTACCTCAGCTAAGTCTCTTGTTAGGTAACCTATACAGCGCAACTGCTATTCGTATGGGCAACCAACCTCACCAAAGTTTCCATTCTCCTCTTCTACCGCCGCTTCTCCGCACCAAGCCTGAAGCAAACATTTCACTACAGCGTCATGGCAACACTAGCATTCGTCGTCGCATACACCATTGCCATTAGCGTGTGTCTTTTCGTAGTTTGCACGTAAGTCGTCCGTTCCTTGACTATCTACATCCTATCTGGGAGGAAGATACTAATGCATGAAATTCTAGACCCTTGACAGGATTTTGGGATGTCTCGGTCCCTCACCATTGTCTTGACGAGAGAAGACTCGAGATTGTAGCCGCGATCATAAACATCAGTGTGGATTTCGTCATCATGATTTTACCTCTCCCAACCATATGGAGTCTGCAGCTAGCCAAGAGACAAAAACGAGCTTTAAGTGGGATATTCATGCTTGGGTCGCTGTACATTCACTCATGCCTGCACATATTGAAACGACAAGCTAACGGGGTATGATGTAGTGTCTGTCTAGCAGGAGCCGTGCGAGCTTACTACGTCGATGTCCTATGCAACAAAACATTCGACACTACCTGTACGCATCCATCCATCCATCCATCCATCCATCCATCCATGACCCCACCAAAGAATATAAAGCACGTTGCTAACACCATAAAAAGGGGAAGGCTTCATCCTATGGATCTTCGTCGCGCTCGAAGTCGACGTCGCACTCATCTGCGCCTCAGCACCGGTCCTCAAACCCCTTTTCAAGCGATACTTCAAAAACAACTCCAGCAACCGGTCAACGAATTCCGAATCCCGATTCCGAAGACGAACGCCGCCTAGAAATCAGCTTGAAGATCATCTAGAGACGGGGATATCGTTTGAAGATTCGTTTCAAGTCCCGGTCGAGCTGGGATCTCTGGATCATGAGAGGGGCGTTGGGAAGGGGAAAAAACCGTTGCATGCGAGACCTTTTAGTGAGGAGGGCTTGGAGGTAAGGAAGGGTGGTGATGATGAGAGTGATGAGAGTGTGTTTATTGTTTAGTATAATAGGGATTGATGTGATGAATAAGGTATTATTTGGGAGCTGTGTTAGATACTGTTTCTAGGACTTACGCGGCATAATTCTAACCTCTGATCTTCACTTCATATTCAAAACTTTATGCCTCCTAGTTCCCGCGTACTCTTTCTTTTGAGAGTATTTTGTTTCTTGTAAAAGTTTCAAGAATATACTTCCTTACGCCTATGATATGTATATAACGCTGTGTTATGTTGGATCTCGCCGTACATTTATTGCTCTGCACACATCATAGTTTTACCCCATTAATCATATTCACTAATCTATTGGAGAGCTCAAGGACAGTTAAGATACCCTCTCTAAAGAACCATCGTATTGAGTGGGCCTCTTGCTCCAATTCCAGAGACCCAGTTAGCAATCGCTCTGCGAGAGCGAGGACTTTGTCTCCCGCAACATGTGACCACAGAGGGTGCGACGTGCAACAAAAACACAGCTATTGAACCGCAACTCCTTCGCACTGCAACTGCAACTCCCCATACACGTCAGACGACATGCAACAAAAAGAGACACTCAAAATCACGTGACCTCTCTTCTATCTTCTCTCTTTCCCCTTACACCGAAACAATAAACCAAAACTAAGCGTCGAAAGATGCGACGTGCAACAAAAATCTCAACTATAATATTAATATGAATCAAAAGTACTTTTTCGATTACCCAATTCCGAAATATTTCTTTAGGCGCGGATGAGTGGTTCAAACAAGTCCGGAGACCCGTTTGTTTGTGTCACGGGTTGGATGCAATAAGTCAAAGCAAGAACCTGATTGTATTACAAGAAGAATTAACTAAGGAAGAAAGTTCCTATTGCCTTCGTACGAGCCCTTATATAGGGGCTCGAGTGGTGCGTGCAGTGGTCCGCGCGCCCTAGAGGCCACGTACCTCGCGTAGCCACGTAAGGCCACGTGCCATCACGTGCCGGCTAGCCGCATAGCGGCATAGCCATAATACGGGTTCAACCCGTCACAGTTTGTATTCGTAACCGCAACAGCGACTCCAGTCTGCTGTGGAGCTTGGGCAGGGTAAGGGGCGACGTGCAACGAAACAGCTATTATTTTGTTGCACGCCGCATTTTTAAGAGTCTTCGAGTTCGCGGCAAGGAGAGGAGGAGAGGATTTGCGAGTGAGAAGTTGCGGTGGATTGGTAGTTTATCGACTACTTGTAGCCAACCGCCTCTTCCTTTGTGGTCAGCCGACTCCTTTTTCTCTTACATTTAAACGACGATCTCTACAGAATTTGAATGAGACGAGAAGTGCCTAAGCAACAAACATTTAATAAAGTATCAAATATATAGAGATTTAACTCCACTATCTGGTTATTCGGTTATCTGGGTCGCCAGAGAGCGCTTTCGCATATACTACTCAGAAAGGTCTGAAAAAAGTGCAATGTGCAATAAAACACTCGAATTAACAAGACGTATAAGCGTATCTACCTTACTCATGTGGAGATTCAGCCCACTAACCACCTGAGCAGCTACTCAGCTATCTAAGTTGTTGGAGTGCTTTCATATATACCACTAGACAAGTCTAGAAAATGCGAGATGCAGCAAAAACCCTGCTACTTAACTGCAAATCTTTCGCAGCTGCAACATCAACTGCAATACTCCTTAGAGTTTTGTTGCACATCGCACTTGTATATGCGTGAGCTGTACGGAGGGTACCTCCGAACCTATCGTATTCCTTTTTTTTTCCAAAATAAATCGATTTTTTTAGACTTTTAAGGAGAAGACACATCACTCGTCAAATGCGATGTGCAACAAAAAAGGCCTTCTTTTGTTGCATGTCGCACTTTTACAAATTTTCACTTGAATCAAAAAGTACTTTTCAGCTGCCTGAGTTTTTCAGCAGTAGATACAAACAAGTCCAGATGCCCGTTTATAATTGTAACCGCAATATCGCAACTCCAGTCTTCCGGTGGAATGTATGCATACAAAAGTGCGATGTGCAACAAAAAATGGAAACACAACCGCACCCCTAATTGCAGCTTTGCGTTTTCGTAAGGAAGAAGTCCAAAAGGTGCGGTATGCAACATAACTCCGGTATACTAGTCGAAAGTACTTTCCAACTGCCTAAAGTCCCGAGGTCTAGATGAGTGACGTCAAACGAGTTCAAAGGTCGATCGAGTGGCCTTTGTCGACTGAAATGTATGTATGTAAAGGTGCGATATGCAACAAAACCTCGTGACTCCGTCGAGTCCTCTTTTGCCGTAGGCGGTAGACCCGTAGTAATGCTCGGACTATTCCAGAGACTCGTACCACACTCACTGGGCAAAAGAGTACCTCATGGACTCGCCTCATCTCGTGACCCTTTGCAGCCCTCGCAACCGCAACCACGGCCTTTACCGTAGAGCGTGGACACCTACAACTGCGACATGCAATAAAGCTCTGGCATAGGATTAATCGAAAGCACTTTGGAATTGCTCGAGCCTTTGGGTGGTAGACAAGGGATTTTGGACAAGTCCAGAGAGCCTGCAGTACAACAGCTTGCCTCTGTTTATTGTAAACTGTGTATCAGAAAAGTGCGATATGCAACAAGACTAAGACTAATCGAAAGAGTTAAGCACAATCGACTTGACGTGCAACCCTAGTAGTTGACTAGCTGCTCAGGCAGCAATGAGATATTTGACTAGTAGTACTGTCAGACGAGTCCAGATCTACAATAGACAAAAGGTGCTACGTGCAACAAAAAAAAAAGGAAATCCACCGACTCCCAACGACTTACACTTACTTTGTCTACGTGATTATACCGGCGCTGGCACTTCTTCTTTTGGGGAAAGAAGCGGTATAATCGTAAGTCCAAAACCCTTATTACTTCCATTTTGTTTGCCTGGATCAACGCAATACCCTTATATCCTTACAAGTGTGCTGCTCGGCACGTGATCGAGAGAACCGCTCTCTCGATCACGTGCCTTCCCCACTTGATGCCCCTCGCATTTACCCCTATTCCGCAATCTTCTCTCTCTCTTTATACCACAATATGCCTTCTTCGTACTCATCGTAGTCGCCGTAATCGTCGTCGTAATCGCTGTAGTCGCTATAGCCATCATCTTGATCCTCCCCTTCTGATTGGTCGCAAGTCTCAGGGAGCTCAGAAACATCGTCTTGACTGACTTGCTGTGCCTGGGGTTCTAGATCTGGCCAATCATCGTCACTCTCATAATACTAGACTTTATACTGCTGAGAGGGCGGGGGGTAGCTTGAATGTTGCTTTGCTCTCGTACTGATTTTCCCTGCCCGGCCCGGAAAATCGACGGGTTTTGTGGTGGGGGCGCAAAGTCTGCTTGAATATCAAGTTGATATCGTTTTCGAAGGTGTGGAGGTATGTATTGAGGTGGGGGAGCTTGAATTCGAGGTTCTTGACTTTGAGGTTGTAGGGAAGATTGAATAAGCTGAAGTTTTGCTCGAGGTTGAGGAGGTGGAACGGGTTCCTTTGGCAGTTTCTTCATCAAGGAAGCTTACAGAGCTCGAGCTCGTGCAACTCCTTGTAGACGTAAACGACAAACATATAAAACTACGACGCAATAAAACTCTACTTTTTCATTGCTCGAGCGGCTTCAGACAAATCCCAAGACTCGCAACTGTCGCTCAACAGCTGTATGCCGTAAGCGATTCACTGGTAGAAGTGCGACGTGCAACAAAGGAGTCTCTATCTAAACTTGTCTAAAGTCGCTTATTCATGCCGAGAGCCTTGGGTAATGAAAAGTACTTTCGACTATTATATCGAAGTTTTGTTGCACATCGCACTTTTCGGCCTTCGCACTCTATAGTCGATAACTGCCTAGTGAGTGTTATGAACCTCTGGAATAGTCTGAAAGTTGGAAGAGTTGCGGTAGACAGAGGTCGAGCGAGTTGGACGAGTCTCTGGAATAGTCCGAGCATTACTACCTAGGTACTTACGAGTCCACTGCCCATGGCAAAAGAGGACTCGATGGAGTCACGGGGTTTTGTTGCATATCGCACCTTTACATGCATGCGTGTCATGATGTAACCAGTACGCAGATGCAAAGGTGCGATGTGCAACAAAAGGAGACTACACTCGCAACTGTAATTGTAACTCTAACCGCAACCGCAATAGCAACTTCTCGTAGACATGAACGTACATATGCTTAAAGTGCGATATGCAACAAAACGTCGTGACTCCCATAGACGTATACTAGGTAGGTAGATCCTAATTACGCTCCTCTTCTCATACATACAAACCTTCACCTCACCCTAATCCCGCTTCCTCAAATCGAAAACACATATATATCACCCCAAACCCCAACTTCTAAAAATCACAACTCCACAACCACATGCCCCAATTTTCTCTCGCAACGCCTCTTTCAATTCTTACAACATCTTCTATTACCTCCATTTAACAGAAAAAAATAATGATAGTTTTGTTGCACATCGCATTGCTGTCAATCTTCGATTCCCCCCTTAGATTTTGTTGCATATCGCACTTTTAACAACAGCTCCCTTCCAACATGGAGAAGTCTCAGGACTCTTTTATGTTCCAAGACCTGTTTCAAATCTTTTTTTAAGACTCTATTGTCAATTACAAGTCCTCGTCCTAGAGCTAAGGGTGTTTAAAAAAGTGCGATGTGCAACAAAATCGAGGATAACTACCTCCCCATGCGTTTGAAAAAGGTTCGTACGATGTGCAACAAAACTGGGTTTGTATCACGTGTACCCCATATTGCTTCAGACAAGTCCAGAGACCCATATTACAATCGCTTGATGAGAGCGAGGTCCTGCGAGGACTTGTCGACCGTAAAGCGATGACGTCGAAAGTGCGATATGCAACAAACCTCGCCACCCCATCGAGTCCTCTCTTGCCGTGGGCAGTGGACTTGTAAGTAGGTAGTAATGCTCGGACTATTCCAGAGCTCAGACTGTTCCAGAGCTCAGACTATTCCAGAGCTTAGACTATTCCAAAGACTCGTCCCACTCGCTCGACCCCTCTCTACCGCAATAGCTCGACCACAAACGCTGCGATGTGCAACAAATCTCCTACTAATAAATCACAACCTTTCGCGAGACCTTGACTTGCGTATGCTGTGAGCCGTGAGCCGTGAGCCGTGGACACTTACAAGTGCTGTGAGAGTAACTCGTCCAACTTTCAGAATATTCCAAAGACTCATAGCACTCGCTGGGCAATTGTCGACCGTAAAGCGCATACGTCGAAAAGCGCGACGTGCAACAAAACTTTGGTATAATAGTCGAAAGTACTTTTCATTGCCTAAGTCTCTAGGCGTGGATAAACGACTTTAGACAAATCCAAAAACTCGCGACTCGCTCGACCTCTACCTCCCCCAACAGCTCGACTACAAAAGCAAGCTGCGATATGCCAAAAAAAGAAGAAGAGTGCAGTAGAGCGCTGGACCATTCCAAAGAACCCGCAACACACTCCCTCGACACTCATTTACCGTAACGTATAAGCAACATAGGGTGCGACGTGCAGCAAAAAAGATTCTAGTCCTCAACTCCCCTTCGCGTTTACCGGAACCGTATATCGTGGATACGTGAAATCGCCATAAAGGAGGGAAATTGCGATGTGCAACAAAAAAGATAGGCAGGAGATGGGATGGAAGAGCGGCGGTGCGCTTGGTGGGAGGGGAGTTCAGATGAAAGCTGAGTTTATGAATGACTCATCTTAAACACCGACATTCTAGAATCTCAACTCTCGATACCGATTCAAAGCATCATTTAATCGAATAACCCTATGGTCCTACAACCCATAAACCTCCAACAGATTATCCCCCACCCACCCAATCGCCTCCGCGCGATAAGTATCCCACTCCACAAACGACCCCGTCCCATTAACCGACCACACCATATTCCACCCCTCCCCACCGCCCACACTAACATTATACACCGGCCAACCCCCTGGAATGCCTCCATCTCCCTCTATCGTCCATCCTCCTCTCTTGCTCCCAGTCCCTGCCGCACGTTTCGTCCCATTCCCTACCCCATTCCAAGTCTCGTTCGCTTTCCCATTCGGATCCCCATCTACCACGAACGCTACCCACGCTTTGCTCATCAGATCCGCCAAACCAAAAAACTTCCCCTGCTCTTCTTCTGTCAGGTTCCCGAATGGATTTACATCATAGCCCTCTCCTCTCGTGTTGCCAAATACGAACGCGACTTCTGCAAAATGCGTCGCGCTGACTACGATAGTTTTTCCGTTCGGACGGACGTCGAAGCGGTAGGACCACGATGATATGTTGTAGGTGGACCAGGCGTGGTTGGTGAGGCGGCGGGGGGAATGTACTATGATGTCGCCGAAGTAGGAGGTGAGGCGGCGGAATTGGAAGCCGAGGGAAGAGGAGAGGAAGGGAGTGTCGGCGAAAAGGGTGGGGCAGGAGATTGGGGAGGGAATTCCTGAGTAGAGGAGTTACTGCGGAGTAATTTATGGTGTGCTTGAATTTGGAAGTATGGAAGCAAATGCCTCATATATTGAGAGGTGGGAAGAGGAAATGACGAGATGATGAATTAGTGAATACCAGGAATGGAGTGATGGAAATTGGAATTGCATCAACGTACCTATTGCCTCGATGTTGGGATATAGATACGGGATAATCCTACTTGCAAAAGTACGATAACCGATGCCAGTGGAGTTTAAGGTATCTAGAAAGTCGTCGTCCGTTGATACGTTAAAAGACGAGCCGAATGCAGTCCCCTCGTCGGAGTTGGCCCCAATCAACAATGGTACCTTCACGAATGCTCCTTTTTGCAATTGCACACTAGGCCACGTAGCCACGAAATCTCCATCGATGATAGGGACGAATGGTCCGAACCCCGAATCCGAGGTAGAGATATTTATCACGTTGTTGAGCTCCGCGAATGGCAAGGAGCGTAAGCATGATAATGAAGTCGACGGGAAGCTGGTCAGGGTTGGAGCGCAGGAAGTATTTTGGACCAGAGTGTTGTAAACGGACTGGTAGGCTGTACTATTGTATCCTTGCGAAAGACCGACGGGGAAGAATGATACGGCTGGGCCGCCGGATTCTGCTATTGCGGAGCGGAAGAGATTGTCATCTCGTCCTGACCAGGTAAGTTTTAGGTTTGGACCTCAAGACAGAGAGGAGAGAAGAGAGGTAGAAGCGAGTGAGGTCAACTCAGAGAAAGTACCATTATAAGCCAACAAGTGCGCCCCCACACTCTGAGCTCCTGCACTCTCACCCCAAATCGTAACCTTTCTCGGATCTCCTCCAAAAGCTTCAACATTCTCTTGTATCCAATGCAATGCTAATCTCTGATCCCTATACCCGAGATTCGTGACGCCGCCTTCCAAGGCTTCTCTACCGCCTAGAAAACCAAAAGCGGAAAGACGGTATTGAATACTGATTGCGAGCATCGGTTTAGAGATGTTGACGCTATTGGCGATGATGAAAGAGAGATTGAAGCGCCCATCGTTGGTGCCACCCATAAAGAGACCGCCCCCATGTATCCATACTGCAACAGGTAGGAGGGCATTGGTGGTTTTAGTCGAGTTGACTGTACTCGGGGAGGAGCTGGAGTCCGTGATGCTGGGTCGGAAGACATTCAAATAAAGGCAATCTTCTGATAAGTCGTGGCCATCGTCATCTCCCCCGTACCCGACACAGAAAGGAGGCCACTCGGTAGCATTTCTTGTATTGTTCCATTTCGAGTTCAGACTTTGAGGAACACGGAAGCGAAGATCGTTGATTGGAGGCTGTGCTTGGTCAGGAATCAATCACGTGCGTAAGGGGGTTCACCGACTTGAGCGTAGGGAATACCGAGAAAGAAGTCTTGGCTGTATTGTTGATTATAAATGCCAACGTATGAGCCGTTTTTGACGGAAACAAGAGGAGATGAATAACTCGAGTTTGTGTATGGCGCAGAACTTGTGACAATGCCAGCACAGCTAGCTACGAGGAGAACGCGAAACGATGGCAGCATGTCGACATTGAAGAGGAAGAGAAGGAACAGAAGTCCTGCGGAAGCATATATACCGCATCTTCTCGGCTCCTCAATCATTACCCAAGACTGGTTCGCGGCGTTGTGGATACCCATCGGGCATTTGAATGATTGTCAACAGATAGGAAAAGCACAAATGCCCTTGGCATGCCGATCATGGCGTGAACTGGTCTCAAAGGCAAGGTTGTTTAAGCGTGCCGTTGCGAGCGATGGAGATGAAGTGACGATGCAATTGCAGTGAAAGAGCCGTCGGAGGGAAGAGCCGAGCGAGGCTGTGGAAGCGAGAGTGCGGGGTGGCAGAAAGCGTGGCGCAAAGAATGCGGGGTGTTGATTGGACCATCGGGCCTTTATCACCCGGGTAGAAGCCAGGTAATATCAAGAACGGCAAAAATAGGTATGGGGTATATCGACTCGACGAAGGGCGGAAGGAAGCGAGAACGAACAAGAGAAGGTGGAAATCTTGTAAGCCGTGCGCCCTGAGGTCAAAGATTGCGATCGTGAGAAAATCGGTCTGTCAGACAGGGATTCGCACGCAGGTACCCGAATAATGGTATGCAAAGAAGAGATGAGCATTGTTCTCGAAGAATAAGGGGTATCAACGGTCGTAAAGTCATACAACATATCGTATCCATGTCTCTCAATCCAATACGTCTGCGTCATCCCAGTCACTATCCTCAATGATTGCGTCCAGCCTTGTCGCATGATTAGCCTGCATCCCACCACGCTTTGAGGCTAGTGAAGTATTGCTGTCGATTGATCTGGTATCGGAGTCGTCCGAATCGTCTATTTGGTGCCAGCAGTCGTCTATTTCGGCTACTCGCTCCCGATCGTATTCGGTCAATGCGCGTAGTTGGTCTTCGATTTCTTGCAGGTCGGCCTCGTCATCCATATCATCTTCACTCTCTGATGACTCGATGACTGCCTGAGATGCTGTTCCAGCTTTCCCTTTGCGCACTCTCTTCACCTTGAGCAGCTGTTCGACGTCTTTCTGGCCTCGCATCCTTAAGGTCAATTCTTTGACAACATCAACCCATCCGAATTCTGTCTGGCAGCTAGGACAATACCCCTTGATTGGGACGAGAGAATCTTCATCGTCTTTTAGGAAGTGTTGACTGAGACAAGTCAGATGTGAAACAGCTTCGCATCCAGGAGCTGGACATATTGTATAAACGCCTTGGTCGTGTTCGAGATCATCATGACATATTGCACAATCCCCTTCACGCTCAAAATCTACAATATTCTTTGCCTTCTCGACATGCGACTTTTGATCTGCGAATCCGACTTCGAGTCCCTGAATACCGTGACTGAGTTTCCGCTTCTTAGCTCTGGGACTGCCCTCGCTGTCTGAAAGTTCAACTTTCGTAGAGGGAAAGTCTTGTATAATATTGACAGTCTCCCGCACCGGTTCAGCAGCTGTTTTCGACCATTTCAGCCAAGCTTTGTAAACGTCCTCGGAGAAGAATCGCAGTTCAAGCGGCCATCTCGAGAATGTAGGAACACGGAGTAGCAGATGGAGGTTCGACAGGAGGGACGTAACAGACTGTCGGGGTCTTTTGGGATGGCCTGATCGCTTCTTCTGTGTTGCGTGCTGTATGCGGGACTCGGCCGGGATATGTGTCGTGATGTGGGGATTCTGCCAAGCCCATCTAAACAAATTAGAGCGAGAACTGAAAGCAGTGAATATAAATAGAACACAAATTGGCTGGATTGGGCCGATCGGAGCGATACTCGCAAGTATCAAATACAGGATTGAGAAAGCATGACTGTATACACGTGACGGGCGTCAACATCAACTCACTCAAATTGTAAGGCAGCGATATGACTCGGGAAGCCGGTGACAATACAACTCATCTCCCATGGCCGAAGACTGGGCCGACTTGTCCGGACGGCGCCGCCTTTGGCATCTCCATTGTGCTGACGCAGTCGTCTCACTAAGGGCGCGTGAGCATTCCCCATTCCCCACGCGTGACGGGCAAAAATTATTCACCTGGGTTGGGGGTTGAGCCAACGTAAACACTGCTGCGACTCACAATCGATCGCAGGAGGTAGCAGCAATAGAATGCAGGTATCGGTCGGTCGAGTGGCATTGGGACAGAGGGTATCGTACAGTGCTGATGTTGTCGGTGTGGGCCGTGACGTTCATTTATAGCTCTCTCACGATGTCGCAAGAAGCGGGACCGGCGCCGATACGAACTTCGGACGAACACCAGCCAACGGAACCGGATATTCAGGATCAAGGAGGGTTATTGCCATCCGTCGCGATGCGCATTGTCGATGGGAGAGAGTCGCCTCCAAAGGATCTGCGTTCAGCGTGCGTGTTGAGCCTCACGGCGGTGTTGCGGCATCCAGGCGGACGTGAGAGGTTCCTCGGATGTCCCGACGACGCAGGAAGAAGCAATTGATACGGGATCTGGGGTGGATCTTGCTTCCCGACGACGTCCGCTCGCTGATTGGCTGGATGGGCCTGTGGGTGCCTGATAATGCCTGAGGGGCGAGCTGGACCCCGGTCGGGCCTTTTGCACTATCAAATCGCCAAATCCGCCCGCTGCACTCAAAAGAGTCAAGATGCGCAACGTCAATTCGAACATGGCCCATCACGTGGCGCTGCAATGCCTGTAGATGCGAGCAGTGAGCGTAGAGTAATTGCTGCACCTCGTCGCCGTGAGAAGCCCGCCCAGAATATATTTTCGTCGGCCCCCACCAGCGTGGTATGCTGCGACTCTGCGACTCTGCGATTCTTGTTCTGAGCGGCAGGGATTGCGTGCATGGCTTAAGACTGCCACCGTTTCTGTCCGCTTTCCACTAGCCCCGTTGCGCCAGAGCCAGCCAGCAGCCAGCAGCCAGACCTGACCAGAGCATGACTTGCCCAGCATGCCGTAAGACCTCCAGCCCGCCTGTGCCTCCCTCCACCTCCACCCAATATCGAAACCTCAACCAACACCTTTCCTCCCTCATCCTCACATACACCACCACCACCACCACCGGACAACCACGATACCGCCACGACGACACGCTTTTCGACCGGGACGACGATCTTCGACTCGTGTGATCAGCAGCGCCGTCAATATAATGCACTAGTGTTATCGGTTCCTGCGCATCAGTTTCGTTCAGTGCGTGCATTGCGAGGGGACCTGCCGACTTTTCCAACATCTCAGTTCGGCAGACCTCCAGTGCTCGATAACCACCCATTCGATGTCGACGATTTAATTTCTCACGACCTGCGGACACTCTACACCCTCGAAATACCCCATATCTCAACCTGGGCTCCGTCAACATGGTTCAGGTTCCGATGACCTCCGCGGCTTCGAGCTCGACCATGCGAGCCTCGCCGGCCAGTGGAACGAACAGCCATACCACTTCTGCTCGCGGCAAGCATACAGCTGGCAGCAATGCGAATAATCCAGCCGCTGCACCGCTCCCTCTGAGCGCAATGCACTCACTGCCACTCGATTTGACCAGTGTCGAGAGGCGGGGACAACCAACTGCGAGCCGAGAGACCACCAAGAGAATCCGACCACATCAATTGCAGGAAGCACCCACATACCGGCCCACGGAGGAAGAATTCAAGGATCCCTTTGAGTATATGAAGAAAATTGCCCCAGAGGCTTCGCAGTATGGCATCTGCAAGATTATCCCTCCCGACTCATGGAAGCCAGACTTCGCAATCGACACAGAGGTGCGTTGCCCACTAATTCCAAGCTATGATGCGATGGGACGCCTGGTCTAGGCAGTTACCAATTTTTCTTACTTCGTCCCATATATCGCCATGAGCGTGAAGCTGATTGTTCGCAGAGGTTCCATTTTCGGACGAGAAAGCAGGAGCTCAATTCAGTTGAAGGCAGTGAGTAATCCCACCAAACCAACATGAACTCACACCACTTTCGTCGCATCGCCAGTGTCTAATGTTTCTCTTTCAGGCACCCGCGCAAACCTTACATATCTCGACCAACTTGCAAAATTCCACAAACAACATGGAACGAACCTTAATCGGTTTCCCAGCGTGGACAAGCGCCCTCTCGACCTATATAAACTAAAGAAGGCAGTCGAGACACGAGGTGGATTCGAGAGAGTATGCAAGCACAAGAAATGGGCTGAGATTGGAAGAGACTTGGGCTATAGTGGAAAGATCATGTCGTCCTTGTCAACATCACTCAAGAACTCGTACCAGCGATGGCTCTTCCCATATGAGGAGTATTTACGACTCGCCAAGCCAGGAGTCCACCAGCAACTAGAGTATGAATATGGCGGTCCTCTCACTCCCTCCCCAGCGAATTCTCCCATGAAAAAACCTCATCAACACACGCCCTCAAGCCTGAGAGGAGATTCTCCGGCCATGCGAGCTTCGGATGCGCTGAATGCCTCAATGAAGGAGGAGTTTCATGATAAGGGCATGAAGAACATTCCCAGATTAGAGTCCCCAGTCGCCACACCAGCACCGACAGTGGCTCCTCAACCCGCACCCGTGACCTCAGGCTTCACAGCTGTGAATAGCGGAGGCTTCACACCAGTCAACGCAGCTCCTGCCACTTTCACACCTGTAGCGATCAATAGGCGCGAACGTGAAGAGAGTAGTTTCACTCCTCCGAGGCGACAATTCGACAGTCCCATGTCCTCTGCGAAGAACACACCTGAGTATCGACCCTCAGTTCTCGGCTCCGCACCAGTGGTCAATGGTTTTACTTCTAACCCAATGCTGAAGAGACAACTCAGTCATGACAGCTTAGATTCTCGAGGCAAAGGCAGCCAACCTGACGATAGTGAGAACGGAGGCCGGCGTAGCAAGCGCCTCAAGAAAGGTACGTCGAGATATTCTTTTTGCAACAGCGCCATGAATGGTCATCTCAGGTCGTTATGTGGTGTCAGGGATGCATCTAATGCATACCCCAAACCTGCGTCCTCGCATTGCGATTGGTGGAGATGACCCCGGCTAAAATCAGCCCTGCAGATGCGGTGCCGACGGTGGCTGGATCACACATGACCTTATTCCGACCGACGCAACCGCGCATCCCAGGAGAGCACGGGTCGTTTGCGCCCGGCGAGGTAAGCAAATCTACTGATGCCATATATTACCCGAATTTAAACTTAGAATCTATACAGAAATGCGAGCAGTGTGGGAAGGGCGACGACTCTGCCACCATTCTCATCTGCGAGTCATGTGACCACGGGTATCACATGGCCTGCCTCGATCCAGTGGTTGTGCACAAGCCGGACTACGACTGGCACTGCCCTAGATGCCTTGTTGGAGATGGCCAGTTTGGCTTTGAGGAAGGTGGAATCTACTCGTTGAAGCAGTTCCAAGAAAAAGCTGCCGACTTCAAAGAAGGCTACTTCCAGAACAAGATGCCTTTCGATCCTGTCCTAAATTGTCCGCGCCCGGTAACCGAGGATGACATCGAACGAGAATTTTGGCGTCTAGTCGCTAGCCTGGAAGAGACAGTCGAAGTTGAGTATGGTGCCGACATTCACTCGACAACCCATGGCAGTGGCTTCCCTACTATCGAGAAGAATCCCCTCGATCCTTACTCGACGGACCCGTGGAATCTGAACATCATGCCTCTACACCCCGACTCATTATTCCGTCACATCAAGTCTGACATTTCTGGAATGACTGTCCCTTGGCTTTATGTAGGCATGATTTTCTCAACCTTCTGCTGGCACAACGAGGACCACTACGCATACTCAGCAAACTACCAACACTTTGGCTCAACTAAGACTTGGTACGGTATCCCTGGTGAAGATGCAGAAAAGTTCGAGAATGCTATGCGTGAGGCAGTCCCCGAGCTCTTTGAGACTCAACCAGACCTTTTATTCCAATTGGTCACCCTCTTGACTCCCGAGCAACTGAAGAAGGCCGGTGTTAGAGTCTATGCTTTAGATCAAAGAGCTGGTCAATTCGTCATCACATTCCCCCAAGCATACCATGCAGGCTTCAATCATGGATTCAATTTCAACGAGGCTGTGAATTTTGCACCGACTGATTGGGAACCATTTGGCGATGCTGGTGTTGAACGACTACAGCAATTCAGACGTCAGCCCTGCTTCTCACATGATGAACTCCTCTGGACCGCTGCCGAAGGTACTGCTACTGGTGGCGTCACAATTGCAACAGCAAAGTGGCTAGCCCCGGCCCTTGAGCGTCTTCGCGATCGTGAAATTGCACAGAGAAAGCTCTTCCTCGATAAGCATAAGCACCATGCCGAACCCTGTGTTATCACCGACGTCATTGAAGGCGCAGGCCCTCGATGTCAGATCAATTTCGCTATTGATGAAGAAGATGTGCCGGAAGAAGAATATCAGTGCGCACACTGCAAGGCTTACGCCTATATTTCTAGGTTCAAATGTGAGAAGAGCGGCAAGGTCATGTGTTTACTCCATGCTGGCAATTTCGAATGCTGTAGTGTACCCGAGGATCAGCGATACTCTGGCAAAGACCATACCCTCCATTATCGACGCACAGAAGAAGCAATCGAATCAATCTACCAGAAGGTGGCCGATAAGGCTCATTTGCCAGAACAGTGGGAAGAAAAGGTCACCAAGGCACTTGAGGAGAATGCACAGCCCTCGTTGAAGGTTATGCGCACTCTTGTCAACGAAGGAGAGCGCATTCCATTCGACCTCAAATCTTTACCATCACTGAAGCAGTTCGTCGACAAATGTAACGAATGGGTCGATGAGGCCACGAACTATATCGTCCGAAAGCAACAAAATCGTCGCAAGAACGAGAAGGCTTGGCGCAAAGGCAGCAAGGCAGCAGAGATGGAAGAAAGAGACCGTGAATATCGCAAGGTCGAGAATATCATGAAATTGATCGAGCAAGCTGAAAAGTTAGGGTTTGACTGTCCTGAAATCACTCAGTTGAACGAGCGCGCTACAGCCATCAAGCAATTTCGTTTAGACGTTTCGGATGCCTTGAAGAAAATCGTTCTACGCAAGACTCAGGAGTTCGAAGAGCTTCTAGAGAAGGGACGAACATTCAATGTGGACATGCCCGAGGTCGACAAATTGGATAAGATGGTTCAGCAGATGAAATGGAACGATCGGGCTCGTGATAATCGTGGCCAATTCTTGACGCTCAAGGAAGTCAACGAACTCATTGAAGAAGGCGAAAAGCTTGAAATACCTGAGTATAATGAATTCTTGGCTCACTACAAGGAACAGAGTTCTCAGGGCTGGGCTTGGGAAAAGAAGGCAAAGGAACTGATCAATGCCGAGATCATTCATTACCCTCAATTAGAAGCCCTCTCAGCCCAAGCTCAAGCTGCTGCACTTCCGGTTTCGACTGATACATTAGCTGCTGTTGACCAGATCCTGGACAGGCAAAGAGACGCACACCGACGCATTGTATCTCTCGTGGAACGAAGCAGGAATGAGGACTTCACAAAGCGACCTAGATATACCGAGGTTCGTGAGACGATGGAGCAACTTGCAGAGTTGAACAGCAAACCCAATGGCACTCTGGATCTGGAGAAAGAGCAAAAGCGACATGAAGATTGGATGCGAAAGGGCAAAAAACTCTTCGGCAAGGCAAATGCTCCCCTACATATTTTAAAGTCTCACATGGAATATGTCTTGGAGAGAAATATTGACTGCTTCGACATCATGACTGACAAGCCAAGAATGCCGGCGGAGCCCGCATCGAGAGAGCCAAGCCCTTCAGAGGCCAAGTTGCACAGCTGGGAGGACCCGAGATTCCGCGAAGTCTTTTGTATCTGTCGACGCATTGAAGCCGGTATGATGATCGAGTGCGAGCTTTGTCATGAATGGTAGGCACTCATATATCCTTTGTGAAGAAAACTGCTAATCCTATAGGTATCATGGAAAATGTCTGAAGATCGCTCGAGGCAAGGTCAAGGATGATGAGAAGTATACTTGTCCCATCTGTGACTGGCGCGTAAGAATCCCACGTGATGCAGCAAGACCCAAACTCGAAGATCTTCAGAATTGGCAAGATGAAATCCCAACACTTCCCTTCCAGCCTGATGAAGAGAAGGTACTCGCGAAGATTATCGAGAATGCACAGGAATTCAGGAACCATGTTGCACCATTCTGCAATCCCGTCATGGCCACCGCCGATGAGTGTGAAACCCAGCGTTTCTATCTCCGCAAGATCGAGGGTGCTGAGATTCTTCTTGCTTATGAGACGAACTTCTTCAGACAAGAACTTCACAGATGGTCGCCAGTTGCACCGGAGCCACCACCAGTCCTTGAAGTATCCAAGTCAACCCGGAAGCCACGCCCTACTAAGCTTCAGAAGCTGTTGGCTCAACACGGTGTTGAGGACCCTGAACAACTACCCCAGAATGTTCGCATCAAGCCTCATAATGTCAACAAACGCAAGTCGAGCGAGCCTTCGTCGTCACGTCCCCAACCTCTTCAGCCCGCTCCAGGACGCTCAGATTCTGGCACGCCCACTTCGCATAGCTTCCCTAATTCAGCAACTATGCATCCTCATGGTGGTCCGACCCTCTCTGGCCTACCATCTGCACATGATCATGCACACCCTGCACACTTTGGCGGTTTCGGACAAGATCCGCATTTCAGCATGAGCCCGTCTTCGAGTACCTCTCCAGCCTTCGCCCCACATGCCTTCTTACATGGCGGCTTGCAGAGTCCAGGATTTGGTGGCAGCCCTCGACAGCCTGGTATCTTCAATGACGCGGCTTACGGCAGACTTGACTCCGTTGCTCTTGGAGCAGGAAACGATAGTCCAATGCGTGACGCCTTTGCTGGTTCAAGTCAAGGCGTCTCAAGGATGTTCGACGAACTCACGCATCAAGATGATGCCGATGAGCGAGGTCCAAAGGATGAGAAGATGGGAAGCAGTCCATCAAGTACTTCAGGTGTTGTAGCTACAGCAGGAAAGGATAAGGATCCAATTTCACATCGCTGGGAGCCGGATGACGATATGGAGCTGTTGTTCGACGCACCATAATCTCTCCTTCTCAGTCTCCCGGTCTCACATGATAGAGCAGAGAAACGAGCATTGCATCTTCCAAAAGGAAAACTTTTTCGGCGTCACGGTCGTCATGATTGCGAGAGCTGAAATGTCAATTCAGCGCTCGCAGTCAGCATTTACATTTGCATTTGTTATGTTAGGATTTGTTTGTTTATTTTCGGTGGTGTTTACGGTGCGGATTTTCACGAGTGGTCAGAGTACTATCTTACCCTGGCCGCGATGACGGAGTTTAGAGACTTGATCGACTTTGTTTCCGGTCTGGCTTGCGCGCATCTCGTATCTCGCATCTGTTGTGGGATTGAGTTTTCTCAACCTTGATTTTTTGTGCCTGTTGGTTGGTGTCTGGTCTGCTCTGGTTTCACGGAACGGAATGGACTGGATGTCGATTGATGGGCTGTGTATGATTCTGTATTCTATTCTTGCATTTGCATCTTGCATTTGGTGATGGGACTTTTAGCTGAGTGTGTTGCATGATGGGAGGGCTCGGGGATTAGATATTTGGGAAGAAGGAAGGAAAGGGGTGTGGAGAGCTGGCTGGCTGGAGATGAACAGTGTTCGCTGCATGGAAAAGGTGATGAGTAAGCTAGGCTTTGATAGAGGAGTACCATACAAAATACAACCAAAATTCAATCAATCCATCCAGTATATGTACGTGCCTACTGAAATCTCGTGATCATTTCTTTTCCCATCCCATCTTACTCGGTCTACACTTCTTCACAAATACTACCGGTATCGAACTTAAATCTAGAAGAAACACTCTTCTATTCGAACCACGCTGCTCTGATCCTCACTCACGGAAAGGAACCACGCTCAGCAAAGCAAAGCAAAATGCTCATCCGATCCGATTCCTACTATATACTATCTATCTATCTATCTATCTATCTATTCCTCAAGACTCGACTGACTGTAAATAACCAACCAACCAACCATCTAGCTAGCTAGCCATCTCATCTCATCTCAGCTCTGCTCAAATATCTATTTCTCTCTATATATATGTACGTATCTATCTATGATTGATTGGGGAAATCTAATTGTTACTTGGTATCGAACGTCATAATTTCCTTTCCTTTCCTGAACTCCCAGCTCCCGCTCTCAACTTTCTTTCTTTCCAGGTTCCAGCTCGCGATGGAAATTACGTTCTTTAACCATAGAAACAGAAACAAAAACAAAAACAAAAACAAGAATAATGACAAAATGTACTGTACTTGACTGTTAATCTATTCACACACCACCCTGTCTCTTCCTCTTCCTCTTCCTCTCCAGATCCAGATCCACCCTCATCACGTAGAATAAACCAAAACCCGACTCGCCGCCCCACAAAACTCCCCCTCATCCCCCGCACACAACATCGCCTCACACTCACTCAACGGCCTACTCGTACCCGTCTGCGCCACTCCATCCGCGCAATAACACTCATCCCCATACTCCACGCCCGCCTTCCCAAACCCCAATCCCTGACACGTACTCACGCACTTCTGCACCGTCATCCCAGTCGACGCACTACCATCCGTATATGCGTACCCACTCAAGACACGCGCGCCAATCGCGTCCGTGAAACAGCCTTGGACGGTATACGTATATGAGGGGCCGAGGACCTGCTGCACGACTTGCGGATACACGTAGCCGGCCGCGGTATAGTTGTAGATATTGATGTGGGAGGCGCCGCCGCATGTTTGGGAGGAGTTGCCGGCGCAGGGCATGGTGCAGCCGGTGGTTTGCAGGGCGGCGGAGTTGGAGAGCGAGTAGGCGCAGTAGCATTGATTTGCGTATTCGACGCCGGCGAGCGGGTAGTGGGAGGATTGGCAGTAGGATTCGCAGAGGGAGATGGTCATGTTGGGGGACCAGGTGGTGATGGAGGGGAGGGCGCGGTGGCCGGATGTGTCGTTGTAGCAGCCGAGATAGGTCCAGGGGGAAGGGCTGGTGACGGGGGGAGGTGGGGTGAGGATTGTTGAGGTGGAGGTGCTGGAGGTGGAGGAGGAGGAGGAGGAGGAGGAGGACTTGGTTGAAGTTAATGTCGAGCTGCTGCTTGTCGAAGAGGAGCTTAGTGTTGATGAACTGGTCGACAAAACAGAGGAAGAACTGCTGGGTTTCGAACTCGTCGATGAGACTGTAGAACTGCTCGAAGACGGTAAGCTACTCGATACACCAGAATTACGTTGATACAACGTAAGTCCAGCAGCTCCACCACAAATCTCACTCGAGTTCCCGCTGCACGTCATCTTACATCTTCCATCCGTTTCGATGAAACTACCAAATGTGAGGGTGTTGCCGCAATAGCATTGTGTGGAGTATTCGAGGCCGAAATAAGTGTATTGTGTACAGTTGCCTGCACAATGCTCGATCGTCATGTCGTCTGCTGTCTTTCGGAAGGATTGGAGGGTGCGGATTGTCTGGTTGTCGGATTGACAACCAACGTAATTGTAATTTCCGACGGTTGCTGGGATTGATGGGCCGGTGCTCGTTGGCTGTACGCTACTACTACTGCTTGTTTTGCTGGACGTGAGAGAAGCAGATGAAGTCGTTGATAGTGATGAGAGACTTGAGGATGATGACTTCGTTGATGAAAGGCTTGATGAGGTGGTTGAAACACTCGTTGATGAGGACTTCGTGGAGGACAGACTCGTCGATGACAGACTGGATGATGAAGACTTCGTTGAAGAGAGCGTCGATGAGGACTTCGTTGATGAGCTCGTCGAAGACAAACTGGATGTCGACGACGAGGATATTAACTTGCCAATCGCAGGATTATACTTCGTCCTATCATACCACACCTCCAAATAACCACCCACACCACCACACCACTGAGTCTTGTCCCCAGGACAGGCATAATTCATACAACTACTATCAGCAGCCTTCAACGATGCATTCGGAATGACAGACCCGTACCAACACTCAGTGGTATATTCCGTACCTCCAAAAGGATATCCCGCTTTCAAAATCTGTTGTTGACACATGCCATTGGAGTTATTGGCATTGTTGAGTTCAGTCGGTTCCACTCGGGCTCCGGCACCATCGTGGAAGCATCCAAGGTATTGGAATTGCGCGCTTCCGTTACTGAGGAGAGGGCCCACGACAAGAGGTTGTAAAGTGCCCGTGAAGTTCATGACGTGAACGCCGAACGTCAAGTCATTTGTGTTCAGGGTCCAGGCACCAACGTATGTTATAGGATCGGAATTCAAGAACGCCGACGGCGGCTCGAAATAAACTGTCGCAGTGGCGGAAGATCCAGGTGTAATCGCCTGACCTTCAGAGAAGTCCGTGGATGGGTTGGTGGCTCCAAGAACAGCTCCTACGGGAGGCTTTGATTTTGTGATGATGAGATTGGAGCCTCCCTTGTTGGTGAGACGAATAGTCTGCGTGATTGAGCCAGAGCTGGATAAAGTGCCAATATTAATCTGGGTAGCACAGCCGTCATCTCCTGTACCTGGACAATCAGCAAGAGGGAGCCATCCTCCTTCATTCGTTTCCTGCTCTAGCAAAGCGATGGGAACTGTTGAAGCGGTGCCAGTGAGAGTGACAAAGTCATTACCGCCATTCGAGAATACAGTGAGCATGGTGAAATGACTCCCAACAACGGATGTATTAAATGTAACGGTGATGGACACGGAAGATCCCGTTGGCACGACCGTGTTCAGGGCAGGCAGATCTTGGGAAGTAAAATAGCCATCGCTGTCTAGGGTTGCGTTCGAGCTCATCGTAACATTGGTGAATGGTCCTTCACTATTCGTACTGAAAGCGTATCCGAGAATAACCAAACTCGATTCGCCAGTATTCTGAAGCAGGAATGTGCTAGTCGATGGGGTATTGGCCGATGATCCTACCACGATACCCGGAAACGTAACTTGCAGTGGACTAACGGATAAGTAGGCGCCGCTGACAACGACCTTTCCAGAAAGACTGATGCTCTGTTGCGTGGAATATCCAGTGGGGACATTCGTGGTGTAAAGTGTCAGAGCAGATGCTAGGACTCCAGGAGAAACCGATGGCGAGCTGGTACTGCCACTATTGAGCACATAGGTACTGAGATTGAATGTGACTGGGAAGGAGAACGATGCACCAGCAGTCAGGCTGCCGGTTGGCAAGCTCGAATTCAGAGCTTGGAAGACTGGATTGCTCACAGTCAGACCCTTCACCTTCGTAATAGCAATGTTCGCGGTGCACGTGACCTTTACGGTGCTCGCATTTCCAATCTGAACCGAGCCGAAATCAACTAGGGACGCGCAGGTGAGTGGTAAGGCAACAGGAGCTCCAAATCCGAGGATATTACCATTAGACGTCGTCATGTAATACCGTCCATCGCCAAATGTGACTCGTGAGAATTTTGTGAGCCCTCCGGTTGCTGGTAGAGGAATTCTCACCATCTTACCATTGACCGGAACTGCGTTGTACGCCCTCACGCCATTTGTATCGCAGACCCAGAGAATTCCAGTGCCAGCTTGCCCATTAAGCGTCGTGATGACAGCTGGTCCAACACCAACTGCTCCTGGAGCAGTCTCATTGGTTTGGGCCACTTGCGTAAAAGTTGGACGGCTTTTATCATCGAACCCCAGTGAATAGACATATGTAGGCTCGCCGACGGGCGTGACGTATAGATAGCCCCCTTCCAAGGGATAGGTGCCAGGGTTCCCGAAGATAAAACCACCGCCTAGTCCTGAGTTAGCAATGTCCGTCCAACCACCTTAAGGTAATGATTTCAAAGCGAGAGGGTACTTGCCTGGAGGTGTCAGTGTCTGAATTATAGCATCAGTGCTACCAGAGCCCATTTTATAACCGCCCAGATCATCAGCGTTTGCAACGAAGCAATTACCAATTTTTCCACAAGTAATGGCTAGACGAGACACGCCTCCACCCGAGAAGACTGACGGATCGGGTAAGACAACACCACCTGACCCCAGATCACGGTCTCCAAGGTCCATGGAGTTGTAAGTTGCTGGCTGGAAATAATCTTGCTGAGTAAGAGACCCGTTTTGGCTGACCATCAGATTAACCATGCATTCGGCAAGTGTGTCCATAGGAATATGGCCTGGAGCAGGTGACGCTTGATTGAGTCCTGTACCTTTACCGTTTCCGGTAGCAACAAAAAGACGTCCAGAGTTGTCGGACGCGATTGCTGAACCGGCCATCCAGATTCCAGCAGCACCGCCTCCACCATTGTACGTTCCATCCTCCGCCGGCGAACCAGGACCGGCAAATGTGGCATATCCAGTAACGTACTTTCCGGCTGTGCTCATTCCAATGACCCATCCGGTATAATTGAAAAGGTCACAATGAGCCCCGAAGCCTGCATAAACAATGCCATTAATCAAATTCAGACCGGTTCTCTGTAGATGATCACCTCCCGTGAAGCGTCGAGTATTATCATTATCGGCTGTAGAGCGTCAGCGGAGGGAGTAGATAGTGCTAGAATCCGAAGCTTACCCGGAGCACCTTGAATATTAGTTGGAAATCCAGGCTTCTCCTTCAAAGTGGCAGAATCAATAGCATGAAAACGATATGCACCGTTCTGCCAGCCACTTTGCCCAGTAGCACCGTAACTCTTTGCCCAGAAATATACAGTATCAGTTGAAGGATCGATGACCGGTGTGCCTGTGATTCCAATCGTCTGGCCAATATCATTACAAGAAGGAAGATCCGAGACGATAAATGGGCCTTCGCCCTCCGATGCCAAATCCCTTGATGCAACCAACGAACCATTCACAGCGTCCAAAATATACATTCTATTCGCCTTGGAGAAGGCCAGAATCACTTGGCGTCCTAGACTTGTCGGCGTGTAGACCAGAAGCTTAGCGTAGTATTCATCTGAATTGCCTTGGACCGAAGCTTTGTATTGCCAGATTTGGCCGAAGCCGCCTCCTGTGATAATGTTGGGGTCCATGTTATGGGTAGGAAGATATCCGGATTGCGGAGCATCTTGTGTTTCAAGTTAGATACTTGTTCTTGACTAGGAAGGAATGTAGCGCACCTCCATCCATGAGACTGTCAGTAGCATGCGCAGCAAACGCCGGCGCGATGAAGGCGAACGCCCATAGCAGCAAAACAACAAATACACAATGCATAATGAAAGTTGACAACGCAAGCTCTCTGAGCGTCTATGTCATAGCAGTAAAAGATAGAACACCGAGCGAAGACAACCAAGGGAAATGGGAGACTTTGAAAGGAATTTCGACGGTCGATCACTAGAGCGGAAAATACCGATTCTTTTGAAGGGGGCTTGATACACAACTTTCCTTGTCGCCGCCGACGTGCTGCAGCGCGCAAGGCAGATATCGAGGTACCGCGCGCAGTCGACCTGCTGCTCGCGCTACTCGTGCCAACAACCTGCTTCTTGCAGTAGCTCCCGCCATTGATGTCGATGGCAACTCAACTGGGACAAGAAGGTCCAGGAGCAGATAGACGAGGCACTGGTGATAAGAAAGCTTAGCACCCAGCAAATCCGATCTTGACAAGCGCAAAAGCGAAAATACGATCATTTTCCCATGCGTGATGCGAGCATGGTTTACGCAACCTTTGGGATGGACCCGCAAGGCCGCAAGGGGAAGGACCATGGTCTGGAGTCTGGACGTTTCGTAAACTTGGCAGGGCCGCTCCCAAAAGAGCCCAATTGAGAACGTGGCACAGCAGCCAATATTGGCTGCCACGGAGGCTGATTGGCTACAGGATCCAAATCGCTGGGAGTTGCCAAGGCTCGCGTAGATCGACAGCAAGAAGCTGGCCAATCACACGTGCCCACAGACAGTGTAACCCGTTTTGGGCATCTGCGAAGCCCCCCCCTTGCGAAGCGAGCGTCGGTACTGATTGACATGAGCATGATGAGATGCGGATTTGCTGCGGATGGAGATTGAGATGGAGATTGAGATGGAGATGGACAGCTTCCTAAACTGCGGCACATGATCAGGGAATCGACTGAATATCGCTCAGGCCCTGTCACCCAGTGACCCAGCGCAGAATGCTGTTTTTAGAATATGATGTCAACACCTCGTACACATTCGTGGTTGCTAGAAGTCTGTAAGCAGATGCCATCTCGAGTTGGAAGGTCTGGTATGTACGATAGTGCCCAGAGTGAAGCAACTCAGAATAGTTTGAATATCTGCCCATTCCAGTGCGACTTGCTCGATCACATTTTCCAGGTTGGATCCTCCACCCGTGTCATATCATTCAGCTGGTTATCGAGCGCCCAAACTTCCATTTCGAGACTTCCGAAGACGGCGTTGCGGTGTACTTGGCAGGTAAGTCTGAGCGAGATGTGGCGCCTTCTGCGAAGCAATGATCATCCATCACATAGTCATCGTGGCTTCGTTGCGAGCGCCCAACCCAGGGCCGCACAAGCATTCGGCTGAACGTCGTCCGCAATATGGTGGAAGTTGAGTGCGTCAATGCCGTGCGAGGAGACATCGGCTTTTCGAAATTGCGCATCGAGGAATGCGATGGAACTCTTCTCATCCTTGACGGCGCGTCGCAGAATGTCTCAACATATGTAACAATTTCGCGCAGGGCCAAGGCAGGTTGAGGAATTTTATCAAAGAATCTATCTCTGATGCACGTGGAAAGAAACGTCGCGGGATGAAGATAAGATAAGTGCAGAAAAGGGGGATGATAAACTCTGCCGCCTGGTGCCTGAGTCTCAAAGTTTAGCTGCAGCAGACGAACCTTTAAGGTTAACCCACCTTGATCTAGTGTGAGACCTATATTAAGCTTATAATTAGCCTTTTGCCGAACGCAGCTCATTCGCTGGCAAGATTTCGACGTCGCAATCTCTTATACAGTAACGGTCGTCAAACAAAAACACGGCCATAACACGGCCATAACAGCAACCCTCATGTTTTTCCCTCTCTCTCTCTTTCTCTCTTTCAGCCAAAGCCTTCTCCGGCAATTGTAGCTGGAATCAGACCTTGCGAACCTTAGCAAACACTTATCACAAATCAGAACTGGAGACCATATGCAGGATGCAATGGTGATAGATACCTGCAAGGGCGCTGCAATGATGATCGGGTACGAGTTTCTTTACGAGCATTGTCCCTTTCATCTTATCCCAAGAAAGTCACGCCGGTCCGAATTAGGATCAAAGACCGTTATAGCACGTGACTGAAACCTTCTTGCGCGGACATCATCGTGAGCTGATTGGACCAAAGACAACGAAGATATCTGATGAAGTAGCATCAGCCAAGTTGGCTATAAGATCTCGTAACAACGTCAGCCAGCCTCCGTGATTCAAAGAGAGCATAGGCAAATAGGAGTAATTCTAGACCCGCTTCTGAGTTCCGAGTGTTGAAGTGGTGATCGTCGATTTTGGTGCGGCGACTACTTCTGGGCCCATGCTAGCTTGGGAGTTTGATATCAGTCTAATGCTAGCTCGGACTTGGTAACAGTCTATCGAAACGAGTCGCTTCAACCAATGCATACATAATGCAACCGGGTTGATGCAATGGTACCTGACCGAAGCTAGACAGTTCTAGCGACTCAGGGTCTTCAAACCAGTCAAACTCGTTCCCCAAGGCACGGTCAGTGTCGTTTTCTGGATAACCGTTGTGAGTTGGCTACATATCCAGCCAACGACGACCCGCAGTCGATAGCCTCGATTGCGAAGAATTATCGACACAATGTATCGTAACTTCTCAGCTATGAAGTATTCAACAAATTTGGCAAGGAATTCCAAAAGAAGAGTGAATATATGGGTCTTTCAGCTTCTTTCTTGACGTCTTCACCTCGAGATCTCTTCCGTCCTCGAGCGGCTCGCCTCCCTATTCAAAAGTCATAGTTTCAGCAGTATCGCTCTTCGACGGGATGAATTCAGCTGTCTCTAAGTATCGTTTTCCTTCCCGTGTCCTTGACCACTGGCTATCTAAACCGTGTTACTGACCAGTTGTTCGAATACGAGACGCCACGACGAAGGACAGTCTCCACGAGCTCTTTCAGATGGCCAAAATTATGACCATCGTGTCGGATGAAGGGTCTCCCATCGATGACCGCTATCTCTGGCGTCGACGAAAGATGGAAACCGTAGTTGAGCACTTCGTCTGCACCATCACGAAGCTGAGCGAGGCCTTGCGCGTTATCGATCTCGAATGGCATCAACTGCGAATGTACAAATACGATGACTCGAAAGAAGGCATACGGTATCATGCCACAGATCCTAATCGGCTTCGCAGTATGGAACAAAGGCTGAAGTGCGATGAGATGTTGTTCGCAGTTGAAGGAGTGTATGTTAATTGTCTTCAAGCATTTCGAAAGCTCGAAGGCTTTGGACGTCTCCTCTGAAGCACATCTGCCGCTTCCTACGTGATAGGTGAATCGGTGCTTCTAAGTCAGAGCAATCAGATAAAGTCGCAGCATTGGATTCGAATCATCGTGTCTTTGAAACGCTTTGCGGCTTTGCCATCGTTAGAGATTCTGTACAAGAAAGTCTTCCGCTATTCCAAGAATGTTGTCACCATAGGAGATGCTTATCTGCTATATCGAGCGAGATAGTTCTTCATCGTTGCAATCGCTTCTATCGACGTCGAGGTGCGGGGAAAGAAGGTAGCGCCTACCCACGCCTCTTGAGGTTCAAACTACGACGAGTTAATCGAAATCTCGAAAATCTGGACCATTGGCGAATACATACTCGTGTCAGATCTTCAAGAATACAATGTTGCATACCTTAGGTGACGTTCTGCTTCAATTCGCAAGCGAGGTTACACAAAGAATAGAAAAAGAAATTTTGGTAGGAGATCGCGGAAAACCATGCAAAAGGTAGGTACTTTTGCGAAGAAGGAAAGAGCACCATCTCGACTACGCGTCTGCGGCTCCCTCGAGAAAACATCCCCATTGAGTACTTTATAAAGGGAAGGAGCATTGAGAATTTGTAAGGAACTCATTCAAGATACGTACTTTTCCTAACCTCACAACATCACTCAAATATTGCAAACAACCAGTCCTCTACGATCGAATTCCTTTGCGGTCGCAAATTCGCTGCGATACTGATGGCGTATCCATAAAGACGTTCTGACGCTCGCATCAACTTTTGAAAGCTTTCAACGTCGTTGCTTGGCTCACCAGAATTTGCAGGCTTCATCTCTGCGATCCTATCTGACGCGACGACCCGCATAGCCTTCGCATCATTGCGCTTTTGTCGTTAGACCGAGGGCTAAATTACTCGAAAACTCTTCGTTGGCAGCGTCAATACGAGCATGCTTCTCAGTGGAAGGGGACGTTGATATAAACGACGCGGCAGTATAATCCATCGCGCAAATCATTTGCAGATTGAGAGGTAGAGACGTTCTCATTACGGATTACTGCCCGTCATCAATAAAACGCATTTGCTCCATTTCAAGTCGGCGATATGCGATAGATTGCTGCTCGAGATATCCCTCCAGTGGACATGCATAACGACCCTGACTACTATGTCTCACAGAGTCAGATTGTTGTCTGCAGATGTGGTTGCTCGGAACGACAACCTATTTGGTAGCATTCGATTGAGTGACTGCCATCTTTGTCAAGCAGACGTCACGTTTCTCGGTTCGATCTTGAGGTTTTGTTTGCATTTTACGCAAGATTCGCGAGTAGTGAAGTTACGAAGCTATCGCTAGTATATATCGTTTACCCTAGATTTTTCTACCCGCATTGTTCTCTCTACCTAAGGCACCCGCATTTCATTTCATGGATATTGGAAATTTCTATGCGATACGCGTTTAGGGAGTCACGCAGTGTACTAGTGATCGCAAGGTGTAGCAATGGGATGTGGGCTCGCTTAGCAAAGCTACTGTTAAAGCAGCGGGATCAATACCCTCAAAATCATACCCAGAGGCAATATAGTCTGAAATAACATCGCTTACTATCACATACGACCATAGACTGAGGAGAATTGGGCATCCCGTCCGCTCTGCCATACACAAGCCTCAGATCGGTAGATTAGTAGTTGGGTGGGTGACCACCAGCGAATACCTACTGTTGTATGTTTTTTTGCGCTTTTGGTTCTGGCATTCGAAGGCATTGTTTTCATTCTCAATTCTTGGCAAGTTCTTCACAAAATTGATAGGGCCCAATTGATAATGAATAAAAGTAGCTTTTGTCTTAGTTATCGCTGTTTTTTTATGCGTCTTCGCTATTGGAAGAGATGAATGTTTGGGGTTGACGTTTTTGAGGAATGGATCTGCATTCCTCTTCCTGCCACGAAGTATACCTGCCAACCATATAGCGTCCAACAATACTGGCGAAGAGTTTAGCGAAACATATAACATCTGCCCATGTCAACGTCAAATATTCAACGACATTTCCCGGCACACTATCACAATGCATCGGCTTCCTGTAGCATTGTCCTTGGCGCTTGTGGTCACAACCGGCAAGGCTTCAATATTCGACTCGAGCCTATGCCGCAGCATATGGATAACTCTATTCGATGATGGAAGTCCTCCAGCACCAACATACGTGCTCTCCTCGTAAGTCACCACCTCTTCCTATTCTCATTCTTACTCAGATCTTTCAACAGACAAACATATTCACTTGCAACAACTCCCTGTCCAACCCTCGGCATAATGCCATTAACACCTCCTGCAGGTGGCAAAAAGACAAAGACCCATGGCCATGCACACTCCTATCCTAATATGTGGAACCCGACTCCGCCTCCGTCTGCTTTACTCCCAGTCCCAATCATCACTCAACTATCACCATCACCACCACCAGTCCTCCCATCGCAGCCAATACCAGCCAATAGTCCTCCGCCACTGCAAGGCAATCCGACCCCATCTGCATTACCTCCAGTCATCACAACAGGATCGCCACTTCTCCCATCGCTACCCATAAATAGTCCACCACTGCAACCAAATCCTCCGACGACAAGATACATGACGGTTCCGTTTCCACTCTGGAACAGAACTAGAAGTACAACTACAATGCAAAACGAGCAGGGCGGGGTGACAACACAGGTACTGTTTCCTCCTATTTCTTCCAATGCGGTGTCGATGCCCGCGGTGGTTTCGAGCTTTTCTTCTAAGCCGGCACCGGAGATCCCTGGGGCTACGAGTAATGGTGGACCGAAGGTTTATCTGCCGGAGTC
This sequence comes from Mollisiaceae sp. DMI_Dod_QoI, assembly GCA_009613015.1. Lineage (NCBI taxonomy): Eukaryota > Fungi > Ascomycota > Leotiomycetes > Helotiales > Mollisiaceae > Mollisiaceae sp. DMI_Dod_QoI. The sequence continues at coordinate 202,370 of VXCB01000066.1, forward strand.
GTCGACATCGGCAGCCTTGGTCCTGCCTAGGGCATCGGTTCAAACTGCTTTACCTTCTTCTGCTGTTGCTGGTGCTCGGGAAGAAACCAGCATCCTTCTTGAACCCGCATCTTCAACGCAGATGCTCAATCCCCCGGGCGCTTCCGTCATACTCAATATCCCGACACCATCAATCGCGAATTATTTACCATCTTCTATGTTTGGTGCTCCCGCTGGAACAAACATCCTCACTGTTTCATTATCGCCAACGCCGGGGGTTTCCAATGTCCCTGATGATGCCACTACTTTGCTTGCTCGAGCTATACCGTCGATGTCGACCCAGGGTGTTTTACCAGCTTCCCAGATCCCAGAGAATACGGAGACAGGCCTCTTACCATCTTCACTCCCTGAGATAGTGGCACCAAGTACGGTCAACGTTGCTCAATTCTCATCTATCACGGGTTTCAATCCACCACCAGGCACAATTTCTGAAGCCATCGGGATACTACAGAGCACTACCTCTTCGGTATCCTCTCAGGCTGAGGTGACCTCACCCGTCTCGCCACCCAATCCACCCAATTCACTCCCCTCCTCGCCATGGATCGCCGCATCTGGGCTTTCCTCACCATCAGTGGCTTCTGCGCTGTTATCATACCTTGCGCCCACTTCGCTAACAAGCTCTATTATCCAGGCACCTGTACCAGTGGAAACATCGAGCTCACCAAGTGCTTCGGCCATATCACCTATCGGCGGTTCTTGTAGCGCCGACAATGTCTGCCCAGCTGGAGAGTGCTGCAGTCAGTACGGCTTCTGCGGAACTACTTCAGACTTTTGTGCCTCCGGCTGCCAGCCAGAAGCCGGTTTCTGCTGGTCTTCATTGCAATCTGGCTCTTCGTCGATTGTTTTATCAAGGCCATCAACCAGCCCAGTTCCTCTCGTCGACACCGTCATCGCTTCACCCTCGTCGCCTGCGTCTCAACCATTTCTACCAAACAATATCCCAAGCAGTTTGATTGGGCCTTCTTCTGGCATTCAAACGCCCGCTGTTTACTCGGCTTCATCTACCATAGTTGCCAGTGTAGGTCCTAGCCCAACACCCAACTATCCAGAATGCAATACAAACTACAACATACCTCAAAGCGGAAATTGGCACGAGATATTCTTTGGCTACGGTGTCACAGAAAACACAGATAATCCAGGAAACCCTGGGAACATTGACCCAGTATCAGCCAGCGCATACACCATGGATTTGCAGAGTAGTATAGAAGCTGCTTGCTCTATTGTAGAACTGTGCTTGATATTTGCTACTGAAAATAGCCTGCTAAGTATCGATCTGCATGTTGTGCGACTAGTAGGGGATCAGGTTTATTGGCAGTGTGTTGGATACCCGCAGACGGTGGGAAGTGGTGATTATTTTGCGGTGCCAAATTCGTCAGTTGTGGTGGCTTACGGTTTTGATCTTGATGTTGTTGCTGCTGCTACGAGTACGGTTGTCCCAATATTGCCTTCGGCCCCACCTGTCGGGATTGCCACTAGTATTTCTATCCAAGCAGAAGTTTTCTCGAGCCTGGCAGCAGTGGTGGCCACAGTACCGCTTTCATCGACACAAGACTCGATCTCGCCAGCTCCCACGAATGGACCCACTACCAACGGAGTCTGTGGCAATGGAATAACCTGTCTGGGCTGGATTCTAGGCCAATGTTGCAGTTCCTTTGGTTTCTGTGGAAACACTACAGACTACTGCGACGCAGGGTGCCAGTCAAACTACGGAATTTGTTCGGACGCCTCAAGCAGCATCACTACGGCCACTTCCATATTCCAACCTTCTATCGTGCCATCTTCGACATTTGCGTTGCTTCCTAGTATCAGCCCTACTCCTGCACTTGAACCACCCAACTGCGGCTCAATAGTCGGCTCAATAATCATCTCAGGTGGCCTAAATCCAGTCTCCTGGGGCCAATTATACGTTGGTGTTGGCTTCGCCGAAAACCCAGACAATCCTGGAAACACAGGCCCTGATCCAATCACTATATCCTATCTTCCCGACCTGATCATAAATCTCGAAGCTTCAAGGTGCCAGGCTCTGCAACTATGTTTGCAATCTGCCTATGCGCAAGGGTTCCGGAACGTTGATTTCCATATCTTGCTCGATTCTTTAACCACGGGGCATTGGGTGTGTACGGCGTATTCCAAGCAAGCTGGTGGAGACTTCTTTAATCTCTTGAATCTGGACATAGTGGTGGCTTATGGATATGATCTTCTGGAGGGGTTTTACAAGCCTCCGGTGCCGTCATCGTCGATCAATGCTGCTATCCCTACGGCAGATATATTTTCCTCCAGTTTGGGAGCTACTGCCGTGATGGCTGTCGCGCCTACATCGACTCAAGTCCAAGCGTTACCGACGGCCACAGCACTGATTCCTACGATAGATGGGACTTGCGGGAATGGTATTACCTGTCTAGGTTGGGTGCTGGGAGAATGCTGCAGTCAATACGGTTTCTGTGGGGACGACGCAGGATTCTGCGGGGCGGGTTGCCAATCTGAATTCGGTATCTGCGGCCTTCCATCATCCTCATTGCCTCTATCTGTTCTTCCCAGCAGCACTCTCCAAGTCGCCTCGTCGTCTCTCCCTCTCTTCCCCAGCAGCACGGTTCCAATCTCATCCCCATCTCCCACATGTGTTACCATTGCTTCCATCTCGGACTATAACTGCGGCGCCGTCTTCGCCGAAACAGGCCAATTCAACGTCGACTGGACACAACTTTTTTTCGGCTCCTGCCGCGTCGAAAACGCCGACAACCCTGGCAACTACAATGGAGAACCCGCGGTAACAAGCACTTATCCTTCCGGCCCCATCGCCACTCAGGCAGCAGCGAGTTGTACTACGTTGAATGATTGCATGAGTTGGGCTGTTGCGTTTCCGGGTTCGTATCTTAATGTGGATTTGCATCTCTTGGATGATGGTGGGGGAATCGCGCATTGGGAGTGTGTGGCTTATTGGAACAATGCTGAAGGAAATTATTTTGGAACGGTGAATGACAATGTGTTGGTCGCTATGGGGTATGATTTTGGTGGTCCTTAGATAGAGAAGGAGGGGCGGAGAGGATAGTGTTTGATTATTGAAAGGGGTAAGCGAAGGAGTTTGGGGAATGGAGTGAGCTTGTGATTCAGGAATCAGGATGTGTCGTTCTAGGTTTTGTTAATATTAGATATTCTATCTCGGGAATGGAAGCGGGCTTTTTTATAGAATGAATGATGTGTGCAGTTTATTTAGCTTTGTGTCTTATCTTTATTCCACTGGCTCGTTGTCTGATGCTCACAACATAAAAGCCTTAACATCCTAGTAATAATGTTTCTAAGACCCTTCCTCGTCTACTATATGAGTGGCTTCTGTGCCCACTTATTGCACAAGATATTAACTAGCACCTTTAATGTCCATCCCTGCGTAACGGAAAACCCTACGTGCCGGAAAATCCAACCGGTACATTGACTTCAAGCATCATAAAATCTATGCACACCGGAATATCTCGTAAATTTTTTTAGAAATTATATTCTGTGGCCACTCCTGCACACCTTGAATGCCTCCAGCTGAAAAAATCATGTTCGCGTCGTCGCCCCACGCCTGATTTGTTAAGAGTCTCCTTTTGTTGTAGCGTAACAGGCTTTCTCTACTACAGCGGCACTACGAGCTTGTACTACCTCCAAAACTTACAAAAGGACTTTAGCCGAGTTCTTGGACCTCCCCACTATCCCCTCGACCGGTGAGACATAGTCCACGCTAAGCAGGGGGGTTTGCACGGACAGCACAGCATAAAATTATGTACCTTCGCATACAAATTTATAAGTAAGATACATCATTTGAATGCAGCGCGTCCAGGCGCGCTCTCCAATTATGCTCTCTACATACACGCTCACTAATGGACGATACTTCTAAGAAGCAGAAAGCTCAGTC
>VXCB01000067.1:0-205546 GCA_009613015.1 Mollisiaceae sp. DMI_Dod_QoI
GGAAGTAATTATAAAATAAAATTAATAATTAAAATAAAATTTTATATAAAATTAATTTAAATAATATTAATTTTAAAAAAAATAAAAAAAAAATTTTATTAATTCGAATAAAGAAAAAAGAAAATAATAATAATAATAATAATAAAGAAATTATTATAAACTCGAATAGAAATTTAGAAAAAGAATAATTTTTAATAAAAAATATTATTAAAAATATATAAAAAAAATAATTATAATTAAAAAATAATTTAAATTTCAAAAATTAAAATAATTAATATTAAAAAATTAAAATATAAATTTTATTTTATTAAATTTTTAAACTTTTACAAAATTATTAATTTAATTATTATAACGTTTTTAATAATATTTAACTTTCGATTAATTTCTAAAATATATATATTATTCGAGTTAATAAGTTTTTTAATTTACTTTTATAACTTCGATTATTCTTTTCTTATTTCTCTCGAATACTTTACTTTATTATAAAAGTTCTTTATATATATAAAGAACTTTTTCTTTTTTTCTAAATTTTTTAATTATTTATTTTAAAAATTTATTAAAATCTTTTTTATTTTATTATATAATTACTTCCTTTACGTAGTTTACTAAACTTTTCTATACTTAGTATATTATATTATAAATAATTTATTTTACTTTATCGAAAACGATTTTTATAATATTTTACTTTTTATAATTCCTTTTTAAATATAATATTACTAATGCTTTATAACTTTTACAAAGAAAGTTTATACTAAGTTTTAGTAAATACTATTACTCTTAAAGAATAATATTAAAATAATCTCGAAATCTTTATACGAATATTATACTTTATACTTTTATTAATAAAGCGAACTTTTATAAGCTTTCGCAAAACTCCAGCGCTCGTACTCTTATACTCTAAAGCTCTCGAGTCGTTAGGAAGCTCCTAGTTATAGAATTAAATCTTTCGAATACTAAAGATAAAGAGTTCTACTAGCGATAAATTAAAAAAGCAAACTTGCATATTGAAGAAGCAAACTCGCGTGCTAAAAAAGCAAACTTACACGTACGAGAATTTAAGAAACGCTTTTAGTATATGGAATAATTATTTATAAAGTAAATACGCACTTTCGTAATACTTCCTTCTTTAGTATCGTTTTTTTTTTCATTAGCGCCGTTAGCGCCTTCGCTATTACTTTCTTTTATTCTCCAAATTATAAAGTAAAATAGTATTTTATTTAATATAAATACGTTTTTTAAAATTTATAATAATTTCCAAATAAAAAATTACTTTAATTTGTATTTTAGCAAAGCTTTTTTACGATTTTAAATACGAAATATAATATATAATATAACTTCTCGTATTAAAAAAATCCTTTAGTTTTTTACAAAATTAAATAATAATAAAACTTATTATATTAAGTTTTGGAAAGTATAGCTTTTTAATTTATTAAAAATATACGATTAATATTTTCTAAATAAATACTATCGTAAAAACTATATTTTTAGTAATACTAAAAGCCTCGCTTAGGAATTTTTAAAGCTTTTATTCTTAAATCGAGAAAACTTTACTATAGTATTATAATTAGTAAATTAACTAATAGCATTCTTTTCAAACTTAACGAAAGTTTTCTAAGTCGTATATTAATTCAAAAAGCTATATATAGCTTCTATTAAACGTTTTTAAAACTTCTATAAAATCTTTTATATAATGGTCGCTATAGTATAAATTACCGATAATATTACTTTACGCTTAAAGCTAAAGAACAAAATCACTTATAAGCTTCGCTTTAAGCTTTATTAAAAGTAGCCCCGCTATACGACGTTAGACGAATAAGTTAAAAGGATTCAAAATAAAGACGTGGGCCAGCATGCTAAAAGCACCTTGTACAGCCAAGCCCCCTACAGCCAGCCGCGGGCCTCCCGAACTCAGCCAGCCTCCAAAAAAACCTATGGAACCTCACGCCAGGCCGTATGCAGCTCTATAGCGACGACAAAGCCTCCCCCAAAGACGGCGCCAAGCTACCCCAAGCACCATACTCCCGGGTTCTCTAGCGGCTCCCAGCAACTAAAGGCCTCTAACGACCGCTAGAAAACTCCCGCTACAGACCATCGAACTCTTGGACCTCCTAAACGCTCTGCCTCCCAATACCTAGCTAGAATCAACAAGCTAGAGCCCCAAACCGACTACTATAGCCCTAAAAACCCCACTCAGCCTACCTACCCTTTAGAGGACTTTAACGACGAGCCTCCAGCAGCCTACTTCAATGCACCTGAGCCTAGCTCACGGGCAAAAGAAAAGGCCTAAAAAAAGCCTTCTTTCTAGGCCAAATGCGAGACATGCGCTATTTTGATTTTAAAAAGCTTCTTGGGGGCCAAAATCTTACGACAACTGCCACCTTTACTAAAAATAAACTTTCTTACAAAGTTTTAACATTACTTAACTCAAAAGCAAACGCGTACGCGCTAATTAATTCAGCCCTATTCAAATCCCTTTCTTTCTTTTTGAAACCTTTTATTTAACGCTTGCCGAGCCCTATCTTTATCAAAGGCTACAATAGCTTTTATAGTAACTCTATTTCATATTACGCTTTTTTAAACTTTACGATTAACTTTTATATATAATCTTTTACTTTTTTTTTAATTACTAACCTTGGGAACTATAATGTTATTCTAGGCCGCATTTAGCTTGCAAAGCATTATATACTACTTGATTTAGCTTATCGAAAGCTTCTTTAGCTAGCTAATTATCTTTCTACTATCTCGTATGCACGTAACATCGAGATCTTTAGTTTTTGCAAAAAGAAAATTAACGCTTATTATTAAAAAGACTTTCTTCGACGTGACGCCCTTTTTACGAAAGCCTATCGATAATACAATAAAAAGTTAGCGAGCTTAGCCTCTAAACCTGCCGCAAATCAAATAACTTCGCTTGTGCTAAAGCTTGAGCTCCCCCGCACTGCTCCTTTTCTCCTAGTCATCAAAACGTTCTTGTTCGCCAAAGACGCTGCTAAAGCTTTTCAAATTATGCAACGAGAGCTGTCCCGAACGGTAGAAGCCCCTCCGCTTATACAGCGCCGCCAAAAGGCAGTTCCCAAGCTAGCCCAGCACCGGCCCCCGGCAAATTGAGATTTACAACCAGTACCTCCAAAAGCGCTTACGCCCTTTTGTGAGCTACTACCAAGACGACTGGAGCGAGTTCTTGCCAATGATGGATTACACGCAGCTTATCCTGCCTCACGACTCATTTGGAGGGCTGTCTCCTTTTGAAGTAGTGCATGGCTATGCTCCTCGTACGAACTGGGATTAAAAGATCGATCCTGCGAACGCGGCAACCCCTTTTCAGCGCCTGAATGAGAGAGACGCGCTCAGCTATGCTGCTCGCCATCATGAAGCCTGGACCCTGGCTAAAGCACATATAAGCCGAGCTCAAGAACGTATAGCTACTGCTACCAACCGTTCAAAGCGCTTTATCGACTTTAAAGTCGGCGACTTCGTCTAGCTAGACATGCACTACTTTCCCAGCCAGCGCTCTTCGAAAAAGCTCGATTAGCCTACCAATAAGCCTTTCGAGATTATTAAGAAAGTATTCAACTCCTTTCGGCTTAGGCTACCTGACTCTATAAAAATACACGACGTATTTGCCCCGCAAAAGCTCCGCAAGGCCCCCGACGATCCTCTTCCCAAACAAACGCAGCTAAAGCCTCCGCCTATTAACATTACTAGCAACGACGAGTACGAAGTCGAAGAGCTCTTAGCTTGCCGAAAACAGCACGGCAACCTTCAATACCGCGTTAGCTGGCTGAATAGGGACGTCGACTTTACTTAGTACCCTGCCTCAAACTTCAAGTATGCCCCCCGCAAGCTTACAAAATTCCATCTGGCGAATAAAGAGCTCCTAGGACCTCTTGTAGCTCTTTCGAAATGGATTAAGGCGTACGAAAGTGGCATAGACGACTACAACGAGTTGAACAATAACAAGCTAATGGTTGGACGCTCGAGGGCGAGCTTTTTTCGGACGAGGAGGTAGTGTGACGCTCCTAGCAGTGCCCAGCCTTCGGCTAGCCCCTGAGGCACGTGCATCACCCGAGCTGGCGAGCCCCTTGGTTTACCCCTACGGCTTCGGCCGCTCTCTTCCTGTTTCTCCCGAACGCCCTGCTTTATTGCAGGGGTTCTTCACGTATATAGAGAGCTCTTTCCTTCCTTCTGAGCTCTTTAGTTATTTATTCTAAGGATTTACCGAAGTCTCTTCTATTTCGCCATATGACTACTCCCCTCACGTGGCCCGCTAAGCTTCTCCATACTCGGCGCGTCACAATTATTAGAAGTATATCACGTACTACAAGCCTACTTGCAGTTTTATTATATATCGTTTTATACTTTCTAATATATAAAATATAAACTAAGTATTAAAAGAAATGCATTATTCCATATATTTATTCTATTTAACCTAATTAATAGAGCTTGTTTTCAGGATCGAAAACCTGGCTGCGCGAAGAAATTTACTCTTTTCATCGTAAAGTTATAACTTTTAGAAGTTGGATTTGGAAATAGGAGCCCACGGTAAACTACCGATGCGAACCTAGGTACCTCGAGCTAGCATTGAGACAAGCTGACTCAGCCGTTAACTTTATCCTTGGAACCTGCCTTGGTTAGCTCTTTCCCTCATCATTAACAACTATATCGACAGCACGTCGCCAATTCTACTTACGCACTTACCAGAGAATGCCACCCGAAAATGGCTGAAGCCATCGCAGCTCTCGGCGTCATAGCGTCTGTTGCCCAACTCGCAGACTATGGCTTCAAGCTCAGCATCAAACTGTACAGCTTCAGCGAAGCTGTCTACACGGCGGACAAATCCATCAGGGCCATTTCAAATGATGTTTCCCTCACATCAACTGTGCTCAAAGAGTTGTGTCAGATTATCAAATCAGATGACGCTCACGTGGTGTCTGAAAATGCGATCTTGGCTACGAAGCAGACGGTCGATGAATGTCTAAAGATATTTGGAGATTTGGATGAAGCTTTAAGCAAGAGCTTGTCGAGTATGGGGAAATTGGAGAAAGGAGATGTGGACAAGCGGAGAAAGGTGAATAGGGGAACAGCAGCGTTGGAAAAACTGAAATGGCCGTTCAAGCAGCCAAAGATGGAATTGTTGAGGAGCAACCTTGACAGGTTGAAGACGTCTTTGACTTTGATGCTGCAAGTGCTCAGCTATGCTCGAGATGTGTCGAATAGGTATGCCTGTTCAGCTCGTGAGGTGATCAGAAGACTAATCCAATGCAGGAAAGAAACAGAGTCTTCACTGGAGTATCAGAAACAGATTATCGAGAGCCTAGCTCGCTCGGAGCGTGCAATGAAGCGGAGATACTATGCACTTCAACATGCTCTTGAAGATCAGAGCTCTCTAGGAGCGTTCAATGCAAGCGTCAATACATCGGTAAATATTTCGACAACCAGGGATATTGACGAAGCGCCACCCAGTTATCGACACCCCTCTCTAGCTGCAAGCTCTTCAATTCCTGTGGGTGAGCTTTTGCTATGCTTTAGATTAATTCACGACCTTCTTGAGCGCTACCCCGCAGTTACGCTATCTGACACCAATTATGAAGCCATTCGGGAAGCGCTGGTTGTGCTCCAGGAGATTGAGGTTAGCAAGATTGAGAAGCAGTACAGTGAGCAGCCCGCAGCCGCTAGAATCAAAGCAATGAGGAACATTCAGCACCGGCTACAGAATCTTGTCAGGACGAAGAATATTGCACGACGACTGTCCAACGTCAGTGCTTTCAAGGGAGTGAGCTCAGACAGTGAGGTAGAAGAAATTCAAGATACCAAGCAACATATCCGATTCAAGAAAGACGTGGATAATTCCCCTACCCACATTGCTCTTATTCCTGTTATGGGTGGCCTGGCTGGGAAACCCCCTTCGGACCTTAGAGAGAGACCTTCTCGTTATACTGATAAAGGTTACGACGAGGATACTGTATCAGATCCCCTTCAGCCACTGGACCATGAGGAATCGCAGGCGAAGAGATTAGCTGCTCTACAAACCGAGATTGACGACACGGTCGCTATCATGCACCAGAATATCAACAAAGTCTCGGAGCGAGGAGAGCGTTTAGATTCTTTGCATGATCGTACTGATAACCTCTCCGTTTCAGCTAAGAATTTCCGACGTGGCGCCAATCGTATAAGAGTGAGTCCTTGGATGAGGGCATATAGAGGAGTCACTCAGGGCATCGCATATATTGGGAGTGAAAGCTACAAGTCAATACAAGGACTCTCAGAATCGATATATGAGGCAGGATTGGCTCTCTTTTCCGAGCCTGAGAGATATTTGGAGGATGAGCAGCCACATTCTCCTACACCACAACATCAGAATCTTGAAGAAGATTTTCATGCGTCGGATGAATTTGGAGATGACAGCATCGTGGATGAGCTCCTGTCTCAATGGACAACATTACCTGCTCAACATTCCGATACTTCTGTCAAAGGATCTGTAGCATTGCCAAATACATAGCCGTGATCGTCTTTGACACTTTGCTAGCATAAATAAGGAAGTCTATTATGATTTTGACTTTTCGGACCTAATTGGAGCGTTGCCCTCACATCTATGGTGCGTAGACGTTCTGATAAATTAATCGTAATAGTTCCTTGAATGATTTCTTTTGTGAAAATGGAAAGGATTTCATGTTTTAGAGCCCGATTAATACAGGATTATGAAAGAAATATAATTCGACAATAAACACTCCAGAACTATTTGCGCATCTGACGCATATTTTGTTTAAATAAGAAATAAACTCTCCCAGCTATCCGTTACATCAGGGCTCAAATAGCGCGAATTGAAGTATTGCCTGGCCGAGTCTGACAGACCATTAAAATCGACACCTCCAGCCGGATTTCGAGAAGGAGAAGCTTCGTTTTTGATAGGCGGGAAAGAGAAGATGGTCGGGTCATCTTTATCTATCCACACGGAAGCAAATCCCACCCGTTTATATGTTCCTTTGGCACCGGGGACAGGGGCGACGACAAGGCCGTAATAACGATTCCGGGCAGCTGTTGATCCTCCTTCGTAGTATTTGAAAGGAATCCACTCGAGCGTTTCTGCGCAATCATACTGCGTTTCTGGATAATAAACGCACCGATGGACCTTACCAAGGTGTGACACGTATCCCATCTGCGCGTCGGTAGTGTCGTCATCAAACACTCCTGCAAGAAACTCAATCTTGAGTCGGAACCGGATTTCAAGGACAGCAGATACTGTCGCTCTGTTTACAACTTTCGCAGCTGCAAGTATCGTAATAGGGACTGGATCTTTGTAATACTGATGCCTGACACCTTGATCTATCTTGAGCCATGACCATGTGGGCTGATTTTCATGGACATGATATTCGTAACCAGCCTCTGTTGGTCTAAACCACAACAACTCATCGAACAAGAATGGTTCCCACAGACCCGCCAAGTACTTCCATCCTGTGCGGTTCTTGAAAGCTTCTGTGACACCTGAAAAGGCAATATCTTTGTCGGTCGGCACTGTAAGCCAGGCGCGGCTATAAGTCGCCACAATGTCCCACCATAGCGCGAGCAGCATGTAGGTATCCTTAACATTCAACAGCCCGGTAGCTATAGAGCGTTCCGATACTAAGTCCCAAAAGAGTTTCTTGATGTGGGCCGCAGAGTGTTGGTCTAAGGGCCGCTGCTTATATTCGTAGAGGACCTTTTCCCGGCAGTTCCATATAACTCCCCATCCAAAGTTCAAAGTTCTTGGTGGCAAAAGCCGTTCCTGAAGAACCCATCCCCGTCTATTCAATGGAGAACTCGACCACGGATCATAATGGACGCTCTGATTCCACTCGCGCGGATAGACAAACATTTGTCCCTCTACAGGGTGCTTGGAAAGCCGACATGGTTTTGATAGCAAAGGGTCCCTGTGAGAGAAAAGTCCTTCATCACAATTCTTAGCTCCAAGAGCAGCAATGCTTAAGACGCAATTTCCATAAACATCCCCCATAGTGACCGCCTCCTGTGACCAATCTTCCTTTGAGTCTTGAATGATACACAGAGAATCAACCCAAATATATCGAAAATTGAAGCTTCGAGTAGTTTTGATGGCGTCTTGAATCGTCTGTGGTAGCTGAGAGATGGAGATCCCCTTGAGAAACTCTTGGATGTTGCTTTGGAGGAGTTTGAAGTTACCCTTCCCTCCCCAACAGTAACTGAGAGCCGTGTAAACTGGACACGAGTCCAAGGAAGCGGTCATGACAAGCTTGATTGAAACACATTCTCTTGTGCCAAGGTCTAACAGTCGAGTTGGACCTCGTCCTGACTGTATGACATTACATGCCTTGTGCGTTGTCATACATTCGTTCAGCCACGCTCGTGTCAAATCCTGCGTAGCGGAGGATATCGTAGATAATGCGCACGAGGCATCATCTGATTGAAGTTCCATCGTTACATCTGGAAGCACATTTGATAAGCATATATATTGACTCGACCCTGTGGCTCAATGTGGACTTACCCGACTCATATGATAGTGGAAGTTTGAGGACTTCCTTGACTTCACCCTCGTTCTTGCCACTCACGAGAAGGAAGTCCTTATCGCGTTTTGCAGTTTCCTCTCTCCTACCGAAGTAGGTTACAGTTACCTTAAAGTCCTCCCAAGGCTGTCCAAATTCAAAACGCTCCCTCCTAGCTTGGTTGTTGGCTATGATGAGAGTGCACAAATGACAGCCTTTCATGTACGATCTCTTGAACTCATCCCTTGTAGAATAATGGCGGAATACTCGCGTTAACGGATCGCGATCCTTAGAAGACGTAATGATGCATGAGCTTTCGAGCCAAGCTCTGATAGGTTGACATTTAGCACAGAGAATATGTGGTTCGACGAGTGTATTTAGACATAAATCTTGATCGTTAATAGCAGGGACTTTTTGGAATCTGAAACTGTCGAATGCGTAAGACCCCATTTCAGGTCTTGGAAGTTGGTTTTTTGCCTTGCCGCCATCAAGCAGTTGCTAATAGCAAAACTTGTTAACATTGCAATTAGACTCGAAAGAAATCACAGTACGTACTGTAGGCGCTTCGGCTCTCTGAGCTTCTTCCGAAGAGAGCACTGCATATACGATCTTAGTCAACCATGAATACATCATAATGTGTTTCAGTAGGGAAGGGGAAAAGTAAGAAAATAATTTATGCTGGGCATGCGATGCAGTGAGTATATTTTATGGATGCAGGTACATGTGTTGCGTTGCTATAGGCTGGTTAGTATGCACATGCCGAGGTGGATTACTAATTAAGTCACTAGTAACATTAGTCGCTCGGATACAATTAAATAAAAAATATCCAGGTAGATATTTGAATTTGGACCAGAGTACATAACGAGGAATTTGACGGAGATACTAATATCGTGGATTAGTTCCTGTCTTAGTGGACAACATTGTCTGTTCAAAATTACGATGATCCTGTCGAAGGACGTATTGAATCGCCAGATGTATAGCAAGATTTTTTTGATGCCTTATTAGTATGACTGAAGAAGTCTGTCATTATTTTGACTTTCAGAGCGTTGTCTCATATCCATGGTGCTTGGAAATCTATGACGAGGTGGGAAGGTCTAACTTCAGGAACTTTTCTTACAACAAGAGTCGTTTGACTATAAGCCTGGATGGAAATGCTACACAGGAATTATCTCCTGAAGGCTGTATCCAAGCCGATTCCTTGCGAGTTCGATTCACCTTCAACCAACAGGTCCTCATCTCGTGCAAGGAGCATGGTTTCTGCCTCACTTCTCGGACGATTACTTGATAGTCTGATCTGGCGACGAGATCCTAGCTCAACCACTTCGAAGGCTACTTGGGTATCAAAACCCTTCATGCTCCTGCGCCGCAATTGACGAAGCTATCACCTACGACTTGCTCACAGTCAGCCGGCTAGACATTGATAGGAGAACAACTGCAATAGTCAAAGAAGTTATCCTAGTCCCCGCAGGCTCTGACCCTAAAGGACGGCTCAAAACTGGATCTGTGCAAACTCAGAAAATTCAAATTGTACAAGTCCTCGAACATGTCGAGTAATTTGACCTTGCACTTCGATCTTGATGACGAGATAAATAAAGACATGCCGTGGTACTTGTTGAGTCTTTTTGCGGTGCAGCCTAAAGGCCCGATATTCGTTGGTGGAGAGATTACAGGATGGGCGTTGGCGCTGGTGATGGTCAAGGATCCTGTTCCAATATCTCGTGTTGGCGTAGCAGAAATCAAGGATGTATTTGCTGACAAGTTTAACGATACAAATATTGTTAGAATTCCGATTATTTGAAAAAAGAGGGCTTGTGACAATATGAGTTTTAGAATATCCTAGGCTTCACCGCACTTATCCTCGGCGATGTTAAATTTAAATGCTTGATATGTACAATTGACCTCTAAAGTGAAGCTTGAGCTCGCACACGTAAAAGCGGCGATCCATGTCAGCTCGTGGCACAAGAAGCTCGCAACATTTCCATTTTCGGCAAGCGCATCACGAGACGAGGTTGAGTAGGATCAACCGTAACTGCAGCCCAGTTCCCTTTCTATTTCGGCTTTGGCAGAGGTGAGCCTGGCAGGAGTCTAATATAAGATGTGGCTTGAAAGTTATTCCTTGCTTTCGCCTCTGAAAGTTCCTCTCGCAAAGCTTCCACAACGGAAAGTAGTAATGGTAAGCTGAGGGCGATCGTGAGGTTAAACAGGAATTAGTTCATGTTTGTGCCTGCCAAATCTTCCCATTGATTCCAATGACGTTATTGACAGAACTGTTTCTTCCCTTCTTTTCCGTTGCAACTCTTCTATATAACCGGCGCAGAGATCGCTTTTGATTCTAATAATTAATCCACGATACTTCATCAACTGGACTTCTCTCTTATTTTACTATCTTAACTCTTCTCAGCTTTACAAACATGATTGCCATTGCAGCTCTCGCCATTTTACTTGGCTTTAGTGCATCTAATGCATTCCCAACAGCCCCTTCAGTTCCTGGCGCCACAGATGGAGTTATCAAGCGCAGCAGTAGCAATGAATCTGACTGCATTTTTGAGTTCTTTGATCAACAGATCGATCATTTTGGACAATACAACGGAACATTCAAGCAGCGTTATAACTTAGTGACTAGGTTTTTCAAGCCAGGAGGACCAATTCTCTTCTTTCAGGGTGAAGAGAGCTCAGAATTAGACTGCGTGGTGGGTACCCCATGTGTTAGTGGAGAATGCAGATTAACTGATTTTCAAAGAACTCAACTATCTACTACGATTGGGCAGAGGAGCTCAATGGCATCGCAGTGTCCCTTGAGCACAGGTACTTTGGCGAGAGTGCTCCATTTGGTGTAACTGATCCCACAGACCCAGCTCAGCTTCCTAAATTTGAGTATCTTACTCTCGACAACGTTATGGCGGACGGGGCATCTTTCGTCGAATTTCTCCAACAGAACATTACAGGTGCCGAGAACAGCAAAGCTATCGTAGCAAGCGGTTCATACGGAGGTTTTCTATCCACTGTCTTCCGACAAAATCATCCCGAAGCATTCTACGGAGCCATCGCATCCGCGCCGCCGATCGAGGCGATATCAAACAAAACCACAGATCTGGACCGCTTTAACTGGGGCATCTGGTTGAACAATGTCTATCAAGACAGGTCTTACAAAGCTTCGCAGAATATCCAAAACGCTTTCACTGCCCTTGCCGAACGATTTGTAACCAACAACACTGCCGGCCTGAAGAAAGAACTTGGACTTTGCACCGAACCTCAGAATGAGACAGATCTCCCACAGATTACCAGTCCGATTGTCACCGTATTCTCGGATATTGCTGAACTCAATTACGCCATTGTTAGGCCGGGACGTAGTTCAGCAGCTAAGCCACTCGACAAAGTCATTGATATCGCTCTCACGGAAAAGGACCCCATTCAAATTCTCAACCAGACTCTCTGGCTATGGTATGGTCCACCTCCAGCTCTCAAAGTCCCATGTATAGATTGGGCATCGTCTTCTTTTGGCATTGACTCCGTTCCCTTGATACAGTCCCCTATATTTCTTTACCTTACTTGTAAGTCTGAGTGGCCACACTTTGTGCAGTCACCCTTCATCAATAATTGGTAATCTAATTCATGAGCCAGGCAAGTACTTTCCCATGTTAGCCGCAGGAGATATGCCCAACGGCACCATCTTCCCTTTTGCGGATGGCGGGAGTTCCGCGACCGAGGCTTGTGACGCAACCTACAACCTCTCCACCCCCTCGGCCGAGCAGCTTCGAACAAAATACCACTATACTCACGCTGATCTCCGCAATTCCACCAGGATCATTTGGTCATTGGGACAGTATGACCCTACGAGTGGTGTATCCCCAAATCAATTGGGAATTAATGCACCTAATTTGAGTGCGGACAGGAATGTCTCGAGGGTCTTGTATACTAGTGATATGGCGCATAGGGAGGATCTTTTTTCACCGGATCCAAGTGATAGAGAAACAGTGATCCAGGTGAGTGGTTTTGTGCTGTTTGGCTGTCGAGCAGAGTTGCTGATTGCATATAGACGAGACAAATTGAGCTTGAATCTATTAAAGGATGGCTGGGGATTGATTGAGGGCTGGCATCTGGCTGAAGACTGCCGGCCTTGTGAGGATGAGGGAGAAAAGGGCAGTTGGAATGATCAGGTCCAGGAGATAGTTTCTCAGATCGAAATTGCTGGGATAGTTGTCTGCTTCTAATAGATGTACACAGACTAAGATATATTCTCTAACCTCATCCCCGTACATTGACTCTCTGCAACGCCCACCCTTCTTCTCTCCGCACAACGCCAAACCTCCCACTCATATCTCCAATTTTCCTCTCCTCAAACCTCTCCTCTACTTCTCCGGTTCCTCCAAAATTATCCCCTTCAAAACACATCCCAACCACCTCTTGAACACTAAATAACGCCTGTGCATCTCCTGTCCCAGCCATCGCCGCCAAGAACGCCCATACAGCTATACACGCTCCTCCAAGTGCAAAGAGTAGATTGAACAACACCAAGAGCCAAATCGCACTCCTTAGCACTTTTGCAACGAGAATCTCATTTCGAACCTGTTGCTCCAATACTGTTCGTCCATCATATGCTCCTGCTAGAAGCCCGACTCCGAGATTACTGAAAGAATTCCCGTACGAAAAAGCTAGCTCGGTTGAAGTATTCTGTACGCCTGACAAATCAACCATTTGTGCAAGTCTCTCTTGTTGAAAAGTCATAGGGCCGAGGAAATTATATCCTACTGTGCCGTTGTTTTGTATTGCTGACACAGACGTTGGTGAGATAGTGCTGTTGACATAGGAGTACGTCACATCGTAGGTATAAACTTCGCAACTCAGAACAAATCCATTCCCACCATGTCCGCCATTGACGATCTGCGGATCACTTGATAAATTCCCGGCATCTGCAAAACTCTGCGCTAAAGCTGCGACGCCAAGATAGAACGGATTATGTGTTATATTGCCGCCGACGATGGTGTACGCAGTGCTGAGATTACGGTCCGCGAAGACTGCGAGGCCGAAATTGTTGTGCATGCTCGTATAGTTAAACTGCGTGTTGGTGCTGGGGTCGAAAGCACCTGTCTGAATTAGGCCCGGAGAGACAAATTCAGGCACGGCGAGGTTACCCGCGAATCCAGAGCTGCAGTTGAAGGATGTTGAAGCTCCTTCTGGTGAATGGAGATCACATAACTTGCTGATGGCTTGGCAGCTTGTCGATACTCCGATTGTGGTTGCTTTGTAGTCTGCATTGGATGACCTTTGACTGGCTGAGGGACCCAAGATGAAGAGATCTCCGGTTGTTGAGTTGCCCGTCGAAACTTGGAGGACTTGATTTTCGGTTGAGATATTGTTGATTGTTCGAAACACTTCATTTGGATAGAATATGCCAGCAGAGGTGACGGCTTCGTAGATGGTGCATGGGTAGTTAACTGATGTTTTTTGCGTGTAGTTTGCACAATTAGAGTTAAGCCCTTTTCCAAACGTCACATTCGGCGACTGTACGACAGTCGTTTCGTAGATTGAGACTGTCTAAGGTGGATGTTAGTAGAACTTGGAGACGGCGACAGACACCTAAACATACTTTAGTTGTAATATGTAGGACGGTATCCATGAGCACAATTAAAGCCCTATCGTTATCAGCAAGAATAGATCTAGGTTAGGATTTTAGTTGACGTACGATATGACAATAGCTACAATATAGATAAATGCAGACAATCTTAGTCCAGTGGACTGCCGAGCTCGAGTTCTTCGAAAGAGATAGCTAACGTAGTTCCACAAGGCCAAGATCCTTCCTTCTGAGAGTCCGAGGAGGATGGCAAACTATTGCGACTGTAAGCAACATGCCGGTCAAGCAGCAAGAGACCCTAATACCTGTTGTGGGGTTGGCAGCCGGTGTGGATTCTCCGATAGGGACAAGCGTAGTAGCCTGTTGGAAATCGGGAATAAAGAAAGTGTCATAACAAGGCCAACTAACATAGGGGCAACTGTACTGCTCCACGATGTAATAAAGAGGATTTGTGTCGAGGAAAAGTTGACATAGTAATATGAATCGTCATGGTCGTTGGGTGTCGTCCGAAGATCTGGCAAAGGGGATGATGTCGGTAGCACTCGATAGTGAAAGATGAGCCATAGTATGACTATGGAGAATGCGATCAGAGGGAGAAAAACGAGGGCAAAGAGAAAGGCGATGGTCTCCAGCCCTACTCTTTTTTGGCTGATGACTCCTTGGCTCGGTGGATCTGATCTGATGAATTGAACACTTTCGTAAGTGACTGGTTTGGCGTTGCTGTCGCCATCGCGACTTTTGGACGAAGATGTTTTTAACATCATTGTCCAAGACGTGTTTGGTGGGGAACCTAGGGATATATGCTCCTGGGGTGTCCGTTCTTGAACAGGAGATCATACTGCGCCCCTTTCAATTAGGGATCGTGCGGCAACTGTGCCTCATACTCGCGTGCACGAAGTGCCAGATCCAAGATCTCTAGGAAACGCTTAAATCAACAACTTCACAATAAAAGTTACAAAATGCCATAGATACCAATGAAATAGAAGAAGTATTCCGAATTTCTTCTTTTGTTAAAGCAAATTGCAATTAATTCATAGAATTATGTTGCGAAGTTTGCGTGATGCTGAGATCTCGTCTAGGGCTAAGCGCCCAAATAAACGGGGGCTGAAAAGCTCAGACTGAAGCGCTGAATTTGATAGGGCTGGCAACACGACGGAATGAGCTCTCAGCGTCGATCATACAGCTAATGCAACTCAGCCGCTTCCGAAGACCTGGATGTGATTGGAGATGTTTTCACGATGGCGCTGCTGACTATTCTTAGCGCAAGTTCCCCATACTTTGAGTATTCGGTTGGTTGGATGTTGTCGATGTTGTCGTAAGGAGATCAGCAGCGAGCCCGTTGCCTGACAGACTGCATTCTCGAGAAAATGTTTCGATAATTGTTTAAATTTCAAGTTCGACTATTTTCATTCACAAGTTGGCGTATTTATGAAATCAGAAGTTACCTCGTAAGACCACCGCGACGTAAGATAAAAATACTTTGCAAAAATGGAATCAAAGTCGACGAAAGCGCCAAAACAATGAGATGAGTGATCATAGAGTGCAATTTACACAAGAAATTGTTTTCTCAGATTATTCCACAAAGAAGAATTTCCCATCCATGCTAGAATTAAACTCTTGGTCTCCCATCCTCCTCTCGAATATCTCACTTGTCCAGCATTCATATCAGCGGTAAACGACAAAACCAAGTAACTTGTATCTTATCATATCACCTCGCACTGGGAAGATCTTGTGAAGTTGACGGCTCCGATCTCGCGCAAAGATCTAGAACACGTGGGGTTCTACGGGTACATTCTCGGCTACATTTTCATACCCGAAGAAAAGCATGAACAGAGTACCGAAGATTGAACCGGTAATGCATGAACGGATCGGATCTCTGCAAGAGATAGCGGGGTACTTACCCGAATCTGAGGTCTCGCCTGGTTGAACATGGGTTGGGGTCTTGGCATCAACTTAACCGTCGTTGATATTTCCAGTATGGCTGATGGGACGAGTAAGTGTAATTTTTGGGCTGCCCAGGAATAGAGGATCTAGCATAGAATTTTTTTTGGGTGTCGCTCAGGTGCATTTCTGAAATACAGCGTTGTCAGTTAGGACTCTCATACGCATGTGCTGCCAGCGCTCTTTCCCATCCCTCCCCGCCCTTGCTCCGCCTCGTAGTATTTGTGCGCATGTGGCTAGAAGTCTGCCCCCATGCCGATCCTTACGCGGGAACATCAAAGACGCAAAATTTAGCAGCATGCTGCAAATTTCCATTTTCAAGTTCATGATGTCTGACCTTGAGAACAGGCTTTCTGGCTGCATGAGTACAGCGCAGTACTGCAGCAAACCCAACCGCATCGACAATATCTCAAACAAAAGTGAGCAAAACCATGCCACCACATCATCATCAAGATCGCAGGACACCTCACACTTTCGCTTTCATGTGCAAAAGAACACATCTCACCACTCACCTCACCAGCCTCAATGGCAGGACCCTTGACCCCCTGAAAATACTGAAGCGAGATTAAGCGAGTCGCCAAAGTCCCCTGTCTGACCCCTCCCTACGTCATCGGTCCCATGCGGGCACCCCTCACGCGAATTAAACCCTGAATATATGGTTTTGTGAACAGCATAAACCGGTTTATGGCGCTAATGACCTAACTGATGAGCATGATGGAGAAGAGAGGAGTTATATATAAATGCTGATCTTGATGAGGATCAGCTCTGATTCTTTTTGAACTGTATACAGCTTTGAACGAAATCACGTTACAACAATATCAAATCGACCTTCTAAATCAAAAACCACATCCGAATATAGAAATGGCAGGACTACTTGGAGGCGGTGGAGGAAATGGAAATTGCGGTGGTGGTCTCCTTGGCGGGTGAGTCGACTTTTCATATCTGAGTCGAATATATTAAGAGAGCAAGGACTAATACTTCGTTGTAGACTCCTAGGCACACTCGATGATACCACCAAAGGTCTTCCTATCGTCGGCCAACTCACATCTCCTCTTCTCCAAACAGTTGGAGGTGTAACTGACCAACTCCCAATTGTAAGCTCAGCTCAAACTCTATCTCATCACCTCTGCATCTTCGAGACTAATACTTCTCTTAACAGCTCGGATCCGGCGGTCAAGGACAACGGAGACAAGGACCTCAAGTTAACGCTTGGGGTGAACCAATCAAGACCGGTCCTCCAGCAACCTACCAACCAAGACAAGCGGAACCACAATACTACGCACCACAAGCCTCAGCCCCAGCCCCTGCCCCAGCCAAGAAGGTTGCGGCACCTAAGAAAGTCTTGACCGAAGAGCAGAAGAAGGCCAAGGCGTTGGCGAAGAAGAAGCGAATGATTGAAATAAAGAAGCAACAACTCGCACTGGAAGCTGCGGAGCTTGAGATGAGTGATTAGGCATGATATGGATTGGCGATATGGAGTTTGGATTTAGCGTGACTTTGTAAAATATAAGCATGGAGCGAAAGGCCCTAAGAATGTATCATTACAGCCTGATGAGGTTGAACAGTGCTCCTTTCAAAGTTTGTCGAAAAGCTGTGATGTTTCTGCAATGTGTGATGGTGGCGGTTTTGATATTTCTTGCCTCTTGCTTGAATAGACTAACTACTAAATGATGGAAGGCTTTTCGCCTGTATGAACTGTTTCATATTTTCCGTGAGCTGACAATTCAAAGACGTATGATAGATCAATTCAAGTTTTCATCATGGGACCACCAAGTTGTCACGAAACATTCTAGAACGTGGGGCTTTCTCGCGAAACAGTTATTCCACGCGAGGCGTGGGTAAGAGAGTAAGTTGGAAGAATCGTATAGGCCGCGCATTATAATGCACTGGTAATATAACGGCCGAAAGATACTGATCAATTGTCCGGCATAATCGGAAAAGCATTATGGTGTTTCTTCAGCTGTATCAAGGACCGCCATCGCAATCGATAATAAAGAAAGTCCATGCGAACAGGATCGGAACCAAATATGCAAGAGATGCGAACTACTGAAAATGCAACGCGGAAACAGCAATGCATACTTCATAGATCTTCGATTACCGATCTTCAGAACCAAAATCAACACGAAGGATACTTCCTCTTGAACGGTTGTACTTTCCCAAAACGGGGCTCCATCACGTGTTTCCATTCCCTCCATCATATCCAGGGCCCCGGAAGGAGTAGACCGATATCAAAATCGGAGCATTTGTCGCAGCCCCGTAACAAACAAAGATCATGAAAGCTTGGCCATCTCAATGCCCGAATGCAGCGACTAGCACCCCTCCATCCCAGAACAACGGGAAGGCCGATCATATCCTGGTTCATGAACTGCAGCCTGCAAGTTGACGTTCTTCCCTGGGAATCGGGGATTTACGTAACTTTTTGCTACCCCACAGTCCGCCAGCGCGATAGGAGTTTCTAGTGCCGTTAAGTGAAACCTCCTTCATGCCCATCTTCTAGAAGCCTTGAAGCCATCAAGAAAGATACATGGAAATCAAGGGCGTACAGTAAGCGTGAAGAAAGTTTGCGATCTAGACGAGGGGCGTCATTTGGTACTGGAAGGACCTCGGATGGGGTTGCATGCAGAAATTTGATGCTTGACGGGATCCCTGTGGCGGCATGCGATAAGGATGAGAGCCGGGACAGGCGGTTGATTGGGCGCCTCTGAGAAATGGCTTTGAGTAATTGGTCGTTGAAGAATTGATGGCTGCGATAGAGCAAAGATAAGACTTGGAGCAGGGGCGAATCGTATGCGGGAACACCACGCGATGGGTCACGGATCGAACCCGTTCCCCGTATTTTACGCACGAGTCTGGGAGATCGAGTCGCAGGATGGCAGCTTTGAAAGTGCTTCGCACGAGAGAACTTTTTTTAAGTATCGAGTTGTGGCTATGGAAGACAGCCTGCGAATGAGATGTCAAATGGAAGAGTAATGAAGAAAAGGAAGAGGAAAATTCGTCTTCAAACTCTAGGACATTCACGAAGCTGGACGCAAGATCCGGCGGGGGTTCTGTAGTCCTTCTGGATGGTCAATCTCGGTCGTTCTGGCGAGATACACAAGGTTGGGGTCAGGCTATACATACCCAATGAGGAAAGGATCCAGATAGCTGCCGTCCTAGCCTGCACGGAGGAGGGTCTCAATCCACGAGCATAGGGCGATATGCAAGGCAGGCGAGGGACAGCTTCCTGGCTACTGATAGTTAAAGTGTCCGATGATGTTGCGGCTTGACTTATAAGTAGCTCTCGTCCACCACGCTTCTTGTGAGATCGAACGACGACGACACTGTCAATCCGATTCCTATTGTACGACGATACGAGTACACGAAATCCAAGATGAGTGACGCACCACTCAAGAAGAGCCAAAGTGCAAAGAGCCACCCACACAATATCGACCTCCGCAAGCCTTCCGTGACGACTGTCCTCCCCGATGGAGATGTTCCCAATTTAGATGGTTTGAGTGCAGATGAGGCAGCATTGGTAGCACTTGGTTATAAACAAGAGTTTAAGCGAGAGTTCTCGCTGTGGACAACATTCTGCGTATCGTTCGCTGTCTTGGGATTGCTACCCTCCTTCGCCAGTACCCTCTACTATGGCATGGGATATGCAGGTTCAGGTAAGCTTGTCCTCTCGATTTTCCTTTCGTCTGTGAGCTCTTGAGACAGCTTCTAATCTCCTGAGCTCCATCGGACTTTTTCAGACTTCAGTGCTAATTTGTTGGATATAAAGGCGGTATGGTATGGGGATGGCTGATTTCTTGGTTTTTCATCCAATGTGTCGCCCTTGGGATGGCTGAACTCTGTTCAAGCATGCCCACCTCCGGTGGATTATACTACGCTTCAGCTGTACTCGCACCTCCTGGGTGGGGTCCATTCGCTGCGTGGGTTACGGGATGGTCAAACTGGATGGTTCAAATAACCGGAGCCCCTTCAGTCGACTACGCTCTTTCTGCTATGATCCTCGCAGCCGCCTCGATCACACACCCCGACTATATCCCACAGAACTATCAAGTGTTCCTCCTCACCATTTTCATCATGATAATTCATGGTTTTATCTCCAGTATGCCAACCTTGTGGGTTGCGAAATTCAACTCCTATGGCTCCACGATGAACATGATCGCCCTCTTCGTGGTTATTATTATAATCCCAGCTGCTGTTACTGGGACAGACACTACACCAAAGTTCTTCCCGTCCAAGCAGGTTTGGTCCATTCAAAATGGTACCGAATGGCCCGACGGAGTTGCAGTTTTGATGTCCTTTATTGCAATTATCTGGACGATGTCAGGATATGACGCACCATTCCATCTTTCTGAAGAATGCAGCAATGCCAACATTGCATCTCCACGTGCGATCGTGATGACAGCCGGTGTTGGTGGTCTTGCCGGCTGGGCTCTGCAGTTGGTAGTGGCATACACCGTTATCGATATTCCAGCTGTTATCGATTCTGATCTCGGACAACCATGGGCATCATATCTGATCCAAGTGATGCCCCAAAACACTGCTCTCGCGGTCCTCTCCCTCACAATTGTCTGTGGCTTCTTCATGGGACAAGGCTGCATGGTGGCTGCATCCAGAGTGACGTTCGCATACGCTCGTGATGACTGCTTCCCATTCTCCTGGTGGATCAAGAGGGTCAACAAACATACGTATACCCCAGTGAATGCTGTGTGGTTCAATACGTTCATCGGATGTTGCTTGTTGTTCTTGATCTTTGGCGGTTCCGTGGCGATTGGAGCTATTTTCTCCGTCGGAGCTATTGCAGCTTATGTCGCTTTCACCATTCCGATCTTTATCAAGACCTTCTTCGTCGGCGATCGTTT
Source organism: Mollisiaceae sp. DMI_Dod_QoI (assembly GCA_009613015.1). Lineage (NCBI taxonomy): Eukaryota > Fungi > Ascomycota > Leotiomycetes > Helotiales > Mollisiaceae > Mollisiaceae sp. DMI_Dod_QoI. The sequence goes on from VXCB01000067.1 coordinate 20,862, forward strand.
CCGTCGCGGACCATGGCATTTGGGTGTATTCAGCAAGCCGATCGGTATATGTGCCTGTGCATTCATCCTTGTCATGATGCCAATCCTCTGCTTCCCGTCGGTGAAGGGGAAGGATCTCACTGCTGAGTTGATGAACTGGACTATCGTCGTTTACGGCGGACCGTACGTTTCCTCTCCTCGTGTTCGTGATGCTCTGTACTAACTGGATCAAGGATGTTGATGGTGCTTATCTGGTGGTTTGTGTCAGCTCACAAATGGTTCAAAGGTCCTGTTATCAATGTCGAAGTAAGTACCTCCCACAGAGCTATAAACACAATGAGTACTAATAGGCCTAGCATCATATGCTCGGAAGAGGTGACGCGATTGTTGAAGGTGTTGAGGGCAGCTCTGATAGCGATGCGGCATATGACAGGAAGGCTCTGGAGGGGGAAACCTTGCCGAGTGTGGAAATAAAATAGACTCAGAGAGAGAAATGTATGACTATATTCGAATTATTTGACAGCGACTTTGGAGCAAATGGAAGATACCTACGAGTTTATTGTTCGACAGATCACGGTAGTCACCCATGAAATAATTTTATATGCTAAGACGATCCCTTAAACAAAATGGATCAAGATCATGCTGAACACAAGTGTTACACCCATGATGATGCAGGTGACGAACTCCATAATGATGACCGAGCCAGACGTAGTTTTAGAAATTTTTAATAGAAATGCGAAGATGAACTTCGTTACCTGGAAGAACGTTGTCATGAAGGGAGCCATGCTACATCATATACACACGCTCGTTATTTACTGCATTCATACTTCTCGCCTTGATTTTGGGATCGTCGTTGTGGATACATGAGGGATTTTTGGTGATATTGAAGTATGAGTGAATTAATCCCTCACGGTGGCCAGACATCATGGGTTCGGCGGGCGATCTATGGCAGGTACACTAATGTGGCTGTACGACCCGAAGTCTAGAAAGATGATAGTAACTTGCTTCGTTGATACGGCCCAGTAGCAAAAGATACGACACAGTGGCCGGATGCGGTAGAAGGAGGAAGAATGCAACATATTTGGTGTGTCCTAGATTTCCAAAATGAATAAATGAATGAGATTCTTGATTTATTATTCGCATCCAGGAAATTAATTATTCATATTCAAGGGAGTTCTTCGGACTCGTGAGAAACTCATGAATAATTTATATTTATAGCGAGATTGTGTTATTACTAGAATAGGGGGAGAAAATTTGCGTTGGCAGTCCGAGATCCCCCTATATAAGCGACGGCACGTGACACATACCTTTGAACTCCTACATAACTACCAATTTAAGTTTAAACCCAGACTCAAAAGCTCTAAATAGTTGCGAAGAAGTACACGATAAAAGTCATGTATAATATGATGCGTGATATCAACCGTGGAGACTTGAGAGATGGGAAGACTGACAAGGCTGATGTTTTTCTGCCGCTAAGCTTCCCGTTTTGGCTGAAAGCTTCCGCAGGGGTCTATTTTCGAGGATAGTCAATTGTCCATCGACTCAACAATCACGCCGCATTCCTAACGACATCAATGATATAACAAACATTCCTTACCATGGCTCCGCCAGCAACCCGTGATGGTTCACTTCTCTCACCGTCGCATTACGATGACGATGCATCGAGTATCCACAGCGAGCGCAGTGATCAGGACACCGATAGCGAAGATGATGAGGTACTGATGGGAGCGCGGACAAGCGCTGATATCAGAGCGCACGACAGAAATGTGCTACTGGAGGAAGAGGAGAGAGATAAATTGCTAGAAGAAAGCCGACGTCGCGGACGTCGTGGGAGTGCGCTCGCCATGCCGGGACCGTTGAAGAAGCTGTTCTCGAAGACTACTGGCGAATCGCCATCAGGTAGTACGACGGAGATGGAAGAGGTCACTGGCGGGAAGAAGTCTGATAGGAGGAAGCGGAGGAGGGAGAGGAGGAGCAAGAGGAAAGAAAGATTGATGGACGACGCTTCACACGGCGAAGATGGAGAATTGATGTACGAGATGGAAGAGGGTGGCATGAAGGAAGGCAGCGCGACAGGTTCAAGCAGTGACAACGAAGGAAGTGAGGAGATTGATCGACGCGGTCTGCGAACACTGCAAGATGACAAGGCACAAAGAAGACGAAGATGGAGGACATGGTGCTTCATACATTCGTTAATCGCTGTCGGATTCTCGATTTTGGTGCTGGTCGCCTGGAAGTTGTCACTACATAAGAAAGGAGCCATACCTGTGCAGACTATGCTGAACAATGGAACAGCACTGTTCGCACCTACCACGATTCTGATAAGCCTTGATGGATTCCGAGCAGATTTCTTGAACAGAGGAATCACGCCAAGGCTTAATGCCTTTATCAAGGAGGGCGTGTCGCCGATATACATGAACCCGAGTTTCCCATCCGTTACATTCCCGAATCATTATACTTTGGTGACTGGACTGTATCCCGAGTCGCATGGAATCGTTGGGAATACATTTTGGGATACAGAGCTACAGGAGGAATTCTTCTACACACATCCAGGTGCCATGCAGGCTAAGTGGTGGGGTGGAGAGCCATTGTGGGTGACGGCTGAGAACCAAGGGATCCGGACTGCTATCCATATGTGGCCTGGAAGTGAAGCACATATTATGGCCATCGAGCCAGCTTTTCTGGACAAATACAATGGCAAGGAACCACTCCCGAACAAAGTCGACAGGATTATGGAATTACTGGACAAGCCGGGTCAAGAGAACAAATTGGCTGCGGTCGGGGACAAGAGGCCTCAACTAATTGCTGCCTATGTACCGAATGTGGACGGAGATGGTCACCTTTACGGACCCAACAGCACTGAGATTAGGGTAACAATTAATGATGTAGATAACATGCTGGATCACATCTTTCAGGGTTTGGAAAAGAGGAATTTGACGAGCATTGTCAACGTGGTCGTTGTTTCAGATCATGGAATGGCTACAACAGACACTACTCGACTGATCCAACTCGAAGATCTCGTCGATACAAGCTTGATTGAACATACCGATGGCTGGCCTCTGTATGGACTGCGACCCAAGGATCCTGCTCAGCTACAATCTCTGTACGAGAGTATTTCTGCAAAGGCTGCTACAAATTCTAACTTCGATGTCTACTTGAGAGACGTAAATATGCCTGAGAGGTATCATTTCTCAAAGAATGATAGAATCGCTCCTTTGTGGGTAGTTCCGAAAACTGGCTGGGCTATCGTGACAAAGGAGGAGTTCAACGTGGCCGAAGGTTTAGAGCAAGGACTTATTTACCACCCACGTGGTCTCCATGGCTATGATCACGAGCATCCTCTCATGCGAGCTATTTTTGTTGCCAGAGGTCCAGCTTTTCCCCACGCGCCCAACAGCCGAGTTGAGCCTTTCCGTAAGTCGATATATCTAATTTCTGGTCTCATGCTGACCATTCTAGAAAATACTGAGGTCTACAATATCATTTGCGACTCGTTAGGTCTCGTTCCAAAACCCAACAATGGCACACTTCGCCTACCCCTAAAACCAGTCGGTCTCCACTCCCCCGAAACTGCGCTCGAAGACCCTAATGATCCGCCATCATCAACTTCTTCAATTCCGATCCCTTTGTCGACTCCCTCGCCATCAACCTCACAAGAAGACGCAGGTGCCGATGCCGTGATCTCTATCTCTCCTATCGAAGCCAGCTCAGCCGCAGATCCCAATGATGTCCCACCAAATATGGTTGGAGTTGACCCAGCAGATGAAGTGAATGTCGACAGACCAGTTATTCCTGATGAGAGCGAGATGACGCAGGAGGAAAAGGATTTCTGGGAATGGTTCAAGGAGAAACTGGATAAAGTGAAAGGATGGTTTGGGGAGTTGGTCAGTAGTGACAAGGATGCGGAGACAGGCGAGAGGAGGTAATGTATACAGTTTGATACCACTTGATTTCGGCGTAGCATTGGCGTCGGCGTTTGGTTTGGTTTGCCGTCCTGAGATGGGTCGATGGATTGTTTTGCGTGTCTTGACTCGAACATTGATGTCTGTTAGTGAGTTAGACAATTTATTTCCGACAAGTTCGAACAGATGAAGCATTTTCTGCGTCGTTGGATATGAGCATGTACACGAACAATCAACGTGGATTTTGAACTGCATGTTTTTGATTTATCATAATCCAAGTGGATTGCAAAATCCGAATGGAACCTTGAACAAACATTTCCAATTTTCCAATCAAGCCTCGAAACATTTGGGAATTTCAAAACTCCTTCCTCGCTAGCTATCTACGTACAAACCAACCCAGCAGCCATTATCTTCTCTAACTCAATATTTAGTCTCAGCCTTGAATGCCTTCTGGGGCGAAGATCTTATTAACAAACGGGGGAGCGTACGAAAAAGGCAGCTTTGAACAACGCATCAATACTGCCTAGCAAGGATGTATCTAATGCAGAGTGTGTATACGGGGGATAGTTGATACTACTTGACAGTAAAATACATGCAAGGCTCTGTACCTTTATTAGGCGTTCTGTACTCGACCTAATTTGCTTTTGCGGGGGTAAAACTCAAGTATTTTCTTTCTTATTTTTCACGACTATGAATTTGCTTAATTCTCTTTCACTTCTTTCAGATTTTTCTTGCCTTTATATTGTTTGTTTCAAGATTCGCGCGAGGAGACGAACATGAAGCAGGGGAGTAGATGGGCGATTGTAACGACTCGGCGGATTTGGGAGACTTGGAGGATGGGAAAGACTAGGAGGATCGGGAAAATCGGGCTTGGAGGAGTAGGAGAACTAAGGGGAATCGGGAGGGTTGGGAGTTGGAAGGGCGTAGATGGCAAGGTAGATTGGGAGTGGTTAGAAATAAGAAACAGAACTGAGGATGGATCACTGTTATAGGAATGCAACTGAGCGGCCTTAAGTTTATCTTTAAATCTGATTTCTGGCCTCCGTTCCGCTCTAAATTGCTGAATGAGACTTTGAATCAGAGAATTAATGCACTCTGTTCTTTCCAGCACATATTATCGTGAAACTCCCGTGCAGGGAACGGCGTTGAACATCGCGGAAAGTCCCCGCAAAACAATTCCGGGTTATAAGTTAGTGTGGGAAAGCGGGTTTGGTTTTCCTGGTGGCGTCGAAAGACATGTAAAGGGCGCAGGCATTCATGATACAAGAGAGCCTAGCTCATGGCTGTGCACCAAGTTCTGCAAGATGGGCGCACCCTTGGCGAGGCTGAGGCTGAATCAATGCACCTGATGATGCGCCGAAATCTTTTTAAGCACGCCTTAGAACATCATTTCAATCTTCTATACCAATTTGAACAACAAAAAGAAAATGGCAGGATACGAGAGGGTCGCGGGGTTGATGACGGAGCATGCTGAAGTTGCGACGTTCCAGCGCTTCGACTTCCTAAACACGCTGAATATTTTATACCTTCAAGCCGAACTTGTCCACCTCGAACAAGAGCTAAGGGATAGTATGAGAGAAGATCTTGAATTTAGACATGATGCGACTAGGGATGATATCTCTGTTGAAAATCAAGACGAGATCGAAATCGCCGAAACCGCCAGCCTGCAGCACGATGTGGAGAAGGGAGCTGCTTCACATGTATCAACGAGGCAATCTTCGAGACCAGAATCAGAACTCAATGTGAGGTTGGAATCGACTCGAGATTGGTATTTCTTAGCAAATTCGGACAACAGCCAAACCTGGGAGATCATGTTGAAGACTCGAGAAAAACTCAAAGAATACAGTTAGAAGAATCTTAACACTCAAAAGTTTTGTCTGACGATATTCCAGATGAAGCAGTACTACGACATAAAGAAATGATGGAGCAGGACTCGCCGAACAAGTGCGACGTCGAATTCCTACGGAGATGGTTCAAAGACAAAAATATGGGAGACTTCCCATTGATCGGAGAAGATAGTACCATATGGGAGGCCTCGAAACCATCTGATCTTGTCGCTTTGAGAGTGCGGAAAGCTGAGGATCCACTGAGCACCTTGTTCCTACGCAGAATCTATTTGTGGTGGCATCACTGTATTGGATATCGATTCAAGAAGCAGCGGAGTGAGGAAGCTCGATACTTCGAATACAGAGATCGGAATATTCTTCGAGTTGCCAATGTTGTCAGCTCCATCATCTCCTCTATCCTCCTAGTTGGGTCAATAATGGCGTTGTATTTCGTGGACAACACCCTAGTTCGCCTAGGGATTATCGCCGCATTCACTCAGGTGTTCTCTTTGGTTTTGGTACTGGCTACCAGCGCGAGGAAGATTGAGGTTTTTGCTGCAACTGCTGCGTAAGTCTTCTGGAATTTCAGCTCTTCAAAACGTCTGCTAACGGTCAATGAGTAGATTCGTTGCGGTGCAGGTCGTTTTTGTAGGAAGCACATCCGCGCCGGCGTGAGAATGCATGTGATATCAATGTTACAATAATATATACATATAATACTAGATTGGTCGTAAATATGCCTAGGTAGTAGCCAACAGGGTATTCTGCCTCCCAAACGCCGAATATACCGAACCGATACGTAATAGCCCGGCACTAGTGAGCACTAAATAAAATGCAAACCCAAGAACTTCTGCTCGCCCTCTCTTTCCTTCCTCTCCATATTGACACATTCAACGTGGTGGCTTTCTTCTCAAAGACTCTGCGTTCTGACTTTGCTCTGCGCTGCTGACTTTCTTCCTGGTCAACTGCTTCTGTTTGTCTTTTTGATCTTTCCTCCTCTGCGCTTGCAAGGCATCTCGTTCTTCTTGTTGCTGCCGTTCCTCTGTCTACTGTTAGCTGGTACATTCATGAGACAAGATGATTGAAACTACCTCTTGATTGCCTTGGGGCCGCCAATCCAAGGACGGCAGCAGGCTTCAATATGCCGAATCTTAGAGAATCTTCTGCACCTAGAACCAGATCATATGGAAGTCCATCACCAGGAGCCACGAGGAACAATGCTCGTCGAACAGGTCCACCACGTTTATTCTGGAACTCTAAGCTCGTTGAATAACCGGATGTCATGGGTTGACCATTGAATCCAACGAAGTTTGCTGTATGGGATAGCTGACGCATCCGAGCACCTAGACTTCGGACTACCTTCTCGGCCACCCAATTCGACGCTTGACAGCCTGAATCGAAGAGCAATGTATGACTTTCTATTACGAAGGATTTCCGATTTGGATCTGGGTTATTCCACCATACATATACTTCCCACTCGAAGGCACTGGTCTACCTTGGTCGTTAGTCAAACAGGCAATGAAGATGGGTTATACACACATGAGAGGACGAGACACTGCCTTCATATCTCGTGTATGGCCTCCGAGAATCTTGATCTTCCGAATCTTCATATTCGTTATCGAATCCTATACTTCTCCGCAAGGCTGATCCAGGCATTCCGGCTACGTTCGACCCCCGACCAGTATATGTCCTGTCTGTCTCGGTTGTTCGTCGACTCATACTCGGGGCTGTGTGGTCCTCTCTGTCATCATCTCTTCTTCGATATTGATCCATCCCTCCATCGCTTGCGAATCGTGGGGCATCAACATTGTAACTTGCAGTCGACGCCCGCTGTTCTGGAATGGAATGACTGGCTTCTGAGGCTCTCGATGTACTAGTTCTATAGTCGGCGAAATCTGCTTCGTAGTCGTCGTCTCTTGACTCGTGGTATATGTTATTCGTTGGATCTTCGTCATGCCACTCTTCTCGTCCGCCGCCCGTCATCTGCTCCGGCTCGCTGGTGTATCTCCCACTGGATCTTGGTGATATGATCTGCGGTATTGATCGTCGTGGTTGAGCATCCGTTTGAACATCCCTGGGAAAATCCCAATCTAAGCCTGCGACCCCTTCGTCATGGTAGTTGGACGGTGCATGCCAGGCCAGATTGTCTTGCTGTCTTTCGTTGGGCATTCGCATAGGTCTCCGGTCGTCAACGAACTGGTTATCTCTTGTGTCTTTCCTCCTTCCCTGCGACCGTTGCTGAACTCCATAAACACCTAGGTCCGTAGGTCGATTTCTATTTTTCGGTATCGTAGACTCGCGACGTTCAGACGGGGCTTGAGAGGCATTCCAGGCAGCATTGACCTCGCTGCCAGCCTCTTGTTCATAATTGTCGCTACTGTCGTCGAAGGGTTGTGATCGGCTTGTTCCTGGATGGTAAGTATTGGAGGGAACTTCGTATCCTCCCAGCCATCCTGGCCTATCTGTTGGGATTGTACTCGATTGGTTCACCTGCTGCCAATATTGATCCGATATTGGTCGCGCAGACGTCTGCGGGGTGCTAGAATATGATCCTGAAGAGCTACTTGGGTAAGATGAAGACGACGAGCGTTGAGTAGGCGCTGTATTGTTCCTTGGTGGCTGTATATTCGTCTCGCTTTTCGTTTCGGAAGGAAATGTCGGACGATGACCAAACGATACCTCTGGATGTCCGCCCGCTTTGTCTTGAATCTCTGAATCTTGTCGATCGGGCTTCTTCCTTCTCTTGCTCAGCATGTGCTGATATCCCTGCATCGTTGAGAACGAAGTTCGGTCAGGACAATTCGATCGCACGTTTGGAAAAGAGTGAAGTAGATCTACAATCGTTCAGGTCTGTGCAGTTCCTATCCCGACAGCGCTGTGACCCGATCATGGCCTAGCATTTCTACAGGGCTCCCTAGGCTGTGCTGAACCTGGGGGATGGTTCACCGGGGCAGTGCATAGATGATACCACTAGCACCGCCTTGTTCTGGCCCAATACGTGCCAGCGATAGGCTGGGACGTCCCGAACCATTTGGCGAGCTCTTGTGATCCTCTGCTACTCCTGGATTTGAGCCGCAGAAACTGACGTGTCAGCGCTCTTGCCGCATGAACAGTCAGGCTCATCCGAACACCATTGGGTACCAAATGGCATGTATGGCCTTGGCCTAGATGCTTCTAATAACTTGGAAATATCCCCTGAGCTCGTCTTTTCTCATCCTCGCACGCTTAGCCCCGTCACAAACAAACGTTGGCTTCGCGGTTCGGGGCGCGATAGGGCATGTCAAATGGGGTGAAATATTGATTCTGCAGGCGCGGTCGGAAATAAGGCTAGCTAGTCTTGTGGCTTCGTGTCTCGTTGCGATATTTTGCGACCAGCAAATCACGTTCGACGATATCGGTGAGTTAAATCTCAATTCGACCTAGCTTCGAGAGCTTCGGCGAGCCTTGGCATTCCAATGCATCGGTCTGCATATGATTCATTTGGTCCTCACATTCTGGGCGTTCTACTCAGCCTTCTTCTCTTTGCTCTATATCTCTACGTATTTCATGTTTGTGAAGTCATTATGTCTCCCCTTATTTATCTAGAAACTCTTCCCCGTCGATATAGGCTCTGGAAACATCAATCAGGAGCATAATGTCTCAGCCACCGTTAGCCTTTCATGTACCCCTCGAGCAAGATCCGAATGCTATCGAGATGGTATCTCCAGGCACCAGTGTCGACATCGACAAGCGCTCTCAATTCACACGATTCATAGACAGCTTCGACAGGCACCCAAGGAGTTTTGATCCTGATGCCGAACTTACCCTTGCGCTGGACAAGAGTCTGAAAGCCTACCACAGTCAATTGATTGCACTTGGTGGGGCCATAGGAACGGGTCTCTTCATCGGTTCTGGCTTAGGACTCGCCAATGCAGGGCCGATACCTCTGCTTGGGGCATTTACATTCGTTGGCTTCACCCTGTGTCCGACGGTTTTTGCGCTGGGTGAGATGGCGACCTTATTTCCAGTACCAGGTGGATTCTTCGAGCATTGCAGGATGTATACGGATGAAGCTTGGGGCGGTGCCATGGGTTGGAAGTATGTTGCTCTTGCACAATATTTACAATTTCTAACCAGTCCCAGCTATATACTTCAATGGCTTATAACTCTTCCTCTCGAGCTTGTAGCCGCTTCCATCACGTTGCAATATTGGAGTCAACCTCTCCATCATTCTGTATGGGTGACTCTGTTCTTAGTTGGGATCGTTACAATCAATATTTTTGGCGTGAAGGGATTTGCCAACGTTGAAGCTACTCTTAGTATTGTGAAAGTGGTCGCTATTGTAGGGTTCATGTAAGACTCCTCGTTATTCTTGGTGTCATCAATTAATCCCTGTCCAGGCTATTCGGAGTTCTCCTTGACGTTGGTCTAGGCTTTGGTGGAAATTCTACCGGTGTTCGAAATTGGTACAGTCCAGGAGCTGCACATAACGGCTGGTATGGATTTTGCAGTGTAGTGGTCACAGCAGCATTTGCGTATTCAGGCAGCGAGATGGTGGGTTTGACAGCAGCAGAACAGGAAAATGTGAGCAATCTTTTTCTTCAGTTAGATCCTCCGTACCGACTCTGGTTGTTCCTCTTCGATTCTTCCTCTTTAGAATATCATTAATACTAACCTGTCGTAGCCGAAAAGGGATTTGCCGAAAGCAATCAAGAAGGTCTTTTGGCGTATTGGCCTGGTATGTCGTCTCTCTCGTGAGGGTGGCGGTGCTAATGTCTAGATAGTTCTACATTGCTTCAATATTTATTATTGGTCTGCTCGTTCCCTATACCGACAGCCAATTACTGAGGGACGATCACTTCGACTCGGCAGCATCGCCTTTTGTTATTGCTATCAAGAATGCCAGCGTTCCAGTGCTCCCCTCGATCTTCAACAGTGTAATCCTTGTCACCGTACTCTCTGTCGCGAATAGCTCGGTCTATGGTTCATCTAGAGTTCTTAACGCAATGGCGAATGTGGGACTAGCCCCGAAAGCTTTCGCTTACATCGACACTCAGGGTCGACCACTCCGCTGCTTTTATCTCGCCTTTGCTTTTGGACTTCTTTCCTACCTCTCTGAGCTCAAGAACCAGAATACTGTTTTTCTGTGGCTCCTCTCAACATGCGGTCTCTCGGTCATCATCTCCTGGACATCCATCTGTGTGACGCATATCCGCTTCCGACAAGCGCTGAAGCTTCATGAGAAGGATCTGGACACTCTACCTTACCAATCCCCACTTGGCCTCATCGGTTCCTGGACAGGACTATGTTGCAACATATTGATTATCATCTTGCAATTCATCACAGCAATAAAGCCGGTCGGTTACCAAACCATGTCGAGCAGTCAACGTGCACAACAATTCTTCCTCTCATTCATGTCTTTCATCCTCGTGGCTCTGACATATCTCGGCCTGAAATTCTTCAAAGGGACCGAGATTCACGGCATTAGCTTTTCTCGAACGACGATCCTAAAATTCAAGGATGTTAGGATTGAGTGGGGAGAGGGTACGAGAGTTGCGAATTTGAGACAAGATGTTGATTTTAGAGATGCTTGGAATGAGGGTGATTATGTCAGGTGGGCGGAGCTTCACCCGGATCAGGTGGTTAGAGATGATCCGTTGTGGTTTATCCCTGAGTCTGCGAGGCCTTTTATTACTTCTCTTGCGTTTCCTTGGCCTTGAGTTGGTCAATCTGGTCGAGGTCACTGCTGGCAACTCATGCGGAGTAGCAATTCACGAAGTGATGTTGGGTATGATAATGGCGTTGGAAAATGTACGATAGAAAAGTTACGGTCATAGCACGTATCACGCTTGACGAATTAGGGACGATGTCTAATTATAGATATTAGAGAACAAGTATAAATTACAAACACTATCTTCTCGCATATTCGTGAGACTGGGACGTCTGTCCTTACTTGAAAATCATCGTGGTATTGGGTCGAAGTTATGAATGCGCAAGTGAGTTTCTTGCAATGGGAAGTTTCATCTTGAAAATTTACATCAAGGCGAGTTTTCTGGCAGCTCGATTCTATTGACAGGTTGTTGTCGATGAATCTCAATACCTCGTTTCATTTCTAGCATTGTACTATTGTTAATTCTTCAAAGTCTCTCCTCCCGCAACTATTCTCCGTTCTAGTAGGATCTTTACATCCCATAACTGGGAATTGGGCTCGAAAATCATTCGAGCTCAAGTTTGGTATAAGTTTGTTATTACTGTGGATTAATGTTTTATTTTCAACAGATACTTTAGTTCACGAATGTAAAAGGCTATGGAATGTTTAATTCAAAATGGAGCAAACGCCCTTGGAATTAAGTCTTTCTTATCCTGGGTTATAATGATTTGATACAAGACTGACTGGTTCTGAGAGGGTGGGAATGATGGGGTACGATATATAATTAAAATAATTTTCAAATAAATTCTTTCGAATTTTTAAGACTTGTAAGCTGGAATTAAGAATAAGTTGAGATTTTCTAGACTAATTAAATAAATGAAAAGAAAACTCTTAGCTGATTAGCTTTCGCTCATAGCCTATAGCTAGTCAACTAGCTGACTTCCTGAACCCTCTAATTCCCCCTTTACTGTAAATCTAGAGGATTCTTCTTCAAGTAGTCCTCCAACGTCGTCAACTTGCCCCTCGCCAGCTTCGCCGTCTCCGCAACTTTGTCCTTTGTACCCGGCCCATAATATCCAAAATCTTGACTATATAGCATCATCTGCGTTAAGTTCTCCGCTTGAATCTCATTCCTCTTCATGAACCCCCGAAATACCTCTTCAGGCAACTGCCTGTACATGATAGTCTTCCCACTCACCTCACTCATCGTCTTCACAATCTCCTCAAACGACCGAACGTCAGTAGAAGCCGACAACACTTTGCCCTCAAACTTCTCCGGCTCCGCCAAGATCGCAGCAATATACTTGCCAGAATCATCTGCCGCATCAATCAACGGCATCTTTGTTTGTGGCGAAATCACATTCGCAATCACATACGTGCCATCTCCCACTGGATTCGGCTTCATTCCCGTGTGGAAATTCTGCAGAAAACCTCCGGGCATGAAGAATGAGCTCTTGATCGGTAAGCCCCGAATATACGTCTCGACTTCTGCCTTGGAATCAAAGCCCTCAACACCAGGATATTTTCCGTCCGAAATCACAGATACGTGAGGCAAGGAACTGAAGATGAGGTACTGTACTCCGGCTGCAACGGCTGCGTCCGCGATGGCTTTGCCTTGGCGGATCTCTCGCGCCTTGAGCTCGTCGTCGTAGATCGTGGTGGTGAGGGAGAAGACGGTGTGGGCGTTCTTCATGGCGGGCCCTAGAGAGGAGATGTCTTCCGCGTCGGCTTGAATGACTTCGACACCCTGGGAAGAGAAGGCTTGAGAAGAGGGTTTGCTGGTGTCACGAGTGACGGCGCGGATCTTGTAGGTCTTGGAGAGTTCGGGATCAGCGAGGACGGTCTTGATGACTGAGCCGCCTTGCTGGCCTGTTGCACCGAAGACGACGAGGATTTTGGACATGGTGGTTGGACTATTCTTTTTCTTTTGAGATGAGGAAATTGATGTTTCGGGAAATAATTTGTTCTGACAAGTTGATTTGGGCAGTAGAAGATATTTTGAGGTTCAGGAGACGTTGGATTTATGTTGACGGAATGCGCTGAAATAAGTTTCGTGCTATAAAAATGTCCGCGGGTTATTCTGAGTCGGTGGAGCATCCCCGAGTTTCACGCCCGCTAAGTCCGGCGGGACGGTACCACTTGGCTGCCGAACGTACGACTCATCCAATCCGAGGAAAATAGCATACGACATTTTCCACATTTTAGTGTTTTGCTTACTGGATCGTTCATCCTGAATGTGGTTTAAGTTAGAGGAAGGAAGGAAACCTAGAGTGTTCGGTGTTCACGGAATAGCGAGACTCGGCTAAAAAGGAGGTAAACAGGAGGAAGTGTGAGGCGAGAAGTAGCGGAACCTAGTTATTGCTCCGAAACCCGAGTCGCCGTTAGCAATTGGACGATTTCCGACGTCGTGGTGGAGATTCATGCATGCTGCCGTCTACGGAAGCGAATCGAATTGACGAACGATCTTACTAAGTAACGTTGTGGGATTGGCTTAAGGCTGAAGTTTCTTCTTCGTAATAAATATGAGAGGCACGTACACTTAAACATATGTTTTTCATGCTCCAGGATTCTATTCCAGTGACCTCAGGCCGTTCATTGAAGAACCTTTGGCGATGTACTAGAGCTGCCACCATGCTGATGGTATGACAGGCATATACGTCGTGGAAAAGGAAATGTTCTAAAGAATGAGAAGTATCAACATTGAATAATGCAACCAGGCAATCAGAGCGCTTGCAATAGAATATGACCAAGATCTGCATGCGATTAAATATGGTATGCACATATGTAGTTTATTTCCCCTACAATTCTACCAGCACGTCATTACATGTCCATGCTTTTCGTACAACCAAAGTCTGTCATTGCCAGTTCTCAGTGCTGCTTTGGGGCATCAAACTGAGAACGAATCAAATTTCGTATTGCAAAGCCTGGGGAAAGTGCTTGTTATGGTCATGTGACGGACAAGCTGGATGTATATCTTCAGCTACACCGCTAGATAGGATGATCATGAACATACACCTACTATAGCCAAATCTTAGACAGTGCTAATTGCTATCACGGTAGTGGGCTCGAGTACTGAGTTCAGAGTGTGCGGAGGAGAAATCTTTTAGATGTCATGTCCCATATGTGGACGTTTGATTTTGGTACTGCAAGCTTAGCTTGTAGATCAAGATAACAATTGCGATAGTCGCGCAGTTTTCGTCCTTCTAATCCTAGCTGCAATACCTAGACTTAGAATTGAATATTTCTCTATGCTGTCGAATCCAGCTCGCAAATACAGCGGGTCCCCGGCACGTTGAGCGTCCAGAGGCATTATGCAACTGGTAGCGGAGTTTCGACAGAAGAGCAAGAGTTGTTGGTATCGATAGGATAGAGTAGAGTTTGTTCTTCTTTACCATTCGAGTTGCATCGATATTTTCCGGCATCCCTCCCCTACCTTTACAAAACGGAAGGCTGCTGGTGTTGATCAAGCCAATCAAGCGATATTCTTCCCTAGAGCTGGGGCGCCTATTCAGCCCATATAGGGCGAAATTCAGGCGATGCTCTCGGACCTCCACCCAATTTGGCCCACAAGTGCCTCTCAATAAGCCACCGCTGCACAAAAGAGATCACCAAAATTGCTTTCAACATTTCAGACTCAACAGAACGCTTCAATGCCATCACAACTTTCTAAGCGCAGTATCCAGATAAATGCTGTAAAACTGGAGGAAAGAAGTCAACCTTCATCTTCTAAGCTTCTAGAGCTCAAAAACCACTCTAAGGATAAGAGCGCGTAAGAAAAGAGCAGGGAAACGCGTTGGATGGGCAAAGATGTGACGAAACCCATACCACGACATGAGGACTGGTTCTCATTGGAAGTCGTGTAGCCCAAACAAACACAAGGCTTCCGTGTGGGCGAAATTCAAGCCAGCTGAGGGATTTCTTTGATTCGTATGATTGAATGCACCTATGCTATTCGGAGTTAGAATGTCTTAAACGTTTCAAGGCTCTCGGAAATCTGATTATGAAGCTGAGAACACTTAACTACGCTTATTTTGGATCACTAAAACCTTGTATCATCGTCAGATACAAAGTACCAGTCGAAGAAAAACACAGAAAATCATAATAATGGGACAAGATAGAGGAGCTTGAAGTCACGGTCGCAGTGCTCAGCCACACTCTCCTTGCCGCAACAGCGGGCGAAATTCTCACTAGATCTGCGGGCAGCCGAGTGGGAAAGACCACCTGAACGCTGCAGAAATCCGCAATGGACTCTTATTGTTTCTTCAGATATATAAAATGCTAGAGGTAAGTGGACAATCCCATTATCTCCAACTGAGACCCAGCGATCACTCACCGATGAGATGAACTCTGCAGGGAATCTTCAACCTCTCACGGTTACGCAATATGTCTGCAGCTATGACGGGTCTAGATGCCCAGCTTCGTTCAAGAGGAAAGGAGACATGATGCGTCACAAGGATGAGAAGCACCAATCACTAAAGAATTGCCCTCAATGCAACTTTCGCACTGCCCGACGATCGAGACTACGGGCACATCTGAGGAAGAAGCATGCTTTTCAAACTGGTAGTGTTTTTTCTGTGTTGATTCGTCTTCAAATGCTAAATTTTTAGTGACAGCCTTGCCACATGCCAGTCCAATCTCGACATCTCGTACCAGTGGCGCATCGATCAACTCTTTACACTTCCAGTATGCCTCGACGGACAACTACTACCTCCCCACAAACATTCCATTCAACGATACGGATGTTTTCCCGAGTGTCACGTCAATCGACCCAAGTTCTTACTCGGGCAACGGTCGCTGGATAGATGAGATAGCCTGCACAATGAACACTCCAACCAGCAATCTAGCAATAAGCGAAACAGTCTACGACTACTATCAACAATCAGTCCTAATGCCGTTTACGTCTGCTATGCAGCAAGGATGCATTCCAATGTTGATGGACTCGATCGATCCTCTAGCTCAGTACTCGCCATCCATTGCCCAGAGCAGTGGTCAGTCTGGAGGAAACGGCACAGGAGACATGCCATTTACCCAGCCGTTCGGCGACAATACTCCATGGGTGGATGAATATCTAGGCATGTCATCTAGAGATACTACAGCTAGGTCGAATGATGATACTTCCATGTCGCAGTCGGATACTCAAGAGCACAGCTTCTAACCGATTTGGGATACGTAGGTCGCATAAGAGTAGATGATGGTGCTTTTGCTGGGGACGGTTGCTATAGTCTTCTGATAGAGAGGAGATATCACAAGCTTAACTTGAATCTCCGTACCTGTGTTGGTACACGAAATAAAGAACTGTGCTATGAAAATAACAGACATTGGAGATATGATCACTAGGGAATATGCATTTGATGCTCAAGCCCCACATTGGGGAAATTCATTCTCCCAGCTACTTAATGCAAATTGTTGGTTCCTTTCTAGTACGAAGAGGACTTCCCACCAGGATGGGAGGAAGATTGTTCTATATAACAGTTAACGTCTAATCTCCTGAACGAAAGCATCGACAGTGATGCAATACGTACATGGCTTTCAGTTTAGGGTTTGAACAAGTATTCTATTTGTTGTCGTCTTCTGATGCTTTTGAAATTAGGTTCGCTGATACTACCAAATCTCTTATATAGAGTATAGATGGCGAAGCAGTTGGGTGAATAGTAAATGTCGAGAGAATGTCATTTGGAAAATTGAAAGATATTTAAGTATCAGTGTAGTCAGCGGGATCTATTTTAGCGGACCCCTTGAGTGAGAGTTTGGGACCTAAGAGCTGTAGTCGATGATGCGACTCTAGGAACTTTTATACACACTATTAATCTCGACCTCATTATTAGAGTAATAAAGTGCACACGTCTGAGAACTTGTTACTGCACAAATTAGGATATTTGCTGGAGTATTTAATAAATAAGGTGTATATTGCCGTAAAGTTGAATATTGATTATGTTTTGGAACTTTTTTGATCGAGTTAAATAAAAACTCCCATCCCCATATTTGGACGTTTTACCCTGAGCACAATCTCTAGTCACAAGCGGACATTAAAATCTGACAAGCGAACAAAAAGGGGAGCCGGTGCGGCCGTACTCGCGTTTTTTTTAAGTCTGAGAATATACACTTGTTACGAGGTCTGCGCCTCACTATTTGGGCCACTCAGAGAGCTCAAAACCTCAAAAATACAGGCCTAAGTGTAGAATAGTCTCACTTTAAGATTGTAATTTTGAATGTAACATAATAAATTTGTCGGTGCTTTCGGTGCTTTCGGTGCTCTCGTCGATGCTCGTTGGTGGCTTACTAGGGTAAATAGCCAATAGGACTCGAGTGGAGACGATATTTGGGAGATATTTGGGAGAGAGAGTTTTAAGAGTGATTCTGGGGCATCAATTCCAACGTTCTTTTCAACACGGACCATTCATATGCCGTAGGATCTGGTAGATCATTCTCAGACTTAAAAAAAAAGCGAGTATATTGTATACCTTCGGTCATCACACCCACCCTCGTTTATTTTCGACCAAGCCCTAATCCCCCAGCTCCAGTCTCATCCCATCTTTGAGCACCTTTTTTAAAAGTGGCTTAGATCACTTAATGCTTTCTCCTCGATCGCCCCGAGCCAGCAAACAGGAGTGATTAGTCATAAGCGAACATGACATCATTGGTCCCTTCGCAGAGATTCGCGGCGCCTCGTCATCTGCTTGCCCGCAGCTGCATATCTTGCAGTGCCACAACCTAAACTCAACCCACCCCGACTCCGACATTCACTTCGCACGACGCACTCGCACGTGGCTGAGCTTGTCACCTTGTTAATCGTTGCACCTCACCAAGGGATATATATTTCCTTGTGATTCCCTCTTCTCAACATTACAACCACATCACCACGAACCGCAACAATGGATCCTTACCAACAAAATGCCCCTCAAGCCACTTCCGATACCCCACCACAGAAGCCAACAGATGGGAAGCATCCAAAGAAAGGTTCTGCGTTCTGGGATAAAGCCAAACATGGCGGCAAAGCAACATTCGACAAAGCTTGGGCTGGATTCGAAAAGCTCGGTGCACCAGTAAACCGACTCACCAACAAGATCGGCTCAGAAGCTTTCTGGCCTACAGGTCTCGGTCCAGAATCCGATAAAGCAGCTCGGATCCTGAAATCATTCTGCAGTACGTCGCAAAAGATTTCAGAGATATGATCACGTGCTAACTACTTGAGCAGAAGATGGATTCTACAAAGAACGACCTCCCTCTCCTGGGGCTCCTGCCGGACCCAAAGGAAAACCCAAAGTCCTAGTTAAGATCCCTCAAAAAGTCATTCAGAACTGTGTTGGACTAGCTATCTTCACGGTGATGCGCACAGGACTTTGGATTTCTGGAGCCGGCGGTTCCGGAGTTTTGATCGCGAGGAAGGAAGATGGGTCTTGGTCTCCTCCTTCAGGGATTCTCGTGCACACTCTTGGTGTAGGATTCATGGCTGGAATCGACATCTATGATTGTGTCGTTGTGATCAATAACCGGAAAGCATTGGATGCGTTTTCGAAATTGAGAGTTAGTCTGGGAGGGGAACTCAGTGTTGTGGCCGGACCGATCGGAGCAGGAGGTATCTTGGAGTCTGAGGTGATGAAGGACCGCAAGCCGATTTGGAGTTATGTGAAATCGCGCGGTTTATACGGAGGACTCCAAATTGACGGGACGATTATCGTGGAGCGAAACGATGAGAATGCGAAGTTTTACGGAGAGAAAATGCCTGTAGGACAGATTCTGTCTGGGAACGTACGACATGTGCCGCCAGAAGTAAAGATGTTGATGGAAGTTGTCAAAGCGGCGGAAGGACGAACGGATGTCGATAGTGGTATCATGGCACAGGCGGATGCGATGCCTCCTCCAGGTGATGTCGAGGTCGAGAAGATGAGTGAACCGACGCAGGAGCAGAAAGTCAATTTTGCGGCTCCGCCTGGATACGAACATCCTCCACCGCAACCACCGAGACCGGGATCCCAAGGTGCTTATGCGGCAGGATATGGCTATGGAGCGGGAGAACCACCAAGACCAGGATCCCAGGGTGCATACGCGGCAGCTTCATCTTCCGCGGCGGGATATGGGCATGGGACAGGAGATGCATATCAGCATCCACCGAGAACGGATTCCGGATTCGCGGCTCCTCCGCCGGGTCCACCGCCGCCAAGAACTGACTCGGGATTCGCTGCTCCGCCGGGTCCTCCTCCTGGGAAGCAGGATCCTGATGGACCTCCACGATATGCTTAAACTTTATGTTCTGCTCTGGCATGGATGGTGGAGGATTATGGACTAGCGTTGCTTTTTATGAGATCACGAACGATATGTTCCCTTTGTATTTCTAAGTTCTAGCGAGCAGATAGACAACCTTTCAATCTACGTCCCTTCCCAATCTTCACTTTATTCCCATTGCACCCATTACTCCTCAACCCGTCTCTGCGGTGGCTGTGGTCCCAGAGACAAGGATCATTATCAAGAGAAGAAAACAGCATCATAGGTACTCAGTAGAATCCGATTCTATCGGCATCTTCCTCTGAGCGGAATCCCGAACTCGATATCCCGCCAGAACACCACGATTATTGAACTACCCAAATTCGAAAGTCCGATTAAGAAGCGCATTACCTTCCGATCACGAAGGACCAAGATCTGCAACCCGTCTCGACCTGAGACAATGAGGCATTTCCTCTTTTCGTGTCTTTTGCTTCTTCAGTCTGCTTGCCAAGAGATTTCGATTATACGTGATTTGTTTGCAAGATATTGAGACTGGAGAATCCTGTACTAGTATCAAGATTTTTTGATTGTATCTTGTTACTTGAGGTTGTTAGTGTGGTGATTTCAGTACTCCTTCGAGGCTTCTTTAAAATATTTATCTGTATTTTAGAAATACTGGATAGCTGCTTCATTTATATCACAAATAGAGAAGTATGGGATTAATTCACTCATGTAATGGCTATAAATTGAATTTAAGTAGATCAACCACTTTCTCGAAATGAAAAACTTCCTCTGTCAATCGCAGATGACGGAGGTCATGAAAGCTACAATCCTTCCATCCCAATCACTTCTTCTAATTCTTCTTATCTAACACTACTCATCTTCCTCACTCATCAAACAACCCACACCCACACCCACACCCACACACTGACTAATGGCCACCACGCCCCCACCCCGCTACACAGTCTAACCTCTCCCTCTCTCCATCCTCATCCTCATCCTCGTGTGAATGGTTTTCCAAGAAATTCAAAATGCAGAATCTCGGATTTTGAGGAAGGGGAGGGGACGAAATCTAAATCTAATAAAGATGTAGGAATTGAAGTGTGTGGAACTTTCATACTCGTAAAGTAAGAATGTGATTCTGCAGAGGTCCTGAATTTCGACACCACGATGAATACCCAATGTCCAACTTGCACTTTCAAACTAGCCCCAGGGTAGTGGAATTGTAGAAAACGGTAGGAACAGAATTCTTGCACCATCTGCTTTCTAAAATTTGCCTTGTGAAGAGGATCAAACTGAACAGAAAAAGAAGTCACATGATATACTCACGTGACAAGTATATCCTCAAAAGACCTCCAGATATCTGGGTATTCTCGAACCCGGAAGATCTCAAAAGATACTACAATCATGCCACATAGATACCTTCTAGATCAAACAAAGATCAGATAAAGATATCAGCACGTCTTACGTTTCCACTCGTGAAACACCGGCATATATCCCCATCTCACTGCCGCACGCAGCCCATCAAACAGACCGCGTGCACCTTCCACATCATCCCTCCCCATCAGGAATAGAAACCGAGTCAAAAAAGGAGGGAAAGAAACAAGTATATCCTCAAGCGCACGAAGATCCTCGACGTCATTCGCCCAAGCATGTTTCTTGTTCCTCCTGCATAAGGGTGATCGACGAGTGCGGTGCCTGATCTATCGCGTTGATACGAAGTCCACATGCAGCAGCTGCGCAGGTCGGGTTTGAGGAGGTTGCTGTGTTCGGACGATCCGGAGAGGAGTTGAGCAGTGTTTGCATTGGGTGCTGCTGGCAGGTTTCATTTTCTGACGGGAGTGCCACATAAGGCGGTGCTGATTGGTGTGAGAAGGACCGGATGGAGGGCGAGGCCGATACGAGGAAAAGAGGAGACATTTCTACATTAGGAGATTGGAGCACAAGGCTTCGAAGTTCGTGATCACGGGTGGTTGTGCTCGGGATTCACGGTGATAGCTGAATTATCGTGAATAACCTGGAATAACTTTAACTTGGGAAGATGGAGAGAGAATTGAAGGTGAATTGTTTGCTTTGTTGACTGCCGATGAGAAGGAGAACAGCTATCCTCGATAGGCTCTAGTGCTGCACATGTGCCTGGCATGCGCCCTAATGCGGATGGTGGCCTGTCGTCAGCGTCCTAAACGGGCACTAAACACTCTATTTCAGGCTGCCACTAGTCTTTTCGTTTGGCGCAGTCCTGAGTCCTGCAGCCGTGAAATCTCAAAAGTCACCGTACCCACCCTGGGCCTTTCCTTGGATTTCTCCTCGAAACACATTCACCATTTCCACTTCTACTACGATCGTTTTTTCTTCAACCCTTCGTTCAGAGCACTCATCGACTCGATTTCTTTACCGTTACTCGCACTCGACGGGGCAAAGATTCCAAGCAGCCACGCCAGAGGCAATTTATCGCTGACCAACTGTCGCACCTGGTCAACCTCAAATACGAGGGGCCACACATTCCCTTCCCCTTTCCATCGTCAATACCATCAAAATGTTTTCACGGCGGCAATTACAACTGCTGACCGTCTTCACTATCTTCCTTTCTATCGCTCAAGCCAGCTGGTTCGATGCCAACATCTTTGGACGCGATAATTGGAAGAGGGATGTTTCGGCGTCTTCCAACTCCAGCAGCTCCAATGTCGATGCCGTCTCCTCAGTGAGCTCGACACCTGTATCTTCAGTATCATCGACTCCATCTTCTTCACCTTCTGCTGATGCCTCGTCATCTCCGACTCCAAGCAGCACCCCAAGCAGTACCCCTTCCTCGACCCCTGCGAGTTCTACCCCGTCCTCTACAAGCCAAGAGTCCTCCTCGAGCACAACAAGTGCATCAGCGAAGACAACCTCTTCGAAGAGCGAGAGTAGCTCACAAAGCACATCTCAGTCGACCTCATTCGCGACCTCGACCTCTGCATGGACGAGCGTTAATCTAGTGACCTCGGTCATGACCGTTTCTGGAAGTCGTATCACCTCAGTTGCCTCCTCTACAACCACTGGTCAAACCGTCAGCACATCCGCCAGCGGTTCTCTCTCAGGAGACAGCACATCTTCATCTTCTGGCATGAGCACCAAGACCAAGAATACCGTTATTGGAGTTGTGGTTGGTATTGGTGGAGCAGCCATCCTTGCCGGTCTCTTCGTCGTAGCATGGAGAATCTGGGGCCGCAAGAAGGCGGAAGATGACGATGATGGATTGATGGGATACCGTACTGGTAGCGCGGGTGTCGGACACGAGAAGAACGGGAGTGTTTCCGCGGCAGGAGCACCGAATCCTTTCCAGAGCACATTAGAGAATTATCACAACCCGGCTCGGAACGCGAATGTGTCGTCGAACTTCTAAGAGGAGTTATGGAACTTTTTGGGCTTTTGATTTGTTTCTTGTGTGCTTTTGAGCGTTCGTTGCATACGTGTCGTACGGGATGGAGATGGGATCCTGTTCGATTTAGGATTTGGGATTTTTCGTTGGCATTGCATTAGAATGGCGCAGCGAGATTTCAGTTCTGAGAGATTTGAGATGGATGGAGGGAATACCAGTGTTGCGGATGCAATCTGTAGCTTAATACATAGAACTCGACAAGATACCTTTTCCTACTGTGTGGTCCGCTTCACTTTACTCATTTCATTCAATCCCTCAATCTTCTCCAGTTCATCGATTTCTACTCTTCCATCAAACAACCCCACAAACAATTCAACCCTTCCCCGTCCCCTTCTCTTCCCCACAAAGACAAGCCTCCCCAATCCATCCACCCATCCTGCCCAGTCCGTCCATCTAGGCCCACCCAAACCGGCCACATCACCCATAAAACACCCCGTTCCGTTCCGTTTATCAATCATCACATTTATCCATTATCAAATAGATTACCATTCGCTTCAAAGGGATCAAATGGATCAATTCGGTTCGGGTCTGACTCCGATCTCGTTCATGATCCAAAGCTGTATGTAACTTTAGGTTAGGTAATTGGAACCGAAACGAATCGCTAATACTCGCTGAATAAACGAATTGGATGGGTGAATAGATGGATGGATGACCTGCATACTGCAGCCACAACCGCGCGACATACTTCATACTTCATACTTCATACTTCGTAGGTAGGTACCTATCCGCCTAACCTCCCCTCCATCCATCCCGAATCTGCTCTTCCCCTGCATATCTTACCCGCAGCCACACCCACATCCACCTCATCCACCACCTCCTCCTCCCCACCATCATCACAAACCCTCAAATCCTCAGAAAGGCAAGAAGATTACGAATGGGGAATCCTCGGCTCCATCCAGCCTAGGTAAATTAAATTAAGCTCAGGCCTCAGGCCTCAGGTAGGTTACAAAGCGCATAATTCGTTGGTGTAGCAGCTCGGTTTGAGGTGTGTGGGAAGCGACGGTTGGCGTTTCAGAAGCGACGCACCATCATGCGTGCGTCGGACTGTGGGGTGTGAGAGGGGAGGGGAGGGGTGGATTTGGGATCGTGACAGATGGGGATTTTTTGGGTTGTGGGTTTGTGAATTTGAACTTGATGTTGATTTTGATTTTGATTGAAGTGAAGGCGGAATCGACGACTTTTTTGCTTATTCTTTACGATATTTTTGCGGGCTTGAGTTGAGCTCGTTTGGGGTTATTGTGATATCACGACTTTGAATTGCAGTTTTTTTGAGCTGGGAGGAGATAAGGACGATTTTGGGAAGAAGGTTGAGGGATTTTGAGATTCGACTGTTGGTTATTCGTTCGTTCGTCTTCTACTTACGATATACGATACCATACCATACGATATACAATAGCGAGGACCAGACAAAAACTTCAGCTCAGCTCAGATCAAACCAGCTACTACTTCCCACAACTATTCCAACAACCAGGAAGGATCAGAACCAACAACACGCCTCTCTCCTCTCTTCAACACCGCCAAAATGAAGTCCACAACATCAACACTAGCCCTCCTAGCAACAATCCTCATCCTACAAATCAG
The DNA here is from genome assembly GCA_009613015.1 of Mollisiaceae sp. DMI_Dod_QoI. NCBI lineage: Eukaryota > Fungi > Ascomycota > Leotiomycetes > Helotiales > Mollisiaceae > Mollisiaceae sp. DMI_Dod_QoI. The sequence goes on from VXCB01000067.1 coordinate 45,402, forward strand.
CACCGTCACCGCAGGAGCAGACATGATAATCGATTTCCCCGGCATCCTGCGACCAAGAGCAAGTGCCGTTCCAGCTGCCAGCAACGTGAATCTCCTCGTACGTATCTCCCTTCCCTCTCCCTCCTTCCTCCTTCCCTCTCTCCCATATTCCTCTTCTCTCCATCTTTAAACAAACTGACATTTAACGAACATGAATAGGCATTCTCCTCCGCCCTAGGCGGCGCAGCAGCCGAACCCGTAACCACAACCGGCGATGCCAAAAACCCCTTCCTGGTCGCGGGCGTGCCGCAGCCGGATTTCAAAACCGCTGCGATTAGGAGCTGTAATGATCAGCATAATGCGTGTGCGGGCGTGGCGCATGGGAGTACTCCGAATGGGTTGACGGTTGGGCAGTGTGATACGCAGCAGAGTGAGTTTTGTTGTGTTTTTTCTCTCTTCTCCCCCAAAATCTTTTCAAGAGCGATTGATGGGGATGGGGATAGGAAAGAAAGAGAAGTAGGCAGAGAATTAGCAGGAATTTGGAATTTTGTATTGGGATTTTGTGAAGGAAGGAAGGAAGGAAACAAACTGATGAGAGAAATAGCACAATGCGAAGCCGCCGCCGCAGCGGGCCCTTCTTCCAATTCCAATTCTAACTCTGACACCGATACCTCCAACAGCGGCGCCTCTGCAGCTGTTGCCTCGGCCTCGGCTGCAGCGCAGACGGAGCAGGAAACGAGTAGTGCGTTTGTGAGTGCGGCGAGTGTGTCGGTTGCGGAGGCGACGAGTACGTCGTCGGCGTTTGCGGTGCAGGGTACGTTGCATAGTAGTGATGATGAGTTTTTGTTTTTTTGTGGGTAGGTGGGAGGTGGGAGGTGTGGGTTGTGGATTGTGGGTTGTGGATTAGGGAGAGGGAGGGAAAGGATGGGATGGGATGGGGTGAGGGTGGAGTATTGGGAGTGATTGGGAGGAAGGAATTGGGCATGGGATCTGGCGTCTTGGAATTGGAATTGCAACGAAATGAAGGAAAAGGAACAGAGGCGGCTGCTGGCTGGAATATCTCTAGCATCGCATCGGATCAGATCAGATATCTATCTCGAAGATAGATGGAGTTCGAGCTGAAACTGGGAATAGTTTTACTCTGTTGTGTTATGTTTTGTATGCTTCGCAATTACCAGTTATTGTAATACCAAATCAATACCAATCAATACCAATCAAAAGAAATCAAATGAAAATACAACCAAATATAACCCCTAAAGTATGCATGGTTACAACTACAACAACGGTATCGGATCGTCTTCAATCCCCTAACTTTCGTTCATTGATTAACGAAAACATCCTTGGTAAATGCTTTCGCAGTAGTTAGTCTTCAAAATTTCACCTCGGGCAATAAATAGGTCTCTCTGCGAATATTGGTGAGTTGTGAAGGATATGGTGGAAGTTTAATTTGTTTGATAGGAAGGTGTACGTACTTCATTAGTGTTAAGAAGATGAATGAGGGAAAGGAGAAGTTTTCGTGGCGGAAAAGAGAGAGCTGGTTGGGGGTGTTGTTGGATATTGGAAGAAGGGATTGGAATGATTGGATGGATGGATAGAGAGATAGATGGATATCATTTGATATGGGTTATACTTACCGCAGATGACGATATAGGATGAACCGCAGGTCCTAGATGCAAGGCGCAAGTTTCTGAGATTCTCGAGTTTGGTTTGGAGGTTGTGAAGTGTTTCTGATCCGAAATATTGAAGTTGGGACGTTGGTTGGCCTGCTGCTTTAATTCACCAGTCACGTGTATTTGAATGGCGACGTGGAGAAATTGAGGGCCAATTGCGTGTTACCTTAGGTTTTGTTGGGTATTTGATCACAAGATCATCATTGTACGTGATACAATTCCAATGCTAGAGATGTCATCAATAACAGTTGCTCCTTTCTGGTTAATAACTAGTCTACTTGGTATTCTTGTTAATTATCTTGGTAGTCGAGCGCAACTTTTTTTTTCTTCGTCCCAGAGTCGGTTACTAAGCTCGCCGCTTCTACTCAGGCGCTAGGTTAATCACCCTCGGCTCTGTCTCGTCGTTTCTTCAAAGCACTTTCCATATTCAAACGCGACTACCAACTCCTACGCTACACGCCACGCCATCCAAATCTTCACGATGTCGTCTTCTTCTACTCACTCCAGCTCTGGCGACGACTCGCACTCCAGCTCTTCCTCACATTCCAATGCCCTCCCAGTACACAGAAACAATATCAAAGATTCAAGCTACTGTTCAGGAAGTCAGTCTTGAATCACTTCATGCCCGTTAATCATCTTTTGAGTTTTCAAATGATAGACGTATTGGTTTGAAGTCGAGAGAGACGGTCTTTTGTGTACTCGTGGGATCTAATGTACCTAAAGGAGAGAAGACTGATACCCATTATACCTTGGTTCTTCAAAGGATGCAGGAGCGTATTCGAGAGTTGGAATTTTGAAAGTTGCAGTCGGGAAATTTTTCAATTCCTCGACGCAGCAAATTCTTGATGTTATTTGATTGTGCTTATTGCAAAGATTGAGTTTTTCTTTAATAACTTTCCTTGACCCATTCTTGTGGTGTATGGAAATGGAATTCGGCGATGCTTTCAGTCATTTCTTCAAGGATCTCTTTATTGAGGTTGAAGTCACATTCGCTATCCGCCCTACAAATTCTTTGTCGCGGGTTAGCCTTCACGACTCTTTCAACATTCAACTATTCAATAATGATGCCTCTGTCATTTATGAATGATACTGAAGGCCGGTCTCAAGCCTTGGATCTCGTCTGAATATCGCCTCAACGTCTTACTCTAGACCTCTTTTCGCAATTTTCAATTACAGCCTCCAAAATGCCTCCCAAGACGCCTCCACAGACGCTAGATGAACTCCCAGGAGTCATTATGACACACTATCGAGGTGTCAAGGTAGAAATTCTAAGAGGAAACATCACCAACATTGTCGCTAGCGCCATCGTCAACGCAGCCAACACTGGTCTCCAAGGCGGTGGTGGAATCGACGGCAGCATTCATAGAGCAGCTGGTCCCGGCCTCAAGACTGAACTCGCACAACTATATCCCCTTAAAACTAATGGAAAGAGAGGTGAGACCGGGAAAGCGTATATCAGCGGTTCTCACAACATTGCGCCTCGAGTAAAATCTATTGTCCATGCGATTGGACCGGATTACAGGCTTGTAAAAACAGATGAAGATAAGGCGAGAGCGAAAGTCTTTTTGAGGAAGGCTTATATTGAGAGTCTGGACGCAGCGAGTAATGCGAAATTTGTTAATCATCTTTCGCTGGTGTTTCCTTGTATCTCGACGGGTATCTTTGGGTATCCGAAGGATGAGGGAGCTACTATTGCTTTGGAAGCGATTCATGATGTAACAATCCCTTTTACTTTTGTCGTTTCTGCTATTAGTGATTCTGCGCTCACGCTTCTTCGGGTCTTCCTCTCTTGAGAAAACATAATGCTAATTTATTATAGTGGATTGAAACTTCAGTTAGCCCTGAGAAATTTGAAAGAATTGCAATATTAATGTTTAGAGATCAAGATACCAATGAGCCGCATTATGTGAACGCATTTCCGTGAGTATATCGTTGTCCTTTTATGGTATTTCTCTGACTTGATTTAGGATCGTTTTCAGCGGTAATGATGAAGATGTGGCTATGGAAGGTGGTTCTGAAAACATAGACGAGCAGGAAGCAGAGGAAGAGAAAAGAGATTCACCAGCTTCATCAACATCTGGCTTCTTCCCCTCCTCTCAATCCGCCAAAAGGCCTCCATCGGGTTCACCTCCCAGTTCACATCTTGCTTCATCTCCCAGTTCACATCTTGCTTCATCTCTTCGTTCACCTGTGGGTCCAGATTCTGGTCCACGTTCGGGTGGATCTTCTGGTGGATCCTCGGGTTCGGATCCAGATTCATCTCTGAATCCAGAATCTGGTTCATCTGCGAGTCCGTCGCCTTCGGGTCCGTCGCCTTTGGGTCCGTCGCCTTCGGGTTCGTCGTCTTCAGGCTCTCATGTCAGCAGCTATCGGGAAGACAGTGAAGAAGAAGAAGAAAAAGATGACTCTGAGCCGACACCAACACCAACACCCCCACCTTCATCTTCACCCTCTGGAGGATCTAGCGATAGTGATGATGATACGCCGGCTATTGGTACGAAAGGAGTAATATGTGGAAAGCTAACCCAAAAGGGGGTTCCTTGCAAAAGAACCTATACATATAACGGAGGACCGACCGGTTGTCATCAGCATAAGCATTGAGTGGTATTATTTTATGGTTCTATGGCTCTGGTTTTCTTTGTTTTTGCTGCCTAGAAAAGAGCTGGCTCATGTAGTATTGAAAAGAGGAGGTTTTGATTCCCGTAGTCTGTTAGATTTTTATTTATCGATATAATGTATAGAACAGTTGTTGCATTTGTACTAGCTGCCGCTCACCTCAACCATTTGCCTTTAAAAACACGATAATAGCTGCAACATTTGAGTCGGCATGAGTTTAAAACATATTTCTAGGGCTTTGATCAGTCTTAGTCTTCAAGCCAGCCGGATTCGTTGCAATAGTACATGTATCTCCAAAGCCCAAGCTAGGATAATCAGCCACCTAGTCGGTCGAAGCCATCCACCTTTTTGAATGTTTACAGTAATGCTATCATCCGCGAACTTGTAATTAATCCTCTAGTGACTCGCGCGAACCATGCATCATTCAGTACTGTTCTTTAAGGAGCAGCCTCGGTCTAAAAGAGATGATTGGTGGCAGCAAGCATTCTGTTTGTGGCCTGGTCGGCAAGGAAAAAGTGGCTGAAGTAGGCCAATCATCAACAATAAGAGAAACTGCACTAGCAGTGTAGCACGGTCTATCGAGTTCGCGCTTCATTTCATTACTATTTATTTTTAAATATAATCCAATTGAGTAGCAGGACGATTAAGAATTAATTGAAAACAATAATGAGCTATTTCATTGCTTTATAATCAAGTGAATATCAAGTGTATCTAGAATGCTTACCATTGGTCCACGTGTAATTTCAGCCACGTGGAGCAGCACTGATAGCCGTGAAGCTGCCTGAAAATGATAATCCATCTTCCTTTTTCTTTACAACAATACAACACATGGTGTGCCAATCAATACGCGCTTAATCCAAGGATATATCTGGACTTCAACTTACAGAAAGATGTCTGCAAATCCGCCCACCGCCGACCCGCGAATTGCGAACCTGTGCCATATATGTCGCAATATCTTCGATAATTGGGATAAGGTAGACAAAGCTTCGGAATGGGAAGATGTTGAGTTTCCATATTACAATCATCATTTAGAATGGATCGCCTCGGCCAATAATGGTTGTGTGTTGTGTATGGCTTTGCTGCAGTGCGGCAAAGAGACGATCCTAACTAAGATCAACGAAGCTACGACTCTAGGAATCAATATTAAGATATCCTGCAGTATTTCTCATTATAATGATTATGGACTAAATTATTACATCTCGATTTCATCCTCCGCCCATCCTAACCATTTCACCTTGCACCAGCTGTATACCAAGTATGGCGAAATGTCCTTGATCCAGATATTACAAGGTACGTATTTCAATTAAAACTACAGTAGTAGAGCTTCAAAGCTGACCCTTTTTTTAATTCTTAGTAGAGGAGACACAAGCCAATAAATGGACTGGATTAGTTGGCTCGCTCGCGTTTGCCAGTGAATGGGTCAAAACTTGTATTGATACCCATGAAGTGTGTCGAACAAAAAAAGCCACGAAGTCCCCAACACGACTTATTGAAGTATATGATGGTGGTGCTCGCCTTTTTTTTCCCCCTAAGGAAATTTTCACTCCCTACCTTACCTTGAGCCATTGCTGTAAGTTATCTCATTCACTAGCTATTTCAGGCTTTCTAGGGCTTTCTCTTGAGTCAGATCTCCGTGGACCTTCCAATACCAAATGATATGAACGCTGATTTGTTATAGGGGGAACACTAGACATCCTCAAGCTGAAGAGAAACAACATTGACGCTCTACGAAACGATATACCACTCTCCAGTCTGTGCAAAACCTTCCAACAAGCCATCATTGTCACCAAAGTGCTTGGGTTTCGCTATATATGGATAGATTCTCTATGCATTATACAAGATGACGAGGAGGACTGGCTTCGAGAATCCGCCACGATGGCTGATGTGTATGGCAATGGCGCTGTGAATATCGCTGCTACTCACGCACACGATGGCTCTGTTGGCCTCTTTGGTCAGAAATCCGCCTTCGGAATCCCTAGGCAAATTATTCACACCAATACTTCGAATACCTTGGAGCTTTGGGATGTAATGCTCGTTAAACGATGTCTAGTCGACGCTCCATTGGGAGGTCGTGCGTGGGCTTTCCAGGAGCGATTTTTGTCACCACGCACTATACATTTCAGCGCCGAGCGAATATTCTGCGAGTGTCGATGCGGTCTAGTTTGCGAGGGTTGGTTGCATCCATCTCTTTTCAAGCCTCATAGATTTGGATCCCCATTCCCAAAGACATTTGGCGCTGATGATTGGGCTGGAGTTGTGCACTACTACTCGAGGGGGCAATTGACCTTCGCGAAAGACAAATTAGTTGCATTATCTGGTGTTGCTCGGAAGTTCCAGTCAGAATCTCAAGATCAGTATTGTGCAGGGTTATGGAAGGCGAACTTGGAGATATCTCTCTGCTGGAGAGCGCACGTAAGCGGTCGACAACCTCTGGATAATACTGCTCTATATCACGGCCCTTCATGGTCTTGGATATCCAACAACCATGTGGTTAGCTGGGAACTCTCCAATACATATGATCTCCTTGAAGATTATCGTGAACTTGACGGCCACTACCGTATTTTAATCCATGTAATGGATGTTTATCTTGTCACCGTTGGGCCAGATCTATTTGGACAGCTGCAAGACGCGAAGCTCACAGTTAAATGCTGTCCATTATTTAATGGCGCTATCATAGTTCCTGTGCCGCAATATTCATCAACAAGTAGTGGTCGCGATCAATTTTACGCTATCAGATTTGAGGTTGGCGGTGTTCACGGTGATGGAAAAGTGTACTTGGATAATGCAATATACTGCGATATCTTCAACACAGGTGGTAGTGGATTAGCCAATTTCCATTTTCTCCCGATACATTGGCAGAATCTGGAAACTTATGGCGGACGGGTAATTGCAATATACGGTCTAGTTCTTACCGTAGCAAAAGGCCTTGGAAAAGGATACTTTGTTCGTATTGGTGTTTGGGATATTAAATTTTTTCAGATAGAAGCATACGCTGAACTTCTGAATCGAATTACACCCGATCACACATCGCTTATGGACGAGGAGCTGTATAGAGAAGTTCTGGGAAATGACGAGAATGGCGTCCCTCAATATCTCATAACTCTTGTTTGATGATGCGCTGTTGCGGAGTTGAATAGCGACATCGATGATAACTCGGAGCCTACTAGAGAGGTAATTATGAGAGTTGACCCTAACTCAAATGAGAGCTGATGTTGCTGCAGGCCAACATTGAACGGAGTCTAAAATGGGGTTAATTAGTTAAGATTGAAAGCTGGCTAAAAGAACTGGTAATGCATGGCTGGGAGGTGGCCTATTTTCTGACAGCTCCTATTTCTTTATTCTTGCTCATCTCACGTACACTTATATTTCCGTAGCTAAGAAAGTCAGGGTCTTGTTGATGATTTATTCAGTTTAGTCTCCAAATTCAGCGAGGTATTTGCACTAGTCTTAGATGAGTAGTGTTTCTGACATCGGCTGAGGAAGTTTCCACTCTTCCCCTTTCGTCAATTGTAGAGGTTGCAGCCACCAAGGGATTGGTAGTATCCTGGACGGGATTGGATTGGGTGCAGGACGCACGGAAGATCCGTCCAATTAAGCATGAAAGCCTTAAGCGTCACACATATCGTTTCCGGTACAAGAGGTTTTGCATAATGCGCCGTCTCGTGTACAGGTTTCATCTTATTCGAAAGACCGACAGCACTTTGTTCTATCAGAGAGAATAGTTCTAGGAGCTCTCAGCAAGACTCAACTATAAGTTTTTTTTAACATTATTTTTTGAGAGTGCGCCATCGCCATTGCATATTTTTGAGCCGCCGTCCATGTTCTTTTAATGGTTTCCCTGATAGGAACTATATGTAATAACCAAATAGATAACAAATAACCTATTATAACCTATTACGATCAAGATAACACTTCTCCAGCCTAGCAGACTTTTATTGCCATGAAGTTTTCTAGATCTCAGACTAAAACTTTTGTAGTACTTTTTCCTCTTTAATTACTGAAGAACGAACCCCCACCTTCTCCTTCGGTAACATTTAGTCAAGCAGTTTCCGAGGTTAGCATTCCCAAACTGTGAATTCTGATGCTCATAAAGTACTCGGGGTAGACACATCTATATCAGCAATTCCCTGCTACACAGCATCATGAGAATGATCTACATTTCAAGATCAGGTCAGCAACTTGCAGTTTACTCAGGAAAACTATCTCCAATAATAGAGTAAGAGCAAGGGAATCAAATCTTATATTTCAATGTCAAGCAGTAAAGAGAAGTAATAAGGATATAACGCGAATTAAGACAATCCCGCTTTGCGCCGCTAATAATGCAATTATATTCAAACACCGCAGTACTCGCATATCAATACCCTATCGCGTAAATGCCGATTACTGATTGCTGACATCACGTAAAAGCTCCATCTCCAGATGCATAGCAGCCGCTATTATGAATGTACCTTACACTGACTGGCTCGCTTGTCAATTAAACGGTCTCTGCATCGTCCTAACTCTAGCTACCTAGGTAGATCTTGTCAGCTCGTCTTACACTCGCTTATAAACCCACCGCATACCCATCGTCACTGCTGTTCTGCTGTTCTCAATAAACAATTTTCTACAGGAAATTTAGAGATTTTCTCGTATCACTTACTGGACTGATCTTTCACTTCTGGATACCGAGCTGATCCAGGTAGATACAATCAGCTCTGGAGCACGACTATTTCTTGTATCCCACTTATTGATTGCGCATCGAGGAAGATTGAGCTTTCCTTCCCCTCGCATTTCGAAAAAAATATTGCACAACACCCCCACTTCCACCACAACACAGAACTTCCACCCTCTCCAAAATGACGAGTGCTTCACCAATCCAGCTCCTCTTTGGCGCCGGTGGAATCGGCGAAGGAAAAATATCCCACACCTGGGTAAACAGCTCACAAACCTCCGAACTCCTCTCAACTTTACAGGAATTGAAACTCTCGGAGCTAGATTCCGGAGCTTCCTATCCACCTGGAAGTCCATGGGTTACTGAAGGATTATTAGGCGAGAGCAAAGCGGCGGAAAAGGGATTTTTGATCGACACGAAGATTTTGCCTCAGCCTGGTGGTGAGTGATTCCTTGCTACCGTGATATGAGATGAGAGTACTGATGAAGGCAGGATTGTCGGAAGCGGGAATTGATGCGAGTGTGAAGAAGAGTTTGGAGTTGTTGGGTGTGGAGAAAGTTAATATTTTATATTCGCATGTGCCGGATAAGGATACTCCAGTTGAGGAGAGTGCGAGAGCTTTTGATAAACATTATCGAGCGGGACATTTTGAGAAAGTTAGTAGCTTCTTACCTCATTGGATTAAGAATGCGAAAGAAGGCTAAAGTAGAACAGCTCGGTCTTTGCAATTACTCGACAGCACAAATGAAAGAATGGGTTGAGGTCTGCGAGAAGAATAATTACGTCAAACCAGCTATTTATCAGGGACATTATAATGCTATCACTAGAACCCCGGAAGAAGAGCTCTATCCCTTCCTTCGCCAGCACAACATCAAGATCTTTGCTTTCGGGTTAGTTCCACTCCTACTTTAAAAAGTCCTTTACTAAAGCAAGAAAGACCATTAGCAGGTGGATTCTTGACAGGGAAAGTATCTCTCGCAACCGAAGCCGCCAGTCTCTCCGGTGGAAGATGGGATCCTGGTCGTTTCCCACTATACCCAAAGACGTACGACAAGCCAGCTATTCACAACGCTATGATTGAATTCTGTAAGAAATGTGAAGCGGCGGGTTTGACGCCTACGGAGGTCAGTTTGAGGTGGATTATGCATCATTCTGTGTTGGGAGAAGGAGATGGGATTATTCTTGGGGCGTCGAAGGTCGATCAGTTGAGAGGGAATGTGGAGTTTTGTAGGAAGGGACCGTTGGATGGGGAGATGGTTAAGGCTTGTGAGGAGCTTTGGAGGGATGTGAAGGCGCAGAATTTTGAGTTTTTCTAAGTGGGAGAGCCTTGCAATTATATAGCCAAAGATTTCAGTTCACCATTTTAGCTTTCTGAAGAGTGAAGGCCAAATCTTCTGATATAGTCGCGTTGATCTGAACTTATTAGCTTTGAAATACATCTCACAGTCCCACAGTTGCCATGAGGTAAACTATTTATTAGTGTCTTATTCGACAAAAGCAGCGCTATCCACCCGATGTCCACCCCCGTCTAGTGCCGAATGGTCAAAATTATTAACTCCCCAAGAGCCAAGGTCCAAAAATTATCCACCTATCTATGAGTTTCGAAGACATGTTGAGTACCTCTCTCTATCTAATAGTGTTGTCTAGCAGCTGAATCAGCAACCAATTTCTCATACCACCCCTTCTTCCATTCCAACAATGCCTCTTTACAATCCTCACGACGAAATGAAAACGGCCATCCATGTGCACGATAAAGATCTCGAATTTCCTATATCGCAATCAGCTTTCTAACTCACAAATGGTCAACATGGTTAGTTCTAATTGCTTACATTAGTAGATGGCTCGAGATTGCATAACACCCCATCATCATCATCCGGAATTACTACCCATGCCAGATTCCGATACTCTTCTTTCCAACTCTCGAAGAACTCACGAATAGGCAGCGTTCTATAAGCTCGCCAGTGATCTGGATGTTCTCTTGGTGGGTAATCTCGTTCTGGAGTACCCATGGCATTGAAGTCCGTGATCGTACCTAGAGATCATCAACCACACTTCCCCTAACCCACAATTACAAATTGACTCACCAGCTTGCGTATCCAGCAACAACCAACTCCCATACCTCGACCCATCGGTCAATACTGCCACATAATCCGGGATCTCCCCTGCCCCGAACGGAACAATATTCCCTTGCACTACATTCTTGTCAAAGCACCATTGGATGTTATCAGATGTATAGTCTATGACGGTTGTATGGAACGCGATCTGTGTATCATCGATATAAGGAATATGGCGTAGCAAATCTATTACATCGGCATTTTTGCGAAGTGGTGCAAGTGAGTGCGCATTTATTGACGGCCAGCCGGCCGCCGGTGGCTCCCAGATATATTCCGGTGGAAGAGACGGAAGTGTAGCGAAGAATTGATAGAAAGAACGAATTGCTGAGACGGCTATATCGCGAGAATAACGACCTTGTGTCATGATGGATGAGAATTAAAGATTTTTGTTGTGAGAGAGAGGAACAACAGGGTGTTGGGAAGATAGCAAAGTAAGACGTCACGTGCGATGATTTCGCTAAGCGAGGGGTAATTCACCCCTATTCAGGCTATGTATTCTGGAAGTATCTCTGACGAATAATGCAGAAGTTTTACTATGAATTACTTTACAGTATCGAAGTTGCACCATGGTTTCGCACTAGGGATCATGGGTTGGACCAGGTAAAATAAACGTGACCGGGCGACAGAATCTTTCATAAATGCGGGGCATCAACTTCCGAGGACCAAATTCGTTATGGATGAACATAACTATTGAGAGATCATTGGTTGGGGCGCTTCAGATCTTGGAAACTGTGCACTAGCATTCTGCAGCAGTCACAGATAAACCGATCGTCTGGTGAAGTACAGATGGTACTCCCAACATGAGGCTGAACGTTAGCTGTAGCTGCTGCGGTTATTTGAATGGAGCCTCAATAGCATATCTTGGAACCTCGCTGCTGCTTGGAAAGATTCATGATTCAAGATACTCTTCGATGATGTAGTTTAAGAAGTGACGATCAATCGCGGTCTTGAAGTTGTCCGAATACTTTCGGTTCATTGCATCGTTTGTTTGAAATTTCAAAACAGAAATTGAAAGTTAACCCACATCAAGGACTGTATCATAGGAATCTAATGACATCGCGTCAAGACTTGCAAAGGTAGGACGAGCAGAACATTGTGTACAATTACGAAGGTCAAAAAATATGACAATCTATTGACAGCTATCAGACTAGTATGATAACCCAAAAATTGAGTTGGTCACTAACACCAAAATCAATTTGATTGGATGGGCACATATCATTGTTTGTGACAGCTTCCCGAACTGAGTTGAATCGTCAGAATAACTTCATCCGATTGGAGAGACTTGCTTAATCCAATAGGAGCCTTGAATAACATCTGATCTTCGTCCGAGCTTACCTCCATTGAAACGATGCAAGGGAGAGACGTGAGATTGTGTCAGTATTACGAATACTTAAGCGACAAGCCAGCGCGGGGTTGTTTCCCTTACGTTTCACAGGTGCACAAAAGGAGAACGTAAATTACGAGGAAGTTTGCGAAGTTATCCGCAGAAATAACAAAGAACTGAGGTATTAGACTCCGAAGTTGAATTATAAATGATTTATAATTCCCAGTTTGGAGAAGACTCTTGCTTCAGATCTCCATTTGAGCTTCACGATCGGTACATCGGGTAAGGTGGGGGAGGGGGAAGCTCACGCCATCCCGAGATATACCGAGCCAATCAGATAGCTCAGATGCTAATCCCCGATCGCCTACACGCCGACATTCTGTGGGGCTATGTTTGAGGGGCAGTTTAAAAAGAGCGGGGTAATCCCGACCTCATCTCCCATTCCTTCTTCTCACTTCTACATCTCCTGATCGCAACTCCCCATCTATCTATCTCCTTACTATCACATCTACATCTTCGATAACAGCGACGAATCGAAACAATGGCCGAGTGTCCTATCAGAAAAGCCAACGTTGGCGGCGGTGGTACCAGAAACAAGGACTGGTGGCCCAATGAGTTGAAGCTGAACATCTTGCGTCAACACACGGCCGTCACCAATCCGCTGAGCAAAGACTTTGACTATGCAGCGGCCTTCAAGAGTCTCGACTACGAAGGGTTGAAGAAGGATCTGCATGCTCTGATGACCGATTCCCAAGAGTGGTGGCCAGCAGACTTCGGTCACTATGGCGGTCTGTTTATTCGTATGGCATGGCACAGCGCGGGTACTTATCGAGTCTTCGATGGCCGTGGAGGAGGAGGAGATGGTAATTGATCTATTTCTTTGCTTTTGACTCTTCCGTATGTCTGCGGATAACAGTGCTAATTTGTTGAAGGCCAGCAACGCTTCGCACCCCTCAACAGTTGGCCCGACAACGTCAGTCTCGATAAGGCACGACGTTTACTCTGGCCTATCAAACAGAAATACGGCAACAAGATCTCCTGGGCGGATCTCCTGCTGCTCACTGGCAATGTGGCACTGGAATCTATGGGCCTCAAACCCTTTGGTTTTGCTGGTGGTCGCGTTGATACCTGGGAGGCTGATGAGTCGGTATACTGGGGTGGTGAGACGACCTGGCTGGGCAACGACGTTCGTTATGAATCAGGCAGAGAAGGCGTGGAGGGACATGGTGTCGTGGATGGTGAGGAACATAAGATGGATCATAAGGACATCCATTCGCGCGAACTGGAGACGCCTTTGGCTGCAGCCCACATGGGTTTGATCTATGTGAACCCTGAAGGTCCCGACGGAATTCCTGATCCTGTCGCTTCGGCCAGAGACATCCGCACTACATTTGGACGCATGGCTATGAATGATGAGGAAACTGTTGCTTTGATTGCTGGTGGTCATAGCTTCGGTAAGACTCACGGCGCAGGTCCTGCTGATAACGTCGGCAATGAACCGGCAGCGGCTGGTATCGAAGAACAAGGATTGGGCTGGAGCAACAAGTACAAGTCTGGAAAAGGTCCAGATACCATTACCAGTGGTCTCGAAGTTATCTGGACTAAGACTCCAACGAAATGGAGCAATAACTATCTTGACTATCTCTTCAAGTACGAGTGGGAGTTGACCAAGAGTCCGGCTGGTGCGAATCAATGGGTTGCGAAGACTGACGATGCTATCATTCCCGATGCCTATGATTCCAACAAGAAGCACAAGCCAACTATGCTGACGTCCGATCTTGCTCTACGCTTCGACCCAGCATATGAGAAGATCGCGCGCCGATTCCAGGAGAATCCTGCTCAACTTGCAGACGCCTTTTCTCGTGCATGGTTCAAGCTGTTGCATAGAGATATGGGGTAAGTAGTCTTAGGATATTGCTTCATTTGCTGACATGAGTAGTCCACGAGCCCGCTGGATCGGTCCAGAAATCCCATCTGAGGAGCTTCTCTGGGAAGATCCCATTCCAACTGTCAACCATCCACTAATCGACGATCACGATATCGCTAATCTAAAGAAAGAGATCTTTGCCACTGGTGTATCTCCTACCAAATTCATTACCACCGCCTGGGCGTCAGCTTCCACTTTCCGAGGTGGTGACAAGCGTGGAGGTGCCAACGGTGCCCGTATTCGCCTTGCTCCTCAAAAGGATTGGAAGGTCAACAACCCACAGGTTCTGAGCGAAGTCCTGAGCGCATTGGAGGGTGTGCAGAAGAAGTTCCAGTCTGGCGGCAAGAGAGTTTCACTCGCCGATCTCATTGTCCTGGCAGGAACCGCCGCCGTGGAGAAGGCTGGAGGTATTTCCGTTCCATTCGCGCCCGGACGCGCAGACGCCTCGCAGGAGCAAACTGATGTTGAATCTTTCACCCATCTCGAGCCAATTGCCGACGGATTCCGCAACTATGGCAAGTCAACATCACGTGTCCGCACCGAGCAATTCCTTGTCGACAGGGCTCATCTATTGACTCTTACCGCTCCGGAACTGACCGTCCTGGTCGGTGGTCTCCGTGCTCTAAATGCCAACTGGGATGGATCATCTCATGGTGTACTTACCAAGCGCCCTGGCCAACTTACCAATGACTTCTTCGTCAACCTTCTAGATATGAGCACGGCATGGAAGTCAGTCGACGGTGACGTCTTCGAAGGTGTTGACCGCAACACAGGCGCCAAGAAATGGACCGCCACTCGTGCTGATCTTGTGTTTGGTTCTCAAGCTGAGTTGCGCGCTCTTGCTGAGGTGTATGGAAGTTCTGATGGACAAGAGAAGTTTGTGAAGGACTTTGCGGCGGCGTGGGAGAAGGTGATGAACTTGGACCGATTTGATTTGACATCGTCTGCCAAGTCTGGTAGAGCTCGTCTTTGAGTTTTCGGATCTGGATCTATCTCAGACTGTGCTCTCCCGTAGCTAGATTTGATAGCTATCATAATTCATCGCTCGTTGTGCTATACATTCTTCTTGATTTGCTTCGAGTGATATTTTTATAACCTACTGCACTTGAATGGTCCCCGGTAAGTAAATGGTAAGACCCGAATAATCTCCAAGAGTCTGTGATGGGATTGGACGGGTGTTAGGAGGAAGGAAGGGCGTTATACGGATTTTTCACCGTTAAATCAACCTCAGCTTGCAAGATCTAGCACCGGTAGATTTATCTACTTTGTCCGTGGACAATTGTGAGAGTCTCACAAGTATGCAGTGCATACCATACTTACCTTTGTACTTGTAACTATCAAGTAAGCATCCGGGATGCTATAGGAATCGATTTCCTCGCAGAATAGCTCAAGAAGCTGCCTTGGTGATAGATACTGCATGTTTGGTTCACCGTGACAAATGCGGTATGACGCCTTTCCTCCCTTCCCAATTATTGTCCCCTCATTGCTACTTATGGACTTCCTAGTAGGATCTAGGAGAAAACCAATGGCTTGTAGTGCTAGGGATCTACGATGAGGGCGAGGTGAGGGTAACAGGAGCAGCGCAGACTTTTAGCATTGCAGCGAAGATTCTCTAGAGGCGTAACTGTTTTTTCCAGCCGAATAAAGCCAATACCATAATCTTCTTGGATTATAATACTTGCAGAACAAAAAGCAAAGCGCTCACTTTCGACTCCATTCTTGCATGATTCTCTTCTTGCTAACCCCGCAAGATACCGTGATATAAAGGGTCCTCGATCTACCGAAAATTTTCTGCCGCACAGCAACACCATTTTATTTACAAGATGGCTGAACCAGATTTCGTTGCCATCTTTCGGGCAACTGCAATATCAAAGGGGTACTCCCCTGGTCAAATTGACCAAATACAGCAATCGGTTATGATTATCGTCCGGGAGAGCTTCTACGAAGCACTTGTCTCCCTTCGTCTCGACCCAGCAAACGCCAGCCAGGTCGTCTCTCAGTGGTACGGATGGAGTCGCGATCGGATCACCTGGGAGTTTCTCTGTAAGTCAAAATTATCTTGTTCTATCTCTACTCCTCTGAGTTACCTCCTGTCAACGCGAACGTGTAATACATGGCGCGATACTTTCAGCTGACCATTTCGTAGTCGGTGATGATCCAAGTCTCCCGTACTCTATCACAGAGCCACCTAGGCCACAGGGATACAACCGGATGTGCGCCGGCTTCGATCGCCTAGTGCTGCCGGCACGGCCTCTTCCAGCAAACGCGCCCCTACAATCATGTGTACCATCCGAGAGCATTGATCAATCTGCTCACCATTGGCCATGGATGAATGAAAATGGGGAAATTCAATACGCAGTCTCTCTGCCTCGTGGCCTGCTTTCCTACATTTTCCATGACGGTCGGCGCGCACTTTTACCAATAGAACTTCTATTCAATGTCAAGATCGAGGTACAGTCCCGCAACCCGGGCAGTCGAATTGTCATGTGGATTCAGGCACGTACCCAAGCCGAGTCTATGCAGCCAGCATCTGCCCACGTCTCTCTAGCCTACGATTTTATAGTTGAATACAAGAGTAGGCCATAATCCTACCACTCAGAACAGCATCTCTGTGAAAAGTAGGATATCCTAAGTGCTCTCTCAACTTGTGTCTGCTTGATCTTATCTTAATGTACTGTACATTCGTCTCGGGTGAGACGTTCCTCTTGAGAGGAACTGCATGAAGCAGCATGGTCGTGTCGACCAAGTCCTTTGGAAGGACTACTCCACTTGTGGAGTTTGAACGTGTCGTTCAGATCTGAGCCAGATCCACTTGCATTTGCAAGTACCTCGAATCGAGGTTGTATTTAGAAACAAAAATCAAACGCATTCTTGCAATTTACCTTGGTGCTGAGATTGGTAAGTGAAGGCGATGATGTTTTGGAGAAATCTCCAGCCGGCGCCATGAGCTACTTACACAGATGCCACTCCGCCACTCCACGGAGATTTATGTTTTGATACGTGCCCTCTTCGGATGCCCGCTTTACCCTGATGGTTCAAAATGCAACTTATTTTCCCCAGTTGCATCGTAATAGCATCTTGACATCCTTTTGAATATTATTACTTCATGAGTTTGTCTGCCATATCTAAAGTCATTCATCATACCAAGGAACTGTAGCTTGAAAGCAATTGGTTACTAAGCAAAGGTCCTCATGCTATTCACTTGATTCTCTATCAGATCACTAATCTGTTATTTGAGTGTTTTGATTGTAGATAGCTTCATTGAGAAATGATACATTGGCTCTGTAGTAGAATACCGAGGATCGTGCAGTTGCAAATTTGAAAAATCTTGCAGTAATTTCGTTCGTTGATTTATATTCGTTATTATAATAGATTTGAGAAAGTCGATAACCGTATGTAAAATAAATAATCTCGAATTTGTAATGGAAATAAAGCTTAAGAAATAAAATTATCTTTTTATAGAATTATTATAATAATTAAATAAAGATTAATAAAAGCAAAAATAATAATCTAATATATTATTTATATATAGCGTACGAGTCGTACGGATTTCAGGCGTAAAAACGTACGAGTTGTATATTTTAAAAAGAAAATTAATTAAAAGTCGAAAAATTAATAAATTTTTAAATTTTTAAATTCTATAATTATAAATATAATTTATTATATAAGATTACAATTTCTTAGCTTATTATTATTATTAGCTAGCAAATAATAAGAATTTATTTATTATTAATATTACGTGAAACGGAAGGTTCCGTTCACTAGTGATTTAGCTCACTTAGCTTAGCGAGCAGGCATATTACACCTGCTAGTAGCATAACCAATCCATATATTTCTATACTACAACTCTGCCTTCAACAATTAATTATAATAATAAAAAAAACTGAAGGCACAAACAATGCAATACCCCGATGGAGCTATAGAAAACCCTTCGAAGAAGTTGCAAGAATCGTGGCATCCTAGTTTTGACAAGTTTCCGATATGCCGTGCACAGAATCAAGTGGTATGGAGAGGAAGTCACCCAAAAAGTAGCAGACTGGCTTGACCGTCTTGACTCTTGACTGGCGATCAGAAAGGGGTATGTATAAGCACCTTTGTAAGTCAATAATTGCTACAAGCGAAACATTTTGATTAATATGACTATAGTCACCCAAGAATGGTTTCCAGATTGCGAGCCAGCAAGACCCAAAAGTCATAATATAATATGCTAACATTAATTTATTAACATATAGCGTTGGACCAACAGCCATTCACCAATCAAGTCTTCACTGGCCATGGGTAAACGGCACTGGGAGTGTGAACAACCTTATCGAACTCCCTTGTGAGCTGCACTACCACCTACTCTCTCTCGCACATACAACGCTCCTCAATGGAGTAAGCTTAGAAGATTATAATTGAGGCGAACTTCAATGCAAAAGACCATACCTTGATCCAGGTGTGGCCTGAGGCACTTACTAAAGGCGAATCAAATCTACCTAGGTACTTAAATCAGACTCTACGGAACAAGCTCACGATTTCTTGTCTGGATACCAGCTCGAAACTTTGTGAAGAAAAGAAAAGGGCGTGAAAGAACCATATATTGACGATTTCTGGCGTCAGTACCAAGATGCCAGCTATAAGCCGACACACGAGCGCCGAGAAGTAGCAGAAAAACTGGCGAGAAAACCGAGCACTCCTTCAATTCCTCCTTTCCTTCGCCGTATAATGGAAGATCGAGGCTCTGCCACTGCAGTCAAAACCGAGGACGACTCAAGAAATTCGGAGACGAAAAACATGTCTTCAATACCAGCTCAGAGGAGCAGGAGGAGGTAGCAGAAGAACAATCTCAGGCTAAGCAACAGCGTCATGGGGAAGAATCTTCCACTTCAGTGGGACATATCAAAGCGGAAGAGGAAGAGGGAACTGCCGAGACTTTGAGTCTGGATGCTTTGGAAGTTTATGGGAAGAAAGAGGAAAATTAATGAGTGAGACGCGGCTTTATCATGCGGGTGCAATTTTCACTAGGATCCCTTGAACTTTACTGTTACCCTTTTCCACATCAACATAAAACGCTGAGAAAGAGTCTACAAATTCAGAGTAAGGAATTGTAATGACAGATCTTGTTTATGCAGATACATATTGACCATTTGTACTTCGAAAATAGTTGGCTTTAGCTGTGCCAACAATAGAACCATTGTCTGTGAGAAGGTAGAAGCAGAGGCTTGTAATGGCACTAACTTCTACATGTCAGCGTTTTTGGTAGTCTTCCGATTAGAAAGATCACATGAAGATCAGCAGACTACGTTATCCTAGCAAAATTCTTCATCAAGGATACTCCTATACTCAGCTTAGCTAGGCTGACCATTCACGATGTGATGCTTAGGACATTGCTTTTATACTGTACTTAGAGTACTATCCATTGATAAGATACTTTCAAGTACAAACCTCCTGCATGGAGACATCACATCCTTTGTGACCAGTCCGAATTCAGTGAAAATACCACCATTTCTGACAAACGTTGACTATTCATCAACCATTAATCTCTCCCACTATAGGTAACACAAGCCAATGTCAATTTTCCAGAAGCTAGTGCCTTCCATTAAAGACCCCTACCATAGCCGCTGCCACTATCTCCTCCACCACGAGCGTTTCCTCCTCACGAACCATTCTGTCCACCTCCCCAACCACTTCCTCTCCATGAACCACTTTGCTCTTGACGAGCTTGCTGTGTAGTCTCCGCACGGAGCACTGTTTTCTCTTCACGCAGTGCTGTATTCTCTGCACGCAATGCTGTATTTTCCGCACGCAATGCTGTATTCTCATTCTTCCACAGTAATACATCAGCTTCGGATTTCGAGGCCTTAGCTTCAGCTGTCTTTCTGTATGAATCATACACGCCCAATAACTGATCTGCCAGGTCCTTTTGATCTTGCAGCGTCTCCACTTGCTTGAAATCTGCATATGATCCGAGTGTCTGACATTCCGCATTGAAAGCCTTGAAGCGTTCGAATTCAGCCAGGCCACGTTGAGACTGGACATCCTCCAACTTCATGTTTTCGCACAATGTCTCCAGCTCAGCGATCCGCTGAGATTGCGATGCTAGGTAATTCAAGACCAACTGCTCGTTCTTGGCAAAATCTTGCTTTGACATCTCGTAGTCGTTCAGAAGTTTGTCTTCGTCGATCTTCTTTCCCGATGGACTCTCCCATACTGGAGCATCAGCACCTGAGTCTCGAAATTCACGGAGAGGAATGCTTGGGTTTGCAAGGATCTTCCTTGTGATTCTCTCCACTAAAGCATTGCCCAGTGGACTGAGAAGCTGCTCAAGTTTCATTGCGGATGGCAAATTTTGTCGAGAAACTGGAGCAGTGCGTTCGGTCGTTGTAGTCGAGGTTCTTGCGTCGATTTTGTCCTTGAGTTCGGGACCGACTTCAAGACCGGAAGTCGATGCGACTTCTGTAGGTTTGAATTGGCTCATACCATTGTCCGGGGGCGACATCTTGGACTTATCATCGGAGGAGTCTTGACTCATGCGTCCCTCGATCGCGTGATCTTCGTTATTTGTGTCGACTTGCGCTTTGGCGGCCTCAACTGCGCTTTCGATGCTTGTGGTTGTGGGATCTTGCTCTGCTTTTGGCATGCTGTTGTTGCTTAAGAGAGCGTTATGTTCATGGGTACTTGGTGGATGAGGGCCACTCTTTTCTTCTTCCTTGCGCTCCATGATTTGCAAGTTGTTTGTTGTTGTGTTGGGTTGCGAAGCGCAAAGTTTTATGATAGGAAATTCCGGAGCTTTGCTTACTAGTATAAATTTAAAACGCTAGTGGGCAAGATGTCAAACTGAACATATCGTTTCTATTTCAATTATTAAGAAACTATTAATTACACAATCAACTATTGATCAAAAAGCCATTGAATCTGGTTTGGCCTTCGCTCCAGCGCCGTGGTTCAACTGCGACTCAAGCTCCCAGTATGACTCGCAACCGACCCTACAAATTGCAGAAGCAGCCAATTGGTGGTCGTCTCTATTGAGACTAATGTTAATTCGACATGATAATAAGCTGCAGAGGACTCAGAGCTCTAAGGTCGGTACAAAGAGACAGTCCTATGTGGTAGGAATAAGCTCTTATCCTTCCCCTCAGTCTTCGCTTCGTCATCCCCTAGAAGTCCTAAATTACAAGCGTATATTCTTTGACCTGACCTCCGATTTTGTTGCGAATGAGGAGACGAGCCTCTGAGAGGTGTACGTGCCCCTGACAGCAACGCAGGAGACTCGATACAACCTTCTTCAAATCCTGTGATCTAGAAAGAGCCTTAAACTTTTGAGACTTGAAAAGTCATCTTAACGCAAAGGCTATCTAGCATTATGGTGTCAAGAACAGCAGTGACGTGTAGCTTCCGGAATCGAGCTTCTCGCTAATGGCGATTCTTGGGGTCTGCAATAGCCAACTTTTGTGCTCGGCGTTCTTTCACTGCTTTAAAACTGGGGTCTTCATTATATTGACGCCAGAAAGCATCAATATGTGGGATTTTCTCGAGATTGGCGGCCGTCCATTCAACCTCTCGTTTATATTCGAGTAGGAATTTCCAAGCTTGAGCGGCTCGGAACGGTGCTGGATGCATTGATGCAGCTTTTGTTGATGCTTGAACCCACAACACGAACTCGCTATCATCCGGCTTATAAGCCATCTCGATCTTGACATCGAAAACAATCTCAATCGGTCGAATTCGAGCGCAAGTGCCTCGAAATATGTATGGTGACAAGGGTAGAGGTGCAGCCCAAGAATTCCGGAAGATGTGGTGGTGCACGTCTCTTGGGAAAGTGACAGCATACTGCACATTGCCAGTTTCGTTCGTCCACGGCCAATGGTTAGCATTCACACCTTCTCGATATTGGTGTGGTGTCTTGTCTAGGTCTAGATTCTTGAACATCCAGCATAGTTTATCGGCAGCCTTTGGCTCAGGTGGTGCGATTGCTGGGAGAAGAGATCCATCGTCGACTGTAGCAGAATTAATCACATCGTCCTGTAGCAACAGGCCGCTCACTTACAGATAGTCTCCCACACAACTAGATCTATACGCCACGAATACCAATTACGGAAAGCCTGGGTGTAGTCATCGGCATTCCAGTTGAGGTTTTGCATGTGCAATCCGAGACGAGGTATGAGAAGTTCCCGAATTTCATCCCTGAGTTTCTAGTAAAAGAAATTTGGCGATTAGCACTTACAGAGATGGGACACACATGAAAGGAAAATTTAGTTTCCATTGGTAAGCTATCATGGCGAAATTCATTTGTATTTTGGAATGGTTGTAATTCCTAAAAGCACTAAACATGTGCAGAATTCGCAATTCCACCACCGATATGCACGACAGTATAACTAATCATAGATGGTGGGTTGTAATACTACGCCGCTATGATATGTCGGTCATTCATGGACACGCAAAATGAAGCTCGAACCTATAACAGGAGGTGAGTTTCCAACCGTTATAATGTCTAATGCAGATTATAATGGGATGGAAATCTGAGATCATGATGGAGAACTATTTAAAATTTTGAACTGAAAAGGTAGGATTTGATCTAGTCTTTTGGGCAGAAGATAGTTGAACTTTAAAACATGTTCTCGAAGTCATTGAAGTTCTCAGGCCCCCCCCTTAATTGCTCGCTTCACTCTGGCGACTTGATTGGCATTAGCTGATTATCATTTCCATTTACAGTAGAACAAACAACACTACGTTACGGAATCCGTTCTAACTGTTTTGACTTCAGTCCATTTTTCATTACTCAGCATCATCTGCATATGTTCCCTATGTAACCTTACCCCGCATTATATCGGTGAAGCAATCGCGACCGAGGTTCAACCCCTCTTTTCTCTTTTCTAAGTTGCAGTTGAGCAGTCACACATGCATTGTAAAGGATCACATGGTTCCAAAGCCTTATCGTTCTGTCATACCGAGGACGATACAACAGTTGACGCAGGATCAAAAGTCACAAGAGTTGGAACTTGGAAGCTTTAAAACAGCTCTCTCTGATAGGCCAGAGAGTTCCCCACTTTTTAAGCCCCTTGGGCGTCATTGGGCGGAGTTTCCTCCAATTGATCTTAACCCTCTTCAACTTCTTTGTCTCGGAACAAGAATCTATCTCGACCTCACAATTGGTCAGCTCCCCAGAGTTACATCCGGATCACGGCTCGATGCAGCACCGCAGCCCTGAACCAACGGTTTCGCGCCAGGAACAGGCACCAATTTCCCCTGTCAGACGGATCAACACTGCCCCGTCCTTCGCGATGGAGTCTTCCCCTTCGGATTGAATTTGGACACTGGGAAATTAGGTCAGGCGGCGCAGTAAACATGATATAATGCTACGTAGGTCCGAGGCAAGTGCTATCTCCTTCAGTCTGCCTCGAAATATATCCTAGTTCAGTCAACATGAAGTTCTCAGCCGTCACAACATTTGCGCTCTGCGCTGTAGCATCCGCAGCAGATTCCTCCCTCAATGTGTAAGTTATTCATCTACCTCTGTACCTTACTGACAACTCCCAGTGGCTCTGTAATCTCCTCCTTCTACCCTTCCTCTACACCCAAGCTCAACGGCGCACAATCGACCTCTTTGGCCTCTGCCCTTCACAGCGTCGAGACGACATGGCGTGACAGCCCAGCATATACATCTGCCAACGAGGCTATCTATTCTGCCGCGCCTTCGAGCGTAAAGAGCTCTATAGACAAATCGGGATACTATTATGGAGAGATCACCAGTCAGGCTTGGTATACCAAGAGTGTTCCGCATGCAGTTCAAACCGCAGTTGCAGGAGAGATCAGTGCGATTGATAGTGCCGCAGAGAAAGTCCTCGGTACGATAAGTTCAAAGGGTACGGCTCCGATGAGAACTGCGGCGCCGATCATGGGAGCGATGGCGATTGCTGGAGGTATTTTCGCTGCTATGTAAGGGGGAACCTGCGATCCACGAATGTCGTAAGAAAATATAAAAAATCCAATCTCAGCCGCTTCCTGAGCGGACCGGACAAGCTTTCCCCACACTCTGTATGACACCATTCAATCAGATTGGCACATTTTCTCATATATCACGCCGCTTGAGGAACTCGGCTGAAGTCTTGGCTGCACTTCGTCTCACCACGTAGGAATTTTCAATATCATCCATTTATCCAAATTCGAAAACGGAACACAATTTCAAGAACCGCTTCCCGCACCTCAAAAAACTTACTCTCGTCTGAAATCTCCGCCACCTCTTGGCACGGGTACGAACATGCGCTTTCCACATTTCAAAAGGAGCCTGCCCTCCGGCTCGCGGCAGCCTCTCAATCTATATCTCAGATCATAAATAGTGTCAACAGCTAAAAATGTCCTTCAGCCTGTATCTCAATCCTCGTAAGCAACGACGTATACGTACTCTGGAAGAGGGGAAAATGCAGCTCAATATGGACCACCAGATCCGGCACTCTTAAAACTAGGATACCATGTCCTCGGATGGCGAGTCAATCTCTTTATCTGTATTTTATGTTTCTGGTATTCCCTTCTTTTCCCCCTCTCGAGCAATTTTCAATTCAAGATGGTTTCCTTTTTGTTTCAAAGTCATGTTCTCGGCTTCTTGTTCTTGTTTGCTCCTGTCGCCCTGGCGGGGTTTGATGGGAGAAATGCCACGGGAACGCATCATCATCATGCCCCGACGGAAACCATGACTATGAATAATCAATCGAGACATTGGAGACCTCCGTTCTGGGAACCAAAACCTATGAAGGTTACACCAAATGTGACGATCATTGCGAACACCTCGACAATTGCTCCTGACAATGAGGCCGCGAAACATGAGAAGCGAGAAGCGGGGAGCACGAGTTTGAAGAGCACATTTTTGGTTATTGCGAGAGATGCGACATCTGCATATTCGGCAAAGTCGGGGTTGAATGATTATGGGATTCCATTTGAGCTTTTGATTGTGCCGGCTGGTGGTATTGCGTTGCCTCCACTTAGCTCTGCGACGGGTGTGGGCAATTATGGAGGCTTCGTCATTCTTTCAGAAGTCAGTTATGCTGATGCCAATGGAGATTATGCATCCGCACTCACCACTGCGCAATGGAATTCATTGTACAGCTACCAGAAAACGTTCGGTGCTAGAATGGTGAGGTTGGATGTCGTACCATCTGTTGCGACAGGAACAACTGCTCTGGGATCCTGCTGTGATGGCACACAGGAACAGTGGATGGCAATCAGTGACCAATCGCATTTCCCTACGGCTGGAATTGTGGTGTGAGTAGAGAAAACTTCAAAAGAGATTAAATGCTGATATTTTGCAGAGGCGCAGGATTGAGCACCAAAGGTCTATACCATTACCCCGCATCGATCTCAAACTCAACATTAGCAACGGCATTCGCAGTTTTTGGTACAACTACAGGATTCACATCAAATACAGTCGCTGGTGTCATAAATAATTTTGGAAATGGAAGACAACAGGTTAGTAATATTCATTGTGGAAAGACGAATGCTGATGAAAAAGATGGTATTCTTCCTTGGATTCGCAACGGACTGGAGCACAACATCAATCATTTTACAACATGCATGGATACACTGGGCTACGAGAGGATTATGTAAATTTCATCTTCAAACCTCAGCTCATTTGCTGACATCTAGTAGATGCAGGATTTAGACGGGTAATGTTTAATACACAAAGTCAGCAAACTCACCACTGTTCCTAGCTCAGACTAACATTACCAGTTGACGACATGTTCCTCACTTCACCCATCTACTCCGGTGGTACTTTCCGAGTTGAACCCGCCGATCTCGCACCCCATATCTCTTGGATGGCGGCCGTGAATGCGAAGCTCCCCTCTGGCAGTAACTGGACAATGGAAGTCGGTCACAACGGAAATGGCAATATCGGAGTATGTCCCTGCTGCGTCCTACCCTGCGTTTATCCCTCCACGAACGATACCAGATCTTCACGTTTGGTGATTTAATCCTTCACATGCCCTTGTTTTATCTTCAGAACGCACCTACTAACGATAAAATCAGAACTCAAATGACATCGATCTTGCTAGCATCCCAACTTGTGGCGATGGACCGATCAATTATGCAGCACAACCAGACCCTACAGCAGCGACGCTAGAATATGTGAAACCGCCAGGAACAGGAACTCCTCTCTGGCCAGCATCAGCAAGCACATATCCCTACTCCTTGGCATGTGTTCAGCTCGATCCGCTTCAAAACTGGTGGGCTAAGCCCGCAAATCGGGATGCGTTTATGCATATATCCCATACCTTCACCCACGAAGCTCAAGACGCGGCAACGTATTCAGATGTCATGAAAGAAATTAGTTGGAATCAGGCATGGCTGGCACAGGCGAATTTGAGTCAGGCTAAGTGGTTTTCGAGTAGGGGACTCATTCCACCGGCGATCACAGGGCTGCATAATGGGGATGCATTGCAGGCTTGGAATGATAATGGGTTGGTGAATGCAGTGGGGGATAATACTAGGCCTGTTTTGTTGAATTCAGTGAGTTTTCTCTCCTATTTCTTGAGATGGAGAGATACTAATATGATTGGATAGATCAACGAGCATTGGCCCCTGATCACAACAGTTGCAGCGGATAACTTTGCAGGGATCCAGATCACACCAAGATGGGCGACAAATCTTTACTACAACGTATGTTCCTTCCCCACATTCTTATCAATCTTTGCTCACTGATTCTCAGTGCGATACAACGGCCTGCGATGTAGCAGAATGGAAAGCCATCGCTGCAGGAAGCGGCACCATCCTCGATCTCCTCGCCCTCGAACAAAGTACCAATGTTCGCCATCTTCTGGCTCTTCACCACGACGCATTCATGTTCCATCAAGCGAATCTCCGACAAGCGGATGTAGCAGTCACGAATTTAGGGCAGGGAATTACGGCGAAGAGTGGGAAATGGAGTCTTTTCCAGATGTGGGTAGAGGTTGTGTTGGGAGAGTTGATGAGGGTGTAAGTCTTCATTTCTTTTCTTTTCCGTCTACTTCATCCTTGAAGATAGACTTAATTTCTGCTTTGGACAACTGGATTCCAGAGAGACGGTTGGAAAAGACGTTTTATGAATGCTGACAAGATCACAGAGTCACATGGCCCGTCATCCGACTCAAACACGACGATCTTGCAGCTTCGTTCGCCCAGCGAATGGCGCGAGATAACTGTAACTACACACTGACATATACCCTCGACAGCACAGCCCGTAAGTTTCCTCTCCACCTCATCCTAACGTCCTCCTCTCCTATTTTCCAATTCTTGCCTCACATTCCCCACTATCTCTAACCCATAATTCCATCTCAAACTAACACCCCAAAAGGAACAATAACAGGCATGACCCTCTCCAATCCCTCCAATACCTGCTCAGCACCAATTCCCATCACGGTCCCCAGTCCACTGAAAAGTACGAGAAGAATGGTTACGGAGCAGTTAGGCGGTGATCCGTTGACGGTTTGGGTGCCGTTGACTGGGTCGGCGCAGGTATTTGAGTTGGTGACGCCGATTGCTTGGTGATGTGATGTTATTATTTGGGTGTGCATTTGCATTTTATTCATGGGAGAGAGGGTGAATAGTGGATGGAATGAGGAAGAGAGTGGAAGCGAAGGGGACAAGGGGGGCATAGGTTTAAATGGGGTTGGGTTTGGGGTTGCATTTGCATTTGCATAGCATTCTTGGTAGTCTTTTTTGGTTATGCATATGCATATGAACATTCCATTCATGATCCTCTCGCACGGATAATTATTGGGATGGGAAAGTTGGTGAGGTGAAGATTGAGAGGAGAGGAGAGGATATCAAGTCGTCAAGACAGCCACGCTATAATTCTCCAACTCGAACTCAAAACTCCCTTCCTCTCCGGCCGTTAAACTCTTAACTTCCTTTCTCACTATATCCACCACCGTCCCATTCACTAATTTGTTACTACTCAGCCCATCCGGTGCCGTTAATACCGTTAGCGTGCCTTTTGCTCCAGGCCCTAATCCTTCGAAGCTGATGTTGAATGGGACGGAGGAGGTGGCGTTGTAGATTGCGACTTTGAAGGTATATTGTCCTGGGTTGGAGACGCCAGCTACCCAGTACGCGGGCCCAAAAGGGGAGGTGGTAACCGGGACGGTGGAGTTATAGCGGAAGGAGGAGAGGAGGGAGATAGCGTGATAGGATGTAGAAAGAACAGTTTGAGAAGGAGACGCGGTGAAGGAGATTAGATCTGGCTATTCATCTCTCTATCAGCGAGTTCTCACCAGCGTAGTGAGGTAGGGCGGAGGTGGCAAGAGGGAGAGGACTCACGCTCCATTCATAACTATTCATATTCATCAATCCCGGCGCATAGCTTTGTCCCAGAATTACATCCCCGTTTCGCTCGGCGCCAATGCTCCATACACTCTCACTTACGGCCCCGGCCCAAATTGGCCAGACTAGTTTCGGCGCAGACCAGTTCACGCCTGCGGAGGGCTGGTTGTGGATATTGTACTGTACGTTGGCGTATTCGCCGATCAGTACTTTGTGTGATCGAGGCACGTTATCCCACTTCCCGAACTGGCTCACGAAATAATCTGGCAGGGAATAGATGTGGAAATCCGTCGCTGATCCAGGACCTACGGCACTCAGGTCTCCGGAGGAGGAAATGATGGTGATAGAGGGATATTTGGCGGAGATGGCGGTGTAGAATTGGTTGAAGCGATAGGAGGCGTAGGATGAGGCGCCGCCTTCGAGGTTATCTTCGTTGCCGATTTCGACGTATTTTAGGGCCCAAGGGTCGGGGTAGCCGAGTGAGGCGCGGAGGGAACCGTAGGGAGTGCTGGGGGAGCCGAGGATGAATTCTAGTTCGTTCATGGTGTCATTCACGTATGGGGCGAGGGCGGAGGCTGTGAGGACGTCGTGGGAGCCGAGGTACATGCCTGACCAGACGGCGAGGAGAGGCTCCATTTTCAGGTCCGTACACCACTGGAATTGTCAGTAGAAGGATGAGATGGGAGAGGAAGACGGACGTTGAAATATTCGATCAAGCCGAGACCATCGGTATTTTCGTAGCCCCATGTTCCTGGACGACCTGGTCGATTGGTGAGTGGGCCAATGGTTTTGTTCCATGCCCAGCGGTAGTGGTAGGAATCGCCTTCGCTGAAAATTGTCAGTATCAAGAAGTGAGGATAGTGGAGCTTACAGATTGTTTCCACCAGGCATTCGCAAAAAGCTAGGATTGAGATCTTTCAATGCGGACATAATATCAGGTCGATTACCATTTGGCGAGTTGTTGTAGGTCGGTGGAAACAAGCTGATGAGATTGAAGTTCACAGAACCCTGCCCTGAATCGAACTCCAGAATAAAACTGTTGTTGCTGTTCGACGCAGCAATCTTTGGCTCAAGTGTGTACTTGTGCTCTACCCATTTTCCGACCTGGCATAAAGAATCGATGTCGAGACTGGCGAAGACTTGATTTGTGATGGCGGATTGTAACTTGACTGTGAATGTTCCGTTGTATGATCCCAAGGCCCAGAAGCTTCCCTTGTATGGTTGCGGTTTGACGTCCATTCCCCACCATCCTGGATTAAGAAGACCAATCTTTCCTGTCGATTTGTTTGAAGCGGCCACCTTGACAGACACTGGTAGTGCAGAAGATAGCGCGATAGAAGTATTTTGTAAAGTCAGTGTGGCATTTCCAGCGGCGATCCATGGGTGGAGTGTCGATGGATGTTCAGTACTTCCTTGAAATGCTCGATTCTGAATGAGCTCGGCGTAAATCCCACCATCTCCTGAATGATTGATGTCTTCGAACATTAGTCCGTACATCATCGGAGACGTAGCATTTCCGCCACTACTGGCAACAGTAAGATTGATAGCACTGGCAATGCCAGCCACAAGGGGCACGAGAACAAGACTAGGAAGCATTTTGACCGCAAAGGACAAAAGACAAAAGAAGACACTTGTATCAATATATTTTCAAAATCTCTCCGTCAAACCAGGAGCCGGAGCAAGACTTTTCCTTCTCCTACCACATACTGGGTTTATATTGAACTATTTCTCCACATACGATCCACTAGACGTGCCAATGCCGCCAAACTCTGATCTCTGATTGAAGCGCATCGTGGATATATGCAAGTTATATGCAGGCACGGAGCTTTGTGTAGGCTGAAAGTTTAAATGTGAGTGTCACGAAGGATGGGGAAATCGACATTGCGGGGAAGAGCCGAGAAGAGTGATGATCTACCGAGAAGATGCGAACGAATGAGATCCACCAATAGGTTCCATGTAGAGATCGTCAGATTGAAGTGAAATAATGGTAGATGGGCCGAGAAATAGATGAAATATGTACGTCCGGGGATGGTTCGGGTGGACATTCGGGCGGGTGGTTGATTGCCGCATGTTATCGCTGTCAAAAATTATTCCGACAACAGAACGAAATAGTAAAAAGGTAGAATGTCATGTCAAACGAAGAAAGAACTAGCAGGTGTGGATCACATAATCTGAGAAAGAACTGGCTCCTAGAAGATTTAGGGACTGAATCTCGACTTTTTGCTGGAGCAGATCTCAACCACTACAGAAGCGGAATCAAAATACTTAGTGGACTTGGTCAAGAGTCGCCTGATTCTTCGAAATTTAGGAAATCAAAGTTCATCTGCACTTGAGAAGAATGAGGCGCAAGTCTTTCTCTTAGGCCCAATCAAGCAGAATCACTAAGGAATAAAGTTCTTGAAAGAGATCGATTTCAATATAATGAAGATAAAGATTCAATGCAGGATTGCGGGGTCATGGTGGCTTTCATCCAGGCAACAACGCTACTTCATGCGACCAGGCAGGCCGCATATTCCTACTGCTGTGTGACGACACTCGTTCCGAACATCTCACTCGAGAATAATCCGAGATGCCTATCTTGAAGAATCTACTTTCCATCAGACTAACGCCATCTAACGTCCTGCATTCTTTAGCAACCACATTAGCACAATGCCTTCTTCTCCTCCCATTCCTCAAGAGACCCCTAATAATCTCTTAGTGAGTGCACCTGTCTTGAAGAGGGTGTGAAGAACTTTGAGAGCAACAAGGGAGATGCTGGATATTTAACATGCAAGAAACTGGCTTTACGTGGGGTTGGATGACTAGATTCCTCCCAATAAAAAGCAGATATGCCATAATAACTAGAAGCGCTTGCCCGGGCATTTCGGCAATGATTGATACGCCGCATAAGCAACATGGCACTTGTCAATAATCCTCACTTTCCATGGACTGAGTTTTCTGATGAAGAAGACAGCAAAATCTTGAAGTGCCACTTCCCCACGCGACGATTTTCAGGGGTTTACTAGCGTGCGGCATAGCGGCAATGCCCGTAACCTAGTTCGGCGTCTTCCCGCAATCCTTCCTCCAGTTCAAACAACACTCATTCGCGATACGCTCCTTTGGGAGATCTCGCTCTTCCTCAATTGGTTTGAGTCCCGCTTTGCTTTCCTTGCATACCATTTGTAAGTCTCAATGGCTGTCCCTTCACTCGCAAATTCAAGCTAACAAATGGGCTTATCCAATCTTGCAGCCTCGTCTTCGATAACTTTCCAACCCTTCCAGCTTGCTACCCAGCATCTACCCACCTCGATCGACGTTAATTCGACCCTCTTCCGATCCCCTGCATCGATATCATATCTAGGTAATCGTGCATTTCTCAGCCTCACTCAACTCGGATAACTGCTGATAAGCTCCGAGACATACAGGATACTACCCCTCCGCAAACGCAAGCCACCAAGGCATTCTACACATCGAAGAACATCCACATCTGTCTTGTCTCAATGTCCACCATACACCTACATTAAAGGCATCCACCTCCCAGCCGTCCATTCGTGTACCTGCTCATGCACAGCCTACCAACCCACACTCACTCCATCCTCAATCTATCAGCTATATATCGACTCTCCACTCCGAGATCATGGCTCCATCTTTTGTATCCGATCCAAAGGATCCGGCTCGAGAAGCAAAGAAAGCTCAGGCTGACGAGGCTATTCAATCCATCGTGGCCAGCGTCTGCTTTCATTGGGACCTGGGGCTGGAATTGCCAAAACCCAACGAATCTCCTAGCCATCGGCAAGCGAATATGACGATGGAGCAGAAGTGCGTGTTCATGATAAAAGCAATTTCATACAGAGATAAAAAGAGTGCAATTGAGATCACAGGGAAATTCGAGGATGAGGCTGATAAGTTCTACGATAAATGGAAAAGGAAACCAAAGGCAGAGCGAGGAGTAGTGCCTGAAAAGACCAGACATCGGCCACACCCGGTCACCGCTGACGAAAGACAATTGCTCTTGGAATGCCTTCATGGACTACTAGCAGAGGTTTGGGAATCAATGAAGAAGGCCAAGCCAGCGACCCCTAAACGATTCGTCTCGCATGATACGCCCCTCGACGACAACGCAGTGCCATTTCCACTGAAGACAAACTCTGGAGGGCCAAGCTCAGGAGCACTTTATCCCAGCCTAAGGAAATCTTCTGCCGAATCCAAGCGTGCAAGAGAAGAGCCGTTTCAGGACATCACACCTATTAAAAAAGCAAAACCTGATGCTATTTCGCGTCCAAAATCAATGACCAGCATGCCACCGCCTCCTCCTGAAACGATAATTGGCCGTGGAAAGACAATTGCCCGGGAATCTAGAGTGATGCGAAGTGCAGACACAAGTTTCACCTCTGATGCATCCAGCTTCTGGTCTCGGGCTGGTCCAAGTTCATTTCCCGTTAGTACCCAAGAAACAGTACCAGATGAAGAACCAGGCTTCCCTGCAAATAAACCGTCCTTTATGACCCCTCAACCAGACAAGAACCAGAGCTCGGACTACGCATCTAGCAGTTTCGAAGCTCGAGTAGCTGATGTTGCCGAAGAAGATTTCCTCAACGCCAGTTTTGGACGAGGTGGAATATCTGTGTCCAGTGACGCACCGGAAGCGGAAGAGTTATCGCAAGATCTACTAGACTACAGGATTGACGATGATGATGTCTTGCTCACCTCTGCGGAGAAGCAGATCAAGGATGGTCTTAACAGCGTGTTTCGTCAGTCTACCCTGGGACTATGTCTTCCGTTACTAAATGACATTAGCTCCTCTTCCCCATGCACTCGAGAAAGCCCATCTAGGTGTTTTGTACGAGATCACGCGCGTGTTTCTTCATGCTGAAGTTCCCCTCTCAGAGTTCAATGCTCCAGTAACGCCTGCATTGAAGGATTACAATACGCTATGGAGCTTTCTCAAAAGCATACCGGCATTAAAAGGGAGACCATTCCCTGAAAGATGCGGAGATGAGGTCTGGAATTGTGTTTTGAATGATTATCACAAGGGAAACTACTCCGTATCTTTTGCTGGATCATTGTCATTTAACGCAGCCTCACTTAACCCTATCTTCCAGCTTCGGCTGGATCTACCCAAACTTGAGTTTTCGCATCGACTGGGTCGAAGATTTGGCCACGATCGCTTCGTGGAAGTGTCTATACCCCAGATTATTGGCCGGCATGTACCAGAGACTGTTCAACGTCTGGTGAAAAATCTTGGAGTTGACAAGTGGCGAGACACGGTTTACGATTGGCTGATTGATTCAAACCATCCTCTCCTCGGACGGACATGGCGGCCATTTTTTGTCAAGCCCAAAGAAAGAATGGCAAAAAGACGAGAAGCTGCCAGTCCTGAAGCGATATACAACATCTTTTTCTTTGCTGTTGATGGGATTGGTTTCGTTAACAATAGCACTTTGATCTCCAACCCAAATCCAAGTACAGGTCATCCAGTCATGACAATCGATCGCCTCCTCGATCGTATAAGGCCTACACGCAAAAATGTTCATCAAAGTTACCTGAAGCTATTCAATCGTACTACCCTTAGTAAGAACTCCCTCATTAGAGCAGACTACTTGCTGACGTTGTCCAAGCTGTATCTCGAAATCAGGAAACTCTTATCCTGGAAAAATCCCAGATACGGTTCCAGGAAAAAGACCTAGTTTATGGACCTGATGATGAAGTCATGAATGATGGCTGCGCTCGTATCTCACCGAGCCTGGCTTTAAAAGTGACCCAGAAACTCTGTCTCTCCTATCTACCAAGCGGATTTCAGGCGCGCCTTGGTGAAGCAAAAGGATTCTGGCTCGTGGATCACACCGACACACGTGGAGAAGATTGGATAGAAGTCTATCCTTCGCAGCAGAAGTGGGTCAGAAGCACTAAGCCAAATGGAGAATCCAACGATCGGAGCCATCGAGCATTTGAGGTTCTAAGGTACTCAGGGCCACTGAAGTCTGCTGATCTCAATACGCAGCTTCTCCCGCTTCTAATGAACAGAGCTACCGATTGGAAGGCCATGAGGGATGCCATCTCAACCCTATTAAAAGATGGCTTGGCCCAAGAGGTTGCGGACATTCAAGCTGCTATGGAAGAACCTGCTCTCTTCAAGCAATGGATCCGCTCGAGCCAGTCTGTGACCAATGATAAACTCAAGGCTGGAGCAGTGCTTTATCGTGGTGGCCTTCCAATCTCCAAAGAAGACCAGCTAAACGTTATGTTGGATGCTGGATTCGATCCAAAGAACCTGAAATTCATGAACAAAATGGCACGTGAGGTGTTCAAGAAAAAGTGCGACAATCTAAAGGAGAAAATGAATATCACTGTTGGAAGATCGACTTACGCGTACATGGTCCCTGATTTCTGGGGCGTTTTGGAGCCAGATGAGGTTTACATTGATTTTTCAAGCTTCATCGACAACGTCTCGGGATTCTCCGGCGCAGTACTTACTGGGGCCGACGTCCTAGTTGCAAGATGCCCTGCTCACTTTGTCAGTGACATTCAAAAAGTTAAGGCTGTAGTCAAGGCAGAACTCATGGGTTTGAAAGATGTCATCGTCTTTCCTATCAAAGGTAATCCTTCCCTTGCCGCAAAACTCTCAGGAGGCGACTACGATGGGGACATTGCTTGGGTATGTTGGGAACCAACAATAGTGAGTAACTTCGTTTCTGCCGACGTTCCCGCTGCACCCGATCTTGTCGCAGAGGGTCTCCTTACCAAAGATACAACCAAGTACGAAGACCTAGTTCGAGATCAGTCTCCTCTCTCGGCTGTCCCGATTTTTCTGAAGAAAGCATTTCAATTCAATATGCAGGCGAGTATGTTGGGTATATGCACGAATTATAAAGAGAGTGTATGTTATTCACAAGGTCGCATCGACAGCGAAGAAGCTCTGTACCTCAGCCAGCTTTTGAGCAATCTTGTGGATCAAGCGAAGCAAGGATATGAATTTAACCAAGATCGATGGCAGAGCTTTAGACGGCAGAAGATCAAGGTCTTACCCAGGCCAATGCCGCGTAAAGACAAAAATTGGGTTCCTCGGGGCCCTTCTAACGATATTGTAGAGCATCTTTTGTGGGTCGCAGACAACACCGTTAACAAATCACTGCAGGACCTCCAAGAGGAGGGGTCGTGGTGGGATGATGACCTCGTTGCTCGGTACAACTGGGCGTCGGAGCAAGCCAAGGAAAGTGCAGAATGGAAGGAATTGCTAAAGACTTTGAAGGAAGATCTCGAATCCCTCAAAAATGCTTGGACGATCCACTTCCATCGTAACCCTATGGACGAGTCCAAACCGGAGTTTACTACATACGTGGTTGAAATGTATGAGAAATATCGCGACATCAGGCCCCGTGCCAACAGCCCAATAACGCAACTACTTCTCTGCGACGATGGCCAGAACCCCGAGCTCTCGCAGTGGGAACTTCTCAAAGTATCGACCCTCTTCTCTTCATACTCCCGCACATATGTTCCCAGCTTGGTATGGTGGGTGGGAGGTCGGCAGCTTTGTCATCTAAAGGCACACCGTCGTGGCTTCGGAGCTCCTCATCCTGTTGTGCCTAGCATGTATATCCTGACGAAACCGGATGCCTCGATTATTCGACGCTTGCAAGCACAGGGATTTGGTGCTAATGAGGATGCGAGCGTGGTCAACATTCACGATTTGGAGGATAGAGAAGATGATTGATTGAGAGAAGTGTCCGTCTTGAAACACGAACCAAGGAGTCTAACACACGAGTTCACTGCAGTGTTCTCAAAGGCCTCACCAAGGCTTTATTTTCTTTTTTATACCCCGATCTGGGGACAAATGATTGGACGGAGTCAGAATCGAGCGTTCGAGATGGATAGCAAGGAGTCTGGAGTTCAGAGGAGTTATAGTTCACGGCGTTATAATTCTGATGGATGGGACTGGAAATGTTTGTTAGATGCGGATACCCTTTCAGTTTGTTTTATGGTTGGATAGGTGGACTTATATACCTCGGTGGGATGGTTTTTCAGGAGTTTCTTTAAGGGATGGATTCATCTGAGTCTTTGGACTTTTTGGACCATTTTGAGAATTCATGGCTTTTCATCTTCTCATATGCGTCTTATTGCTGAAGATGTTATGGTGTTCCTTCGTCCCTTAGTTACGTTTTAGTTCTGTGTAAATACTCTATGGTAGGCGACGAATTTTTCGAGGCTTGATCACTTCTTTGGTGATCGAGTCTTCCAGGCGGAGCGCAAGGTTCCGAGCTTTTCGGTGTCTACCTCGCATCACAGTATATCCTCATCTCGCTATGCCCCCGTGGCACGATGTAGCTAGATGTGGCGCTCCAGCACGAAACCAAAAAGCATCTGGACTCTTCAAGAACTTTTCCTTTTAACTTTTCAATTATTTCTCTGCTAAACACTATCTTCAGCCCCAAACCTTCGTATACTATTGGTTGTGAGTCACTTCCAAAGCTGTAGATGTCATTGCTACCCATTCAGTCGAGACATCAACCATGATGTCCAAATTCGCTCATCTGAGAAACTGTTACGCGAAAGTTATTTGGTGTCAGAATCTTCCCAATTCGTACAATATAAATACCGACAAATGGATCTTCCTATTTCTCCAGGCGCCTGCCTGAAAATTATCTCAAACCTCATAAATGACGCCAACTCCTACCCCTCACCAATATCTAGAACTCCACTCTTATCTATTCGAGTTGCGTGACAAGACGAGCCACCCACTCCCCACCACCTCTCTCCTCACAGCCTCTCAAATCTAAATAGCTTCGATATCAACAAACGACTTCCTAAGTTTCTTCAAATCATCTCTCAACCCTTGCAACGCTTTAGAGCCTCTTACAAACTCCACATTACTAGCCCAGTAATTCCTCCCCTCTCTATCTTTCTTCGGCTCATCCCATATCGGAGTCCGATACTGCCAAATCATACGCAACATCTCACCCACACTAATCCTCCTCGCCTTGAAGCTCGCAAACCTCCTCATCTCTTCCCTCTCCTCTCCCGAATACCTCAATCTCCCCAGAACCCCATACACACTTCCCTTCAAAGCTTTCCTCCTCTGAGCAGTTTCCAGAAGACCATTCACTTCAAACACCAGATTCTCGATGAAGGTCGTGAATACCGGCCCGACAAAGGTTTCGAAATACTCAGGGTCGGAATTCCCAATAAAGGGATTGATGGTTCGTCGTAGAACCTGGTCTTCGAGAATGTGACGACTGATTACTTCAGCGACGTAGTGGAAGATCCCTTTCATTTGCGATTTGGCTTCTTCGATGGTGATATCTGGCCAGGAAATTAGGCCTGATGATGGACCTCCAACTCGAGTTGTGCGTGAGAGGAGAGCTTCGATGAATTTGTCCTCATCTTTGTCATTTTCTGTAGTTTCTAAGCTTGGGTGAGGTTTTGCGTTTAAAAACTGATGTTTTGTAAGCTTCGTGATTTTGTGGGGGAGGTTAGTTGGGTACTTCTGTCATTGGTGCTGACTCCGCTTTGCGGCCATTCTCGACTGGCATGCTTGAGTAGTTGTTGTGTCTGTAATTACCTCGCTATTGATTTGAATCTAGGTCTTCGAACTAGAAATCCATCTCATTCATATATTTGAGGAAAGATGGAAATGAGGCTGTGGTCGTGGTTCCGTTTCGGTGAAGCCTTGTGTTGGATGCCTGGGATAGGAATCCCAGTCCTGTTGGCCACCGAAGCGAGTCCTGCGCAACAAGGCAGACTTGCCAAGGAATGAGCTGAAGGACTCACGAGATATCATTCGATAGCCTCGGGATATACGATATTCCTAATGGGTCGTAACTTTCTGAGATCCTTTTTCAGGCGCTTCAACGCATTCGAAGACCTTGGAAAGTCCTTCAAGTAAATCTTAGACTCCCCATCTGAGCCGCCCTCTTTTGATCGACTGCTCCTACCTAGCCTTGAAGCTTCTCTGATAATGCTCATGAAATCGCAGCGCTTGATGACGGTTTTCTCCTTGTTAAATTGCATCAATAATTCGTCCTCTGCCCGCTGCGTTCTGGGGTCCTTGCCGAGGTTGGATGACCATCTTCGCGTCCATCTAGAAACCGGAGACGGCGTCTTGAACTCTTTCGCTCGATCAAATGCGTTCACAAGTATCGTCGCTTCGGCGAAGAGATTCCAGGTGAAACTGTAGAAGGCCAGATGGCCGTTCGTCTTTCGGTATCTCTCATCTGTGATTCCAATGAAGTCGAGAGTGGCTGCGCGTATAATAGGATGCCGATGTATGAGTCCCGCAATCTCACTAACGGTAGCCCAGAAGTGCAATGCCTTATGTTTATGGTCTAAGGCCATGATAAGATCGTATTCAGACACTGGTGTTGATACGAGAAGTTCTCGTTTTGGGTCCGAGATCCCAAGGTCGAGACAATGTTCCATTGCTTCATCAAACGCATCTTCGATGCGCATCTGCTCCTGTACCAATAGATTGTAAGTATAAGTCGCGTGTTGAAATGGAAAGTTCTTACGTCTGATTGCTGCTTTTGGAAGTTTCTGAACATATTTTCAAATTTCTAAATGCTCAGCCTGAAAGTTGAATTGCGAGAAGCTGAAGTTCTGATGTGCCTGGCAGAAAATGTCTCACTCAGCCCCCTTCGCTAAAGCACGTCACGCGGCATTCAATGCACGTGTGCAACCCTTGAGAATACCACGTTTGTGTTCCGTATCCTCGTATTTACATTTTTGTCCTTATATCTCGATAACAACTTTCCCTATATGTTTCTGCGACTTTAAGTACTTGAAAGCTTCTTCTGTCTCGCCGAATGAGAACTTCTTGTCGATTATGTCCTCAAAACTCATCTCATTGACAGAAACCACTCTATTCAAGGCTTCAAATTCTAATCGAGACCCGACGTTGATTCCTCTGTAGCTATGTTAGTATGTGAAAGAATTCCATGGATTTGACATACCTAAGAGTAATCGTTTTGTCGATTAAAATTGAAACAAGGCCGTCCAAGTCTTTTGGATCTTGGCGTCCAAGGTAACCAATCTGGCTAATGATCCCTCTCTTTGAAGTGGCAGCGAAACTCCTGAGAAGGGATGATGTCCCACCATTTTCGAGGACAATATCAACTCCATTGCCATCATTCAACCTCAAAACTTCATGCTCCCATTCGGGAGTCGTGTTGTAGTTGATTGTCGAGATTCTTTTACTGCCTGCAATTTTCCGAACTTTCTCAAGCTTCTCATCCGAGCTAGAAGAGATTATGACTTTGCAGCCTGCAGCACTCGCTAACTTCAAAGCCATAAGGCTAACTCCACCAGTTCCTACAACTCATCAGTTCTAGCTCAGCGTTCTTCTCAGGTACAAACCTTGAATTAAAACAGTCTTCCCAGAAGCCAGTTCACCACCTACAGCCAAGCCATTCCAAGCAGTCAATCCAGCACAAGGCAAGCAGGCTGCCTCAGCCCAGCTCAGATGTCCAGGAACCAGGACGGCCTTTTCTTCTGAGAAAACAACATAATCAGATAGTACACCATCCACTTCACCACCAAGCCACTCTCGAGACTGCTCTAGTCCGGTAATGCTCTTCTGGTCAAAAATAGGAGACACTCGGTCTCCAATCTTGAAGCGAGATACCTCTGCACCAACCGCAATTACCTCTCCTGCGGCGTCAGAGCACGGAATTCCATCAGCTGAGACTGGCCATGGATTTGTACCGTTCAGGATATTCACATCGCGGTAATTGAGTGAGATGGCGCGGACGCGGATGAGGATCTCGGTTGCCTTCAGGGGGTTCCGGGGCTCGTTTAGGACGTCCAGAGCATTGATCTTAGAAGTATTTCTTCGGTAGACGGTGCGTGATGTAATGTGTGCCATTATAAATATTTTCATAGATTCTTAAGATTGATGTTCGTGGTGCTCGTGGATTTAAATGCCTAGAGAGGTAGGTGACTTCATTTCACGTGATATCAGAATGGCTTACAAATGCTCTG
Organism: Mollisiaceae sp. DMI_Dod_QoI; assembly: GCA_009613015.1. Lineage (NCBI taxonomy): Eukaryota > Fungi > Ascomycota > Leotiomycetes > Helotiales > Mollisiaceae > Mollisiaceae sp. DMI_Dod_QoI. The sequence continues at coordinate 85,900 of VXCB01000067.1, forward strand.
GTTAAGAGGCCCAAATTAGGTGAAGATCTCCCCATAGTCTGATTAATTGACCTGGATTTCTCCACAGTAAGGTAGAGTCCAGCTTATTTTGACAGAGGAAGTCGGTCTCAAAATCTTTGAAGTGCCTGCACGTGTAGGAGTTCGAAGTGTGACCCAAAAAGGGATGAACTTGGAGAGGATTCAATAGAAAACTCACATGCGACAAGGCAGAGCGAGAGGAGTAGCGTACAATAGGGTCTGGAGAACGCGATTGTGGTGATTTTTACACTATGATAGCGGATAGATTATATCAGAACTAACTCTTTTTGCAGGCGTCTTCTTATTTTCACACTTTATTGCAAGATGCTGGATCAAAATCTATGAACACAAGCTTTAGACGAGACGAGAAAATGGAGATATTTATATGTTGGATGTGCATGAAGGTATTTTTGCTAGAAGAGCATTTTGAAATTAAAGAATATATTTGAATAAAAGACTTCGGATAATACTCTGAATTGCTTTGCAACATACAAGAAACGTTTACATATTTGGACCTTGAAAGAGCACAAGTATTGGGGGGGGGGATAAGAAATGCAGTACTACTGATTTGAAGCAAGGGTGAAAAGGGACAAAGCAAGTCGTGGGCTGTTGGCTGTAACACTGCAAAATAACCATACAGAAACTTTGTCGATTCCAGCCCCCACCTCACTATTTTTATCTAGTTGATGGCTTTGCATGCAACCTTCTTATCTCGATTTCCTATGGATGCCTAGACCCCTAATTTGTAGATTACAGAAACGTTACTCTGATCTGGAGAGATCTCAAAATCAGGTGTCCGAGAGGGCCAAATAAGCGAGAGATTTAATGATCTAGGCCTTCACTATCTGAAGGGACGCGAATGGGAATATGGAGGCAATTAATATAAATTACTCAAAGTTGTGGCGAAGTAGTTCAACATAGTTCTCGTGGTCTTGTGTCTGCCCGATAGTTTGGCCATTGGTTAGATTTTCTTGAAATAGTTTTAGCGATTGGCCCCTTTTATCCATCTGAACAAGTTTCTAGCCTGAATATCGAGAAGTACAGGCATCATCATGCCATCGTATATTAATTTTTAGCGTTGCACATACTTATCATGAATAGAGAAGTAACGGATGTGCCCGCGCCTTGTCAAGAGGGGCATACTGTACATTGTACGTTACAGCAGAACCTTAGATTTCTCATTTATTGCATGCAGTGAGCTCAAGTCATATCATGGTTCGGCGGACATAGGTCGAGCATATCGCCTATGAATCCAGCAGTTGAAGGCCTGATCTTAGCGACTAGAAGCCTGTACCTCCACCGTTAGACTTTACTGGATAACATGCATATTATCGTTTACCTGCAGGCCTTTCGACATACATATGCATGAGACGAAACAGGAGATTCGCTTTTTGAATTCGGAACGAGTCCGCACCAAAGATCGCCCGAGAAAGCTGAGCCGGAAAAAGTATTGCTATTTTCAGTTGCAATTTGATCTGCAACGTGAACTACCGATAGCTTGCCGATTCGACGACGAATTTATATTGCGAAACACTTGGGGGCCGTAAATCTTGTGAGAAGACTATGGGGTGCTTACGCGTAGGGGTGCTACGGGGCTGTGCAGTCGGATCATCGCTGCTGTTCAACTTCAAAGAATATAGTTTCACACATGTAACCATCATCGCTCGTATTCCTGTTGGTTTCCATCTGAATTCAACGCTGTGAACAGATCGGTTCTAATTTTGATTCTGTCGTGATATTCAAACTTCGATCAAATATATAATACTCGATTATATTCAATACATATATGTTCGCTTTTGCATTTACAGGACTTTTGTTTTGATCTCGAGGTAAGTTCTGATAGAATTGAATAAAGAACTATTGTTAAAAGAACACAAGCTATACTTAAGATAATGTCATCAAATACCACAGTTCATCTTGGGTTTTGGACAAATTACTCCAAAGGAGAAATCTTAGGATCCACTCTTACTCTTTCTTCTCATAATGGAGGCTTCCTCATTGCCGCTCTTGCCATATTCATTCAGGTTCGTTGATTCCATCTCTTTTTGATGCAACCATCCTCCATCCTGTGTGTTTTCCGCTACTCAAATATACGGCACTTCATTTTATCAAAACCAGCTAACCTCATGATCAGCTCATTGGCCGACAATCATGGGGAATTATTAGCTTTTTTGTCCATCAGCTACGAACAACCACTCAAGCTAAAGATGGCTTGCACCATCAGCAGCAAGCAACTTTGAGAAATATCAGGTCTGATGCCAGCACCATTTGGCAATTCACACTCATAGGATGGGCCTGGCGCTCTCGTGCCAAAGGCACCTTTCGAAGATCTATTTTCCTCATCGCCATGGCACTCCTTCACCTCATAGCTTTTGCCGCTGCTGGCATACTCGCTTCCCGTTTCACAACTGCCGGTGACGAGGTCCTGGTAGCTCGAAGCTCTAGATGTGGCCCATGGGCTTCAGATGATGATCCAACTTCCAATGGAGTTTCAGCAGCTGAAGTTCTACGGGAAGATTATAACGAAGCATCTATGAAAGCCAGCCAGCAAAATGTTCAGGACTGCCAAGATGATTTACAGACCTTGCCGGAATGCAACTCCTTCGTGCGTCCTCAACTACACTGGAGTTCATCGACAAAGGCATCATGTCCTTTCGATGACCTATGTCTTGGCCCTGCTAATAGTTCTCTGTACATGGATACCGGCCTGATCGATTCACGTGAGGATCTCGGTGTCAATGGCCAAAATGAAGACCGAATTCAATGGAGGAAAAGCGCCACCTGTATACCTATTACTACAGATGGCTATAGCAAGAATGGCACAAGTTTTCGGGTGTACGGGAATCCCCATTTTAGAGGCAACAATAGTTTCAATTACACGGCTCTCTTTTATGGAGCGCCTATTGCTAGTAATTATAGTGACGTAGGAGTCACTGATCCTGATTTGGCCAATGCGACCTATATCTACACAGACTTTGCAGACATTTCTATACCTTCTGCCTACAGTGTAATCCCGGAGTATATCGTACAGTACGTAGCCCTGCTGATTCCAAGCAACCAAGCTAATTCTACACTCATAGCAACGAAGTTGATGAAGATATTGCAGTTATTCCACCACTTGATGTGCCGGACTCAAGCTTGACATTGATATTTGCGACGTACCTAGCGAGTTATTCCCAACCAAGTGATGACCTATGGTTGTCCGCACATACAAAAACCGTCGAACAATTCCAAGAAGCTTCGGGCCCAGAAGTCTCGATAAATGTCTACACCCAGGACCAACAAGTTTCGGTCCTAGCATGCATAGAACAGCAGCAGATTTGCAATCCCAACCCGCCCCCGAACAGCACAAAGACCTGTACCCGTTTTCAATCTCTTCTTTCGGATACGCTTGAGGAGCTCGACGAAGTACTGAGTAACAGCCGTCAGAAGATGATAGCAAGGACCATCTTAATGGGATCCACATTTTCTTCGATCAACGAGGTTGTGGATCAAACGCCCTTGCTAGCCCAAGCGCTCGCCACATCCGGAATGTCTCTACCACTACCTCCCAATCAATGGATCCTGGAAGCACAAAATTGGTTCTCGATCGGTCTCTTTAACATGCAACGGCTTATGGTGGACTTTGTAACGGGCCCAACTACCCGATATCAGCAATTTGTTCCTGCAAACCAGTGGAGTAACAACACGGACTTGCGGTGGTTATGTGACAATCAAATCATACGACGCACCAATTACACCAACTTCCATACCTTATCATTTGGTCTAATTTTCGGACTCGGCATACTGGTTTTCGCAGTAAATCAAAGCATTGAGACAATAGTTGGCTGGGCTCGGATGAAGTGGAGGACTGGACGCTGGAGACAACGGGCTTGGTGGGCGGAAGGCACTTTGCAGTTGCAAAGGCGTGTCTTTGAGGGCATGGGGATCAAGGACTGGGAAATGGATGAGTGGAATCGTGTGCCAATTACTGAGAAGGGAAGGATGTTTAGTGCATTGAGAAACTGGGATGAGATGCTTCCCCATCCCATGGAACATCGTAAGCAGAGCACTTTCGATATTGAGGGAAGTCCCGTATCTGAAGGGCCAGAAAAAGGGAATGCTGTGGTGCGGGTGGAGCCTTCTTTCACTTTGGGTAAGGAATGGACTAAAGATAGCAGCGGTGGAAGACCGAAGTCTGTTTAGGAGCTGGATTTTTCGAGTGCTTTTTTGAAGTTTGTGTTTAAATCGTATTATTGAAGAACTAAAAAACGTGCTAGAAAAAGGCAAACACAAGGAATGAAGTGGATCCAGCCTTGAGTTAGTTTCGAGTGGAACGGATATGGTAGTCCTGTTGATCGATGGCGAGGTCTTAATAGACATACTGCCTTTGCAATATTCATGATTAATGATCTTACGTTGAAGTAGAAGCTAGGCATGGTTGATTTTTGATGGTTTCACAGAAACGTTAAATTAAGGACAGTAGTCTGTTCTGGTTGTAATTGGTCATTTAGATAATCGTGGTAGATTTCTTTGCCCTGAAATTTCAGTGAACAGAGCCTAAAGAGTCAGCGATAGGAAAGCCTATAAGACCTGGGAAGGTCGCTGGAATTTAGCGACTGCCAACAAAGCAAAGATCATGCTCGCAAACTCAATCAAAGAATTTGAAAGAATATCTATTCTTTATTCGAATTTACATTCACTTCAACTGCACATTATTCTTCAGATGTAGAGCATCACATAATAAATTAATCTACTCTCGAAGATTCAACATCAATCGAAGCCGTATCACGTGCATATCTTACGATTCTGCCTTAGGCGCGTGGCAAACACGCTCGGCAAACACGTGTTAAAGCGCAGGCGCGGATAAGATAAATTCCCAACCTCATCGCCCCATGAGATAAAAAAACAAAATTAAACTTCGATACCACCCCGCCTCCCCCACAGACTCCACAATGAGCATCGACAAGTCGCCTGCGCTCGGCAACTTGCCAGATGAACTCCTCATTCAAATACTTGGAGCTCTGTCTGCGCGCGACCTCAGTTCCACATGCCTTGTCAGCAAGAAGCTGAATCGCGTCGCTGACCCTCTACTTCACAAATCCGTCGCATTCGATCATCCAAGACATCATGTTTCCTTCTCAGAGTCGCTGGCTCGACGACCACGTCGCGGTTCTTTGATTCAGGAGGTCCGACTCGAGTTTCCAAGTACCGAATTGTCTGAAGTCATGGCCCTGCCCGAGAGTCCTACGCTCAAGTTCGACCACTTTTCGCATACTATCTCGACCATGTCGAATCTAGAGAACTTGGAGGTATCAGTCCCAGAGGTACTGTCTCGTGGAATCGGCAATCTCTTCAATGGTCCCTTTGATCTGGCCTGTCTCAAGAATTGTAAGTCTACATCACGTGCCGGAACCTCGCCAGGAATGCTCACAAATCACCAGGCTCCTTGTTCTACCAGCGCGAAGATGGCGGTTATTGGGATCTCCAGGAAAACATTCATATTTTCAGTCATCCTACCCTGGAAAGCCTCACCATCCGACGAGCAAAGTTGGATCAACGCGGATTCGAAAGTCTCGAGAAACCAGAGAACACAGCTCTGAAGGAATTGCATCTCTTGGAATGCGACATTAACGACGACGCGCTGTCCGATATATTGCTCCATCCCGAAGCATTGCAAGTGATCACTATCACGCAAGTTGCTGAACCGGTTCCTGAGCTGGAAGAAAGTCCCCTTGATATCGGAGACTACATTCTTGCTCTGAGCTCCGCGAACCATTCCCTTGAAACTATCACAATCGATTTTCCTACTTTGACCTCCAAACATGCTCTTCGACTAAGAGAATTCCAAGCACTCAAGTCGCTCACACTTCGAGACTATCAATTGATTGGACAAGGACATCCTCGTCTCCATTCTGTTGGACTGCCACCGGTTCTCAAAAAGTTGAATTTGCTGGGCCGAATTGGCGAAGATGAGGAGATTGCTGAGCTACTTTGTTACACCCTCCAGCACACACTGGCCCGACAGCAATGTCAGATCGTGGTCAGCGAGAAAGAACATAAGATTCCAGCTGAGATCGTCGAGGCTTGCGCCAAATCAGAGTATTTCCATCTTCAGATTGATTGAAGAGGAAATGATGGCCGGTATATTTTGACTGAGCTTGCACATCAACCTAGGACGGAAAAGCATTTGTGAGTTACATCTGGACCAATGGGGATCGTCTACTGACATTTTCAAAAGTCTATGTATCAAAATTGGTTTTCGCGATTAAGCATTAGCATGCAATTCGGGCCGGAAGTTGAGCTATAATGGAGAGCGTTTGCGCCGAGAGATTCCGAATGGGTAGAAAAGCCGCACGGCATAGAGATTAGGATAGAGCGTCTATAGGATAAACGCGCATCAGGGTAGAACGTGCTTGCTGACAGAGAGAAGTCAGGATACATGGTAGAAAGAGCAAAGGATAGATCAGGATACAGATCGGAATGAAATTGCTACTTAGAGATAGTCTATAGAGGCGTTGGTACGAGAGACACCAATGAAATTCATGCCACCAAAATCTGCCTTGCTGTTCTGATTAGCGTTGTGGCGTCTGTTGGCGTGGGGTATCTAGGCAAGGCTGTGCATCTGAGACATCCACATTAAGGCTACTCATACCACGATTGTTCAACAACTCTTCCAACATTTATTCCACATATCGTACGATAATGGCTGCATCGACGATTGATGAACCCGCGTCGGAGCCCAAAGACGTAAGCAATCTCCAACTTCCCAAGCTTCGCTCTAACCCCACCGCAGCCTTCCCAGCGCCGCGACCTCCTCGAACAGGCCGCAGAACTATCAGCAGCGCTCGACCGCGCATTAACTCACTACAGAGACAACCCCAGCACGCGCGAACAATTACTAGATGACTGGACCGGCATCACCTTCACTGATCTGCTCCGGGCAGGCAAACTGACACCGTGGAATCAATATATCAGCCTTCGAGCCCCTTTTAGTAAAATCGCCAATGACCTTTCAACGGTGATGCTTAGCCAGTCACGAATTCGGAAAGCGATTCTTCAATTCTGCTTTATTGGAGAGAAACACCCAAAGAAGGATATTAAGAGACAACTGGAGGAATTATTCGCTTCGTATTTGATGGATTTACATATTGAAGCTGGTCACTTTCTTCGGCATCCGGGGAAAGAGTTGGATTATTTTTCGAAGTTGGGAGATAGGTTGCGTTTGAACATGTCTGACACGACTCCATCGGAATTTGTAGAGAAGATTTCGGAGGCGAATCATAACGCGTCGATTCCGACGTGGACTTTGAGACCGAAACGAGAGGTGCGACGTATTCAGGATCGGAAGGTGGGTGAGGAGATGAGGAGGATTGAGGAGACGAGGAGGATTGAGGAGATGAGAAAGGTTGCGAAGGGAGATTTCATACTTAATTCTCGTGCGCTGCAGGTGTTTAAGGATGGATTGATAGCTTTGAGGAAGCCATTAATTTTACCAGAGGCTATTGATCTTTGCTGAGAGCGTTCGCATCAGGTCATGAGACTTTGTTCCGTGTACATATTGAAGCTCTAATTCGATGATTCTTGCATTGAGGTTGTGATGAGGAGCAACCATGTGAATTTGACTAGAAGAGATGCAGAGGGAAAGAACAGCTATGGTAACAATAACTGGGGTCACTCGTTTGTTACAGGTCTCTATCTCACCTGCTTCTCAAAATCAATCCAGCACTCGTGCTCCTGTCGGGATATGTCAGCTCAAATAGTCCAGTTTGGCTCGACAATGAACATACCTTCATACGCGGTTTCGTCTCATCGTAGAAGACCTCAAATCGGCTCGTTATGCCAGGCGAAGTATCCTCAGTACCAGCCTTCACTTTCGTACGATATATTCTATAGATAGCAGCTGTCAAGGTCGTCATTTCTGCCATTGCCAAACTATTCTCATCAGTCTTGTGAATTTCGAGATACTGTAGTTTACATACTGAATTCCAATACACATCCTGCCTCCACTAGAGAATGCCCAGAACCATTTCTTCATCTCAGTAACTTCTTTTGGTTCTCCAAACCACCTCTCAGGATTGAAGACCAAAGGATTTCGGAAAACTTCGGGGTTTCGGTGTAGATTGTACGGAGACATGCTCACGACTGTGTTTGCAGGAATGTCGAATCCATCGATCGTTGTATTAGCAGGGAGACTTCGAGGTTCTGATGCCGGAAGGGGAGCGTAGAGTCTCAATGTCTCCTTGATGACGGCATCGAGATAGGGCAATTTTCCTGTCGCATCAGCTGTTGGAATTCCTCGAGTATCCAAGTCCGATTCTGGCATTGCTAAAACTTCTTTGATAAGGTTGTCCTGGAAATGAAGATTTTCTGGGAGAGATAGTGCCCAAATCAGAAACATGAGAGTATCGCTTGTAGTGTCGACGCCTGCCAGAAGATGATCTGCTGCTTCAGATGCAATTTCCATGTCCTGCAAGCCATCTGTTTTCTTCGATACCTGATTCTCTCCCAGCCGTCCAATAATAGTTGTGCTTTTGGACGCAGAGTTCATGTCTGCTGAGGAAGAAGAGTAAGTTTCCCATGCTGTCAATGCATGTTTGCGTATACCAGTGTACACAGTCGGTTTCTTCTGCGGAAGAAGACCTAGACCAGCTACCACATCCTCAGCAAAGCCAGTTCTAGACATCAACCATTTCGTATATCGTGGTAGATGTGCCGCGAACCACGCTAGCTTCCGCCGAGAAGGATCAAGTACATCATCCAACATAGTTCTATCGGGAATAGAGCCTGTAAGCGCAGATGTTGCACCAAATTCTTCTCCATAGAGAAAATGGGTGATATTGTCCAATGAATAGTAGTGTAAGCTCGCGAATGTCTCATTTGCTGTTTTGGGGGCTGTCTCCAGCAACCTCATGTATTCCCAGACTTTTCGCTCAACAGCAGCTGCAGAAACTTTGAGGATACTAGATTTAGAGTAGGCATGATTGAGCAATTTCTTCCTCTCGCCATGTGCCTTCACAGTAGCGAATGTGAAAAGATTCTGATGACCGTAGACGTCGAACATACGATAGAATGATGTTCGTTCGAATCCACTTCCGGCTCCATAGATAGTCTTAAGTGCTGACAAGCTATTAAACGAAATTTCATTCGGACCAATTCGCACCACTGGTCCGTATTCTTGGTGTAGTCGGTGAATTGCTCTTGTTCTTGTGCCCGTCCAGTCATCGTATGCTAGCCGCCATTTCGTCAAAGCATACAGCTTTGGACCTGGTACACCTTTGATTCGGAGGATGTTCTTGAATACAAAATATTGAATGATCAGTATTGCTAAAACTAGAAGCTTGGTGAACGTGGACATCCCATCACATTTAGAGCCAAGAGATTCGAGCATTGCTGAAATATTACCCCGCACTTCACGATCAACAAATCGAAGCACATATATAAGTAAACCAATATGTATATAATGTAGAAGGATAAAGACGAGAAAAGGGAAATGTTAAAGAAAAAGGATCGCACACCAAATATCGACTCAACATCCATAACCTGCACGAATCAAAGGTGGGAGAGAAAAGATAAGAGACACGTGACAATAAATTAAAACAATGCCCATGTTTCTCCTCAAAATAGATTGCATCTCATCTTGAGACAGGAATTGACCAGTCTAATAAAGCCTTTCGAGGCTTAAATGATCGAGGCAAGCTAGTTTTGATAGCTCTCAATGTACATTGTATGACCTTCAATCCCCATGAGAGCGGCTTCTCTGATCGAATACTAGAGATCAGAACTTTATATCTTTATGAACTGTCATAAGCCAATCAATATGTATTCCTCGAGAACGATGTCCATTATAGTTTGTGATGTTGAGAAACATCGTCGACGCGTGAAAAGGGTGGCTGGGTAGCGCGCTTCTTTGTCAGCCTTGATCTTCACCGGACCTCGCACTTCCTTCGGCTCCGAGTTGGCATCGTGGACGTCACAACTAAATAAACAAGATACATTCATGATGAGGACTTACAATCTCACCTCGACGTTCAATAAGGTCCGTCGATCCTCAGCACTTGAAACTTCACAAGTACTGACAGATATCAGCTCCTCGGCTTCCAAGCAGCTTTCAGATCAACGTTCTACTCCCCAGCATTCTCTCGTTCAATGTCCTCAACCACGTCCATTGATCCAGAGATCAATCGCACGCTTTCGTTCTGGTTCGATGGCCCAGCCCAAAAGAAATGGTTTGGAGGAGGTCCAGCTCTCGACCTGGAAATCAAAGAACAATTTGGCGGCCTAATCGAAAAAGCACGCGCATCACAACTCACATCCTGGACTACTCAGCCTCAAGGCTCTCTCGCTCTCCTAATTCTTCTGGATCAATTCTCTCGAAATGTGTATCGAGGCACACCAGACTCATTCAGTGCTGACCCTATGGCGTTGGATATCGCGACAAAGTCCATTGCAAAACGTTTCAACCGCGAAGTCTCAACCGCGCAGGAAATATTCTTCTTCATGCCACTGATGCACAGCGAAACTTTGATAGGGCAAATTGCTGGCATAGGCATGTTTGAGGCTCTGCTAGCAAGGTGTGATGTGGATTCGGAGATAGCAAAGTTTGTCCAGGTGTCAATCCAGTTCGCATATCGACATTCAGATTGCATTTCGAAGTTTGGTCGGTTCCCATCGCGAAATGAGATATTGGGAAGGACATCAACGCCTGAGGAAATCGATTTCTTGAAGGACCATCCTGGGGGATTCTAAGAATCATCTTCAAAATCTCAGCCAACATGTGACCTACACTTGGCACGTTTCATGTAGGGTGCTGGACTCGTTTTTTCGAAAGGCAGTTTTCAAAGTATCAATTTTTCTGAATTATGTATTCGCCTATTGTATTTCTCCATCAATCATCTTTCTATCTGGTGGTGGCTAATTCCAATTCGGGTAATCATCTACCATACCTGCCAAGCTCATCTATGTGCCGATTCGAACCATATTGCAAACATGAGAGCTAGATCTTCCAGATCGTATATCGTGTGTGTGGATCCAGCAACCCCGCATTCTTTAGTATGAAAACGATGCCATCTGCATCGTGAAGTTCTCTTTCTGCTCAGTTCCTCTTGACGGCCATTCAAAATGTGGGCATTAATTCTCTCAGTGGTGTTCTGTTTTGTTTCTCATGGCGTAGGACTCGGCCAGCAGCGAGTTATATCGTTCATTGAAGGACCGCTCCAATTAGCAGGAGGTACTAGTGTCGCGACCTTAATTCTCTCTAGCTCCGACTTCGCAGGCGTCCTCCGAGCAGGTCAAGATCTCGCTGGAGACTTTGGTCGTGTCACAGGAAAGAACCTCACTGTAGTTACGAAAGACCAAACATCTACAGACAAGTCTCCTGCATCTGGACCAGCAATCATAGCGGGTTCACTGGGACAATCCAAATTAATTGATTCTCTCGTGTCTGATGGCAAGATCGACATCTCTAAAATTCAAGGACAATGGGAGTCTTTTACCACTCAGATCGTGACGGATCCAATGCCTGGACTTTCATCTGCTCTCGTTATCGCAGGTAGTGATAAGCGTGGAACAATATACGGGATGTACGATATCTCGGAACAGATCGGTGTTTCTCCTTGGTATTGGTTCGCCGATGTCCCTTCTGCTCCGCAAACGAACATCTTCGCTCTGGATGTACACAAAATTCAAGGCCCACCGAGTGTCAAGTATCGTGGAATATTCCTGAACGACGAGCAGCCGGCTCTCACGAACTGGGTGAAGGAGAAGTATGGTGGCGTAGGATATGTCTCAGGATTCTACACTCGAGTCTTCGAATTACTTCTTCGGCTTCGAGCAAATTATCTCTGGCCTACGATGTGGGATAGCATGTTTGCACTAGACGACACAAAGAATCAGCCACTTGCCGACACGTATGGAATCGTGATGGGGACAAGTCATACAGAACCCCTCATGCGATCCACGAAAGAGCAGTCGAAGTATGTGAGTGGGTCATGGGATTGGACTTCGAACAAAGCAAACATCATCAAATTTTTAACCGATGGGGCGAAGAGAGCGAAGCCGTATGAATCGTTATATACTATGGGCATGAGAGGGTCAGGCGATACCGCCTCTTCCACTTTGAATGCAGCCTCACTCGCCGATGTGGTGTCGGAGCAGCAAAAGATCCTGTCTTCCGTAATTGGCGGTAACATCTCTACAATACCACAGATGTGGTGTCTCTACAAAGAGGTTGGGGGATACTACCAGAAAGGCTTGAAAGTTCCAGATGATATTACGCTGCTCTGGTCAGACGACAATTCAGGTAACATGCAACGACTTCCGATCCCTAGCGAGTTTGGAAGGCTTGGTGGAGCAGGAGTCTACTATCATTTCGACTACGTTGGCGATCCACGGAATTACAAATGGATCAATACCATTTCTCCGCAGAAAACATGGGAACAAATGCACATGACATATGCACTTAATGCACGACAAATTTGGATAGTCAACGTTGGAGATTTAAAGCCATTGGTGATACCCCTATCTAATCCCGGCATCTCTTTGCTAACAAGACCTAGGAAATTCCAATAAATCATTTCCTTGACATGGCGTATGACATGACCCTTTACTCCTCACCAAACAGTACTTCCACTTGGCTCTCCCAGTTCTCCGCCATGCAGTTCGGCAGTGCTCTCGCAGCGCAAATATCCTCCCTCATAGACACCTACTCTCACCTAGCCGCGCTCCGCAAATATGAACTACTCGACTCAACTATCTTCTCCGTAACCAACTATAATGAAGCCGATCTAGTGTTAGCAGAATGGCATGCTCTCGTTTCTAGCGCTCAAACCATCTACGATTCCTTGCCAGCCGCTTCTCAGCCTGCATTTTTCGAACTGGTGCTTCATCCTGCCAAAGCTGGGAGTATTCTCTATGATTTATATGTGTCTACCGCGAAGAATAACTTGTATGCAAAGCAAGGGAGGGCTAGCGCTACAGAATATGGCACCATGGCAAAAAGTGCCTTCTCAGCAGATAAGGACTTAGCGGGGACATATCATAAATTACTAGGTGGGAAGTGGGATCACATGATGGATCAAACGCATATTGGATATACCTCTTGGTGAGTGGTCTCGAGATATACCAGATTTTAATACTGATAATATGTAGGCAGCAACCTTCATCCAACAACATGCCTAGTCTGTCGTCCCCTGCCAAAAGTTCGGGTGCTGGTGTATTTGTCGATGGTGGGAGCACTACTCTCGCACTGCCGCCATTGAGTCCATATAGTCCAGCTTCCAGGTGGATCGATATTTACTCTAAAGGCACCACCTCATCGTCATTCACTATTACGTCTGATCCATGGGTGAAAGCCACCCCATCCTCGGGACAGTTAACACCACCAGGTCTGACCTCCGATCAACGAATTAATATCACCGTAGATTGGACCACTGCCCCCAACTCATCCACGACGTCGAAAATTTCGATCACAGCAGGCGGCACAAGCTTTACGGTTACTCTCCCACTATCCAATAATCCAATTCCAAAAGATTTTGCAGGCTTTGTCGAAAGCGACAAAACGATCAGCATCGAGCCCGAACACTGGACCTCTTTGACTTCCTCATCCGACGCGTCGTATGACGTAATCCCCAATTACGGCCGCACCCTCTCAGGAGTAACTCTCTTTCCCGTCACCGTATCCTCTCAAACTGCTCCCTCAAGCCCAAAACTAAGTTACAACATCTATGTCTTTACCGCCACCTCGGCCTCAATAACGGTCTATCTCGGCCCCTCACTGAATATGAATCCTTCTCGTCCCTTAACGTACGCCATCTCAATCGACGATGCAACTCCAACTAAGGCTCAATTTGTCCCGACCACGGACCTAGGAACTCTGCCTAGTACTTGGAAGCAAGGAGTAGTAAGACAAGGATATGATCATACGAGTAAACATGACCTTACAGCTGGAGCGCATGTTCTGAACCTTTGGGCGCTAGAACCCGGCGTGGTGTTTCAGAAGATTGTGGTCGATTTGGGAGGTGTGAGGACGAGTTATCTGGGTCCACCGGAGAGCATGCGTGTTTGAAAGGTGATGTCACATAGGATCTTTCGGATGGGTCTCAGCATTTCAATTCATGTTCATTCCTAACAACTAAGTTGACGTAGAAGATTCTGTATGTCAGATTACAACTTTCGATCTATTTTGACAACCAGAAGTTGAACCATTTAATGATCCCTTCCAGACTCTGTTCTTTCACATAACCTACGCAGTTGTCAGCAACCGATGGTCCTCAAACCATCTATAAAAGTATGTAGAAACTCACGCTCGTAAGGATTGTCCATATTTCCACGCAATGCAAAACCATGCTCAACACCATAAAACAATTGTACCTGGTAAGGAGCCTTGGTTTCCTGCAAAATATCTACCGCTCTCCTTCGAGATTTCGAATCAAAAGTATGATCCACCTCCGCGCAGGAGAGTAACAATGGCTCTAAAAGCTACATAAGCTCCCGTCCTTACCTGGTAAAGTTGATTTCGAAGACTCACTTTTCAAATTGAAGAAATGATGTTCTTTCAAAAACGCCGGATGCGCAAACGCACCAGCCGAGACGGTGTCACCAGCTAGCTCATCACAAACGTACGGAGCACCGAAGCAATATCTAAATCATATTAGCATATAACATGAGCGCTAGATTTGGATAGAGCTCACCCAACGCAAGCAAATTTCGTCTCCGCCTTCCCATACTTCCCTTTCACTTCCTTGACCCATTTCGGAACAATGTCGTTTGCAAATGCCATATGCTTCGTCTTCCAAGCCTCATAATCAAATTCCGGATCAGTGGTAGTATCATTCTTCTCTTTCCGATGCTTATATACCGGATCCTAGCACCAAAGGTTACCATTTACTCAATCTAAAGCGTCTAACAGATTTGACATACTCCTCTAAAATAATCTATTCCAAGCGCGAGGTATCCAGCATCAGCGAAAGCATCCATGATTAGAAGACCATTGGGAAAGAGGCCGTACACATCGGGGAAGTAGAGCAGGATGTTGCCATTCGCGTTGTCCGGATGAGGGGTTGAGACGTAGGTTGAGACCTCGATGATAGTTGCGTACGTTCCTCGTGGTTCCCCTTCGTGAATGGATCCTTTGAGACAACAAGCTCCAGAGGGCTTTGCGAGGTAGGGATCAGTCATTTTGGCCCCTTATGGAGTCGTCGAGATAAAGAGTTCAATAGAAGAGATGAGTGGAGTGAAATATTGTTAAGGAAGAGGAAGATAATTGAGAATGGCCGAAACAAGCCAGGTAATAACTTAAGCAGAATCAAATAATCTCAGATCAAAAATATGAGGGAGTCCGGTCGCGATGCTGTACTGTATTTCTGCTCAGCGATTGCGGAAGTACCCCGCATTATCGCGTCAAGGATGGGATAAATGAAACCGGCACAGTCAGGCCGATCCAGCTCAAAGCGGCGATAGTTTTTAATACCAGCGAATAGTCGCAAACATTCCCGCTTGTAGTTCTGATATTTCCGTGGATACAAATTCTCGAATATTTGTTGAACTCCTTACCATGTCTTCAATATCAATTGGACACAATAGTCAAGCTTTGTTTTACGGCTATCATTAATATCTGCAAAATGGTAATTTTGGCAATGGCGTGTCCCTTTTCAAGTCGACGTAAGGAGTCGCAGGCGCTAGAGCTTGGGGCCTTGAGGCTGTTTCTCGAGCTGCAACTCCCTTCATTTTGGAGCCTTGGATCATAATTAGAACGAGCCCAATACCAAGGGCATGATCATCATACCGCTTGAAGGCGGAGCTTCGAAAATCTTTAGGTTTAGGTAGATTACTGGTCCTCGCTAAGCTTAAAGGGGCTTCTCAGAAGTGTATGGAGGACCTTTTCTTCAATGATATGCAATAATTGTACTCAAATGAGAACCTTCATCAATATGTTGAGTTTCGACTGAGACAATCTTACTGCCACCACATTGAATATCCCCGCTACATCACAAGAAATAATTGTGGTACGGAAGACATTTCCCACGTGATAAGGAGATATACGAGATGTCTCATTCGTTAGTAACTCCCTCAAGCCATTGGTGGTACATGTTTAATTGCTTCACGTACGAGGTCAAGTGACTGCTGCACCTACTAGGCACGGCGGCGGGTTTTCTTCCAAGCAGATCTACATCGTGTGTCTGTTTTAAATCTTGCTTCGCATTCTTGAATATCTAGAACTATTTCCCGGCATTCAAGAGCGGATGGTATTGTTCAGAAGGACTACCGCAGAAGATTTTGTCTTTTTGGACGATTGTCTCGGGTTGTGGTAGTAGTTCTCGTTTGCAACGAATTTCAATCACTCAGATTTCTTGGCGAGACAGTTTCATACGTATTCAGCTAACCACAAATTGTAAGCTTCGCAATTATCTTTTGAATAATACAAGTGAGGAATGAACTTAGCTGTTGTGGCGTCGACTTCGGCGAAAAGATCGCGTGGCGGATCTCAGTTATTACACAGGAAAATATCAATGTCTTTCGAGGAAATGAGCTCGGGACACTGCATGACGACTTATATAAAGTCAGATTCGAACCCAGATGATCAAGGTAGACTTTTTCAGATAATTTGAGGAGAACTGCCCATTTCCTTACCAGTATGCAAATTCAATTCGTTCTTTTCTTTTCCTTGGTCGGGGCAGCGCACGCCTCCCTGATCAGTGAGCGAAACGCTCCCTCTACAGCAAATACTGCACAATGCCCAGGTTCGTGTCTTTCTCCGTCGAGTCGTGAAGGATTTACTCGAATTTCTTAAGCTCGCTTTTCAGATGCATTATGCAACAGCAGGTTAGAAACTTACTCAATTGAACAGACTATTGCGCTGGCACATTGAACAATCAAACTCTTATCCACATCTACGTCTGTGGCGACTCCAGGCTCGGACCAAAGCGTCTACCAACAAAACTGCCACTTGGAAGTGAGCTGGTCACATATGATCGATTCGGAGGACTCTGTCCTAGCGACTATCTTGCAAAATGGTACAATGCGACGGCAGTATCCTACATATATCCTCCTGATGACGGATTCCAACTGAGCACTACCAAGTCACCCATTGAAGGCATTATCACTCTCCCCATTGGAGTGCTTTTGGATCGTTTCGGATCTGAATACGGGAGCTTCATGAGCCCGTATGGCGCACCATATATGCAGAGAGCATTGCCGCCTTCCAATCTCGACACTCCTGCATCGGATCCTTCGTAAGTCCTGTTGTCGATATTAGATACTCATTCAAAATGTAGTTGCTGACAGATGGCTTAACCAGGTGGCCTAACAACTACCACGTCTACAAGGTTGAGAAATCCTTCGATACTCTCTCTGGACCTATTGCACCGTGGTTTGGACAACCGGGACAAGGCGTGCAATACGAAATGTCGACAAATGTCATCGGATTGATCAATGGCGGATTTCTCTCTCGGGTCACTCTCAACTGAGGCAGGGCTGTGGCTGTCATGGACTAGAGCTTTTAGAGGAAGGACAATTCTTTACACTCAATATGGCAATGATACCACCTCTTGTATCGAGAGATATGAGGAGTAGCCTTACTTTAGACTATTGATCTGAACCCCACTTCGCCAGAATGGCATCGACCACTTTGGTAGGATTAAAATCGGGCCAGTATTTGTTAACCTCCTCTGGAGTACCCGTGATTGCCTCGCCCTTATCCAATACCAAGTATAGCATCCTGATTCTCCCGTTGTCCCAGTCGTTAGGGTGATTCTTGACAGCCTCCTCCAAGAATTCTGGTGACTCGTACGTGATATCTAGCTGCTTTCCAGTGCGAGCTTGATACTCTCCCACGATCTCGTTGAGTGTCTTTCGCTCGCCCTCTATCGCGAACGTCGTATCTTTTAGCTGATTAGGCGTGAGACTTGTGAGAACGTGGGCGACGTAGCGGGCGACGTCTGTTTGAGTCGTCCAAGAGATAGGGGTGTTCCCTGTTCCTTTGATGACAATTTTATTGTGAGGCCAATCGAAGGCGCCATGCTCTGGGTGGTTGACAAGAAACCAATCGATGAACGCCCCGTTGAAAAATTGTGCGTATGGTAGCCCTATCTTGACCAGATACTTCTTCACAGCGTCCTTAATACTCCACATTCCACCCGTCTTTCCCTCAGTACGATTGCCGAATTCGGACGGAATGAACAGCTTGACACCGGCTTGCCTTGCTGCATCGGCCAATGGGAACTGAACATTCAGCGCTTCCGGTGTCACCGTGACAGCAACTATGACAACATCGATGCCTTGCAAAGCAGCAGTCAGCGTATCCAGTTTGGAATAGTCAACTGTTCGGAAGATCGCTCCTTTCGCTTTTAAATCCTCGTTGACCTTGCTCTATGACATATGTCAGACACTGTATCATATACAGACGGGAACACATACCTGACGTGTGAGCACGACTACTGTGGAAACGGTCCCATCTATTCTACGCGCCAGCAACTGCTCAATGATTGGTGTTCCAATCTCGCCAGTACCGGCAATTGCGAAGTTCTTGTAGCCAGACATGGTGTTGCTAATATGTCTTAGAAATAAGATGGCTGAGTTTCAACTTAAGCTGCTTTCTGCCTCATGATACCCAAACTAGAAGATCCTTTTATACTGACATGCGTGCCAATGAACAACATGCTCACTAGCGCGAAGTACAGACTCTTAGCTATATGCTCAGTCCCCAGTCCCGTGGCCCGGTCGGCTAAGTAAAAGTAAAGAGTAAGATGGATCGTCGTATTGAAGGAGTGGGGTCGGAAATTGCAGCGCATAGCTGCAGACCATTTCTCATTGGATGAGAGAGCCAAAGAAGGAATAGCGTGCTTGCACGAATTGTATCGAGGAACAACAAAAACCTAATTTAACCTAGTGAACATGCTACACTGCTTACAAATGTTGTTTGCTGAACAATCAGCTGCAGTAGCTATTTCTAAGCTGGAAGTTTTATTGCGGCAGTTGCAATATGAGTAATCCAAAGGGAATGTACGAACTGGCCCAAGTCACGTGTACGGCGATAACTCTTCACCATTCATCGGACTTAATTTAAAAGATCATAAGGGTGGAGGTAGCTGGGGAGAAAAAAAGGGATGGAAGTTAAGTGAGTCGTTTCAAGGACGCAAGCATTTGTATTTCTGGTCCGTCGAGGGTTGGACCTCATAAGTTTTGTTTTTGAGCATGGCAATATGTTGTAGTTAACCCCTTAACTTTAGTTCGTCCGCATCATGGTGTGATTGGTGAATCCAAACTAATGCAATGTCCACTTCTGAGCTCGTTGTAAAAGGATATTCGCTCTGAGTGGAGAATAAAGGTGATCCTGCAATTATATTAGACGAATAGAGGTAAGTATTAGAAGAGCTGTACGACGAAACTAGACAAATAGACTAATGACATGATAATTAGCTACCATTGCTTGTCTTCATACTCGAATAATATGTCTTACCAGTCTCATCAATGACAAGTTCCTTTTTTGAATCGCTCTGAATTAAAACTTTGCTTGCACAGGACAAATTCACCCAAGTCAGGCCTTCGCTGTTGGGGCGCCGTCAAGGAGGAGCAGGGTCGACAAGGTCATTCACGGACTAGATTTTAGATGACACTTCAACCGTTGAGGTGTTGTCGTCATGTAGCAGAAACCATTCGTGCATAGCCGACACTTGGCTTTGGTGCTCCACCTTGCTTCTCACTGCTCAATGGTGCGGACTTGCACAAGTCCATAATAACTTAATGGGGCGTCAAGTCGGCATTGCAGAGGCGTGATCATGGCATCCCTAAACAATTGCTCGGAAGTTTTGACCATTAGGCCATCCTTGCTCTTCATCTGCCATTTGTCTTTCGCATGGCAATTCCTTGATGTGATTAAGACTGCTTCCGACCGATGTCATTAATCGAGGAGAGTAGAGATTATGAATCACCATTGAGCTCAGAACCAGCAGGTTCCGAGGCGAGCTCAAGCTCCTCAGGCACAAATTCTTCAGGCTCAGATTCGTCGAGCTCAGATTCATCAGTATCAGTCCAATGAAGCTCCTCAACCTCCGCAAGATTTTGTTGCCATCTGATTCCGATTCTATGCTCATCATCGTCCATAGCAACTTTCCAAACAAAATTGGGGTTAGGGGGCGTTTGGGGACTTATGCTCCAACCTGGAGGCAAGAATAAATTGAATCCCTGGAGAAGAGCTTCCCTTCCGGCAAAAAGGAAGTGAATATGGTCTATAACCCCTGGGGTGTCCAGCTCTACCGCCTTGAATGCTTTCATGACATCTAGAAATAGATTGTATTTCTCTGGTTGATCCTGGAACTCGACCTTGATTTGGTCTAAGTAGTGGAGTGCATCATTAAGGATTGGAGTTTGGGCCGTATCGACAGCAGAAGGCTGATAATAGGGATGAGATTCGGGGATGCTAAGACTGGAATTGGAATCCGGGTTTGCGAAATTGGGTCCTCCTACGGGAAATCTATGTGGTATTGTAGTTAGATTCGCTGCTAGCAGCAAGCGTGGGGTTACACGTACTCGAACCCGGAAGAGTCCGCTCTGTCTTCGAAAGAACCGACATCCACCGTCCATCTAACATTCTTGAACGAATCAAAACCTTCCACATTCGTATGCTTCGCTCTTTTCCGTGGAGCAGGGTCCTGGTCCGATTTTCGCTTTCGAGACCCTGGCTCAGAACTCCGCTCGTCAATAGCATCCCAGAGATTTTGGAAAGATTTTCGAGTTTTGGTCGACCTGTCAAACCAGACATCGCATTCGCAGCTTCAGAGCTTGGCGTTAGCGGCGCTAAAAAGTGCGCAGAGGCAGGCTACACTCACCAGCGTCGTCCACCACCAAGGACAGCGGTGCTTCGATTCGATCTGCACAGTGGCATGGGGCATATGTCGTCAGTAAGCTCTGGCTTGCTTACAAGAATAGCCATGGTAATACTAGTGCCCGGAAGCAGCCGCTCCTTAGACGAAAGGACTTTTTTGCTGTCATTAGTCTTGAACAGCTCGTAATTGCCAAGTTCAACATCAAACGAGCCTGGGCCGTCTAGAAAACGATGGCGGATAATTGTATCAAGAAGCGCGTAATCATACTCGGAGGGCACAGGAAATCTGAATCCAAGAGCATCCTCTACAAGTAGAGGAGCTTGAAAGAAGGTCCACCGCGTATCTCCTAAAGCAAGGGAGCCTTTGATTTCAAGGACCACACCATAGATCTGCTGTGTTGAGACACTAATGAACAATTAGCACGGGACCACTGGAACATGCTCAGAAAGAATGAGACGATATCTAGACAAATATTATTTCTTACCATACTTTTTCAACCATCGTTTCTAAGGATTTGAAAGATAGTCGGAAGTCCCCAGTGATTACATCAAACACGCGCGATAGCATCGAATTCGTAAATTTTACGGCTGTTGCTTGCGCCGAAACACTATCTTTGATCCAATTAACGATAGACCTAGTGTCGTCTAGTCTTTCCCGTATACGTAGATGGTCGGCCTCCACCTTCTCGGAAGCAAGATTCATCATTTCCAATCCATGTTCGGCTAGCAATATATTGATTGTTCCCACATGAATATTCAAGTAGCCCTGAAGCTTGCGTATTTCATCTTTCTGTCCATATGCCCATCTCACTTTATTCGCCGCGCTCTTGAGCCGGCCCTCCTTACTCCACATCCCGAGAGCCTTGTCATACTTCTTGATCTTAGAGAGGAAGTTCTCGAGAGGGCGCCTGCAGCTTAGAGCCGCGTATTTGATAGAATCGAGGTTCGCAGAGGACGAGTCGTCAATTTGGAGTTTATCGAGATGTTTTAACGCATGTTGGAGGGACTCGAGTTCCCTAAGAAGTTCTTGATAGTCGTCTTTCGAGCCGCCGGAGTCTGCCAGGCAGCGGCTAATATCCGCGATCAGGGTACCGACAGCAAGAAAGTCTCCCACAGAAAATCCGAAGGACATCACGGAGAATTGTCGGACACAATGGTTAGGTTTAAGAGCAAAGGATGTAGCAAGCTTTCAACATGATCGTTTGTTGCATTGGAAAGGTCTTCAATTCTAAGGCTGAGAAGAAGTGAGGCTGCAATTGCACAGCCATGATCGGCGGCTTGTGCCTCAACAGGGATCTGCGCCAAGCCACAGCTGATTTATCCACTCTGCGTGGGGAAAATGAACCACTTAAATTTTCAATTAGATTCAAACATCGTCCTACGAGTAGTATCTTATTCTTAATGCCAAAGTGTTGGTTGCAGTCTGCAGGGGAGCGCCTGTTATCTAAATTCCATCATATTTTCAGTTATTCATTCCAATATATTGTTGCGTATCTAAAAACAAGGCTTTATTTTGTGACCTCGAAAGTTTCCGCTGGTAACCCTTAAGTTCGTCCTCCTCGAAGTACTCCTCCAAGTACAAGTGCAACATGACAAATACTCTCTATTCCCAAGAAAAGCCACTTCAATGTAGCTTGTCAAACTATCAGACCTCTCATCAGAAGCCTCATATTCCCATCCCTCGGCTCTAGAAGTTGAGGCGTAAGCGGAAGACGAAGTTGGACCCTCCTCCCCCTCCGATCTCTCAATACCTGAAGTTGAATAGGCTCCTGTTCCTGTCCCTCCAGCCGATCTAAAATTTTAAACACCGGTGTAGCAGGCGCGTCTTCTTCAAACCCTGTTTCACGGTGGATATCGTAACTTTGCATCAATTGATAAGACTGGTATCTTACGCCAAGCCGTTGGAAGATGCCTTCTTCAAGGTCGTGCGCGGTGTGTACTTGATCATCATTTGTGGAGAAGTTATTAAGAGTATCTAGGAATGAGGCGTTGAATGAGATCCATGCTTCTGTAGGAGCGGTCTGAGAGAACCCTGCCCCAGCTAGGAGCTGCCGCTTGCCCTTATTCTCCGGTGTGGGTGTAGCCGTGGTCGTGATCCCTTGGATGGCAGCACCAGCTGCGTAGCATGTCTCGAGTATGAAGAGCACGTCTCCTTCCATAGGATCAAATGCCTCTTGTATCGTTCGCCAGGGCATGGATGGCCCACATCGGCTGTAGAGAGTGGGTACCTGGTAAGTAAAAGCCACGATAATGAATTGAATAAAAATATAGTAAAAGGGGAAGGACGAAAACTTGCCTTCGAGAGTAAAGTTTCAGACCTTGGTGGTCGACTTTGCCGTGACCTACGTAGTACACGATGTTCAAGGTATGCTTATCGACAAAGAGTTCTTGGTGGTGTCCGAAATATGCTTTAACGCACTCGGTTGAGTTGTTCTGTGGAATTCTCAGGGGGAAAATGGTGTAGTTGAACCAAGCCTGAAACGCGTCACCAATTCTGTTGAGGTAGGCTATCTCAATATCAACTGCGTCATCCCAACTTAACAAATGCACAAAGATATTGAGATAGTGATTAGGAGGATTTTCTGGGTCATTTTGGCGCTTCAACTGGTTCAGCTCAAGTTGTAGCTCCGCATCAACGATTTGATCTTGGCGCTGCGCAGGCATATTGCAAATATGTGAGATCTACCGCTACGTGAAGTGGCGCCCTTCGCAGTCTAGATTTTAAGGCAATCGAAGGCTATGGATAATGAGATAGGGCATATGAAAAATAAATTAAGTTAGAAGATATATATGCACCTTACGCGGGTACTAGAAAGCATATTCTTGTCACCTTGAGAGGGGTATGTAGCGAATATGTTACATAACCACGTTCTATCATTCATCTAGTTCGTTATGATCTAATAATATAGATTAATCAGACTAAGCAAAATGAACACGCCGTTAGTGAAGCCAACACAGTATTATTAGCCATCATTATCTATTTCTAGCGATGATGTAGCTAGTACGCACCTCACACAGTACAACCTAGCTTGCACAAACATGCTGCATGTCACGAGTTAAAGATATTAATTATATTTATTAGTTACAATAATAACCCTTCCATAAATCAATAAGAGAAACGGGTTAAAGCGATCCCAAATGGGACTACGAGACTACTTCTTAAAGAGGAGAGTGAGCCGATGCAAAAGAGCGAGTAATACCTTTTGTGCCGAATATAGATAACAGGCCGAAACATCAAAATAATGTTTGTGCCTCATGACTAAACACTACCTTGTTATGACACTAACATCCAGCGAGTCAATTAGAGCCAGTAGTTTTGGAGTCATAGCATTGTTACTGGCTAGCAGCTTTTCGGAATATACTGATGCAAACATATTTTGCTGTCATTCGTCTTTTAGCGCATGTTTGCAAGAGAGAAGTATACATCCAGCCCACTTGCAAGAATTGAGAAATGGCATATCCGAAAAGATGAGATGTTGTGATATGGTGTAGTGATATTATTTGGTATCTAAGAGCAACTATGCATGCCTGTATTTCCCTTCATTCTCCCAATATCCTACCGAACATTCAATCTCTCGCTCAAAACCATCACTAATTATTCCTTCCTTCATTCCTTCCAACTCCATTATCCTATCCATAAAAGAGCACATAGTCCACTTATCGCCATCATCAGAATCTAACACCCCACCCCTCACCTAAAACCCACCGTCCAGTCCTATCACTCTCACCGCCCAGATCCACCGCCAATCGTCCCCGCTCGTCAAGCCAAGCCCCCTCATCACTCATCTCGATAACTTTATTGGAGTGAGCTACCTCTTGGACGCTGACGCCAGCAGCGTCCCGCGGGATCCAGAGCCGAGGACTGCGTTTCCGCATCGAGGGCGGGGAGAAGGCGTCTTTTAGGAGGGATGGTGAGTATGTGTGTACGCCTTTGGTGGGAGGATTGGTGAAGTTGTGATTTTGTAGCGAGGAATTTTGGGTTTGAGTTTGAGGGGACATCTGGGAGGAGGATGGTGGAGGGTAGGTAGAGGAAATAGGCGAGATAGGTGAGAAGGCGTTAGGGTTGGTGGCGGTGTGGTTTTGTTGCCAGATCGGGGAAGTTGGGTTGCTGATGATGCTATCTCGGGGTTGGGTTTGGGGTGAGGTAGGTGTAGAAGATGGAACGCCAGGAGAAATCGACGCCAGAAGCTTCGAACCGGCTGGCTTAGAGGAAGATGCTGGATCGGAGAATGTGGGGTCAGAAGCATCTAGATTATAGAGCTCCGCCGGAATTCCCGCGCGCAAAATATGGTAATTGCAAAACACCTCTGGGTGCAACCATTTCAGTGCAAAATTCACTTTCTTCGGATCCTGTGCTGCAACTGGGTACATCCACGGGGACCAGAAATCTATTCTCTCCATCCACCCAGGAATGGGGCTCGAGTAGTATTTCTTCCTCATAGCAGATTTCAACGTCCCCGCCGAGAGAGAAACGATTTTGTCTGCGCCCTCGACTGGGATTCCGCCTCTTGATGACTGTTGGCCGTGCGAGACGTCAGTGGGGTCCGAAGGATCGAAATCAGAATCGTATCCTACGTTCCCACCATCTTCAGGATCAAGATTCGGGGCGAAATCGTTGTCGTGGTCATGTTTATCTTCTAGATTCTCAGCAGCGAGGGGGTGGTTTCCTGCTTTTAGTAACTCTTCTTCGGCGGCTAGTGTGCGAGGGAGGTTGTAGAGGAGAGGGGATAAGGCGTCGTTGAGTGAAACGTGGAAGAGGGCCGAGAAGATGACGAGGCCGAACATGAGGACTACGGGTCCGTAGGCGCCTTTGATGCCGAAGAGACCGATGAGGCAAATCTCGGCGAGGTAGATGCCTGTTAATGTTTGTTTGAGTGCTCGGGGATAGCAGAGACCTCGAGTATCACGTTCGGATGAGTAGACGTAAAGGAGGTTATACTTGTATGAGATATACACGATCGAGAGCCCTATTGCAGCTACGCCGAGAACGATGGGTGCAATCAGCGAGTACGTGATAGCGATGATCCCCATATTAGTGAAGACAGGATAGACGGAGCCCCAGTGGATGACGCGCAGACGATGATATCGAGCCGAGATCTTGCGGGGATTGAAGCCGGAGTTGGCCATTAGGCAGTGGCGGAAGATGGATGCCATGTGCACGAGTCGTGTAGCAGACATAGCGAGACCTTGGAGGATGAAATAGGAGATGTAGAAATTGGATGCTTTTGGGAGATTTTTGGAGAGAAGAGATCGAGCTGAGAGTGGATTTTCGATGATTTGGGTGAGTGCAGCGGATGCGGCTGAGGTGAGTGTTGTGATGAGGAATACTTGGACGAGTTGGAAGACGAAGTATGAATTTTGGACGAAAAGCTCGATTTTGGATTCTGTTGGTACACCGGCTTGTCGTGCACACACTGGGATTGTTAGCGAAATCCTTTAGGATATGGGGTGAGCATACTTCTCATGATGATTGGAACGGCAGACATGAGTAACGATAAAGCAATAGCAGGAAGAAGGCCACTGATGAGGCCTAGAATGATACTCGGGAGATGGTTGATCCAACTCAAGAAGGGAATGGTTTTTGTCAAGTATTTGATGTTGGAGATAAGACCGATCATTGCAGCCGGGAGAGACCAGAAGATGACCATGGCAGCGACGAAGCCTTGGATCAAGAATCTTCGAGTTATCCTGGAATACCAGGAAAAATACAGCGAATCCCACACGATCTCCTCTGGCCGAACACCGACGATTTCTGGTCTCATATGATTCGGGCTATGATGAGCCAGTGTTTGGTACGCTGCTTGGGCATCAACCTGGGAATGGAATTCGATGAACACAGCAGGTATTGGACGACCATTCCCTTTTCTGTAGTCTCTGCGTAGTTTACTGATTTGAATCCCAAGTGCCTTGAGACGACTTCGAGTCCATCTGATAGTATCGACTCTCCTTCCATAATTGGCTATCGGTCGATGATATGGGCGCTGTTCTACAGGTATCCATAAAGCTGCGACTGATCCCACTACATCTAGCGAAGGGCCATCGAAACCGTAATTTGTCATCTGAATTGGTGTGCCGTCGCTTCTCTTGAACTCTCTCGGTGACGCTGGAGAAATAGTCGAGAATGTCGAGACCGGCGACATGGGCGAATTCGGACTCTCAGCTCGTATTTCGATATCCACGCCTTTCGACTCTTTCGATGTCCTGTCCGAGGGTGGTCCAGATTTCACCTCGATATCAGGATGTCCATTTTTCAAATCCTTCTGGTATGCTGCATTTGCCCTCTTGATCAATTCGATCTCTGCCTTCTCAAGTCGGAAAGCAGTTTGGTCTCTCTCGTTTACTAGTTGATCAAGCTCCTCTGTCACTCTTGGAATCCAGACATTCTTCACCGTATCTCCAAATACTCGTCGTAATTTCTTCTCATCGAGAACTTGGGTAGGAACGCATGTGAATAATACTGTGCGTGATGAGAGTCGATTGGCGTAGAATGGGGAGAGAATGTATGCCTGTCGAATATTGATGAAGAAGACACATTCTCGAGCGACCATAAATAGGATGAAGCCTATCTATATTAATTAAATACTTTCCATGTGGTATCTTAACCTACCAAAGAATATCCAAGCTAGGAACGCATGGACATAGCACCAACTTGGGTGGGCAATATTTCCAAAGGTCAGTAAATCTAATTGCTGATTTCCTCCCCCACCATAAGTATGAAGAGGTAGTAGAATTGGCCACATAATGAGCATTCCAAAGCAACATATCACACAGAGGATCTTAAGATATCGGAGGAAAAGAAAGCCATCGAAAGAGGTGCGATGAAGGACCTCAATGTCTGGAGTATTCCAAAATTGCTTCATCCAATTGACCCATCCTGTGGGCAATGGTTTTGTCCGTTCACTGGAGATATTAGTTATCTTTCCAGAATTATAGTCGTACTTGCTCACTGAGGCTCCAGGCTGCTGAGGAACGTTCGCGGGGCATAAACACGCGGGAGGTGCTTCCGCCCCACGAGGAAAATGATGACGCAGATAGCAGCATATATCGCGACGGGGACAAATGTCATAAACAGTGTCGAGAAACTGGCTGAATTCGTCCCCTCTGTCGCCTTCAACACCGACGTCGAATTCGATCCATCTCTGGCCGACCCGACCCTCGGGTCAGTCGTATTCTAGATCATGACGCCTGGTCAGCTGTCGTCTCCCGACCGAGGTGATTGCCAAGATTCGCGAATCTCGATCGATGCACATTCAGCCGGTAAATTAAATGGGCTGTACTCACAAGTTGTCTTCTCACGACATGAATCACTTGGTCCCAGGAGGCACTTGTCATATCGAGGGTCGACGCGTGGGGGAAATGGACATTTTAGACGGAATTGACGCCCAGAATGAAGAATGCGTGGTGAGTGCAGTTGTCTTAGAATCTTTATGTTGGCACCTTTGCACTATTCGATTTTGTAAGCGATGGCTGGGCATGGCTTGATCCGCGGGAGCTGGCGACGGGGATCAGGGGTAGGAAATATCGATTCTCGAGTGGCGAGATGGCATGTGGAGAGTCTGATTGGTTGAAAAGGAGATGCATCCAGCCTCGTATCGCTGTTCTTAGGGGTTTGAGAGGAGTTAAGGTTGTGACTAAAGGCGGCGTACCCGAGAGCGCAGGAGTGGCATCTGGAGAAGGTATCCTCGTCGAAGATCGAGATATTTCCGGTAAAAGATCATCACTCCTTCTTCTGTTCGTAGTTGCTTTTTGTACCGTCCGCGAGGTGCAGTATCCGACATCTGCTCGTTGAGGTCGACGGATGTACTTCGTAGGATGCTGTAAAGACTAGTGGCATCTAGAGAAGGTATCCTTGTGGAAGATCAAGGTATTTCTAGCAAAGGATCGCCAAATTTCTTTTTGCGATCATCGTTGGTTGCTTTTTGCAGCTTCCGTTTAGACCGAGGTACAGTATCCGACATCCGCTGATCGAGATCAAGTGATAGGTAAGGAGGTATCTCCGAACATTATAATCCTATCAATCAGTTTATTGCAGATACATTGGCACTTCCATGGCTCATCAAAACTTCACGATGAGTTCGCCTGATGCGCCGAATTGGTGTTGAAAAATCTGATCACGTGGTTCTCCTTTTTCTTCTCTGGAAGCGAAGCGAGCTCATCTAGAGTCCCGGATTGAATTATCTTGAACATCTGAAAAGCTTCAAAGTCAACGCCCTCTCGATTTCATGACTAAATACTCGTCATTTGTAAAAGATAGCTATGTATTATCACGTGACTCTCGCCAGCTGCTTTGACAGCTGACTTTCTTGTCTCACTTCCTCAAGATTGCTTCGTTCCCAACACCTCCCACGAGCGTCTAAGTTACACAATTCCTTGATGGCACTACCCCACATTAGCTGCCAGGCACAGAATATTCCTCCAGCAGCTCCGTACTCGCTGAAAACTTTCTGAATGGAGTCACCCGGAAAAACATTCATCACCGGGGTACTGTGTCACTCGCTGTCACATCCCCCGAATATCGACCTCTCAGATCCCCTCCTGCTCTTCCCTGTCGCCACAATTGACCACCGCGACCTCTCACAACCCACTCCGACTTTTCACGTGCAGCTCAGAATCGGGATTTCGATAAGACTATCGCCATCCCTGTCGCCACAAAATGTCCAGACTTCCAACCAAAGTGCAACATTCCCACCTGTTGCACCACCATCAGTCCACTTTGCAAGAAAACTCTTCATCTTGCTCCCACTCCTCCAATTGACCTCGAAGATATCAGAAGTCACGCTCAGCTGTCTCCAATGTACCTCCTTCGTTGGTGGAACTGATCCTTCCATCTCTGTTTCTCAGCCTTCCATATCCCACTATCCTGCATCTGGCAAGTTGTCACCCCACCATGTCTTTCCAGATTGAATCTGATAGGTCGATGGGCCATCTAGCGGCATGGGTGGGTCTGAGCGGGAGCAAGTTATAACAAAGAGCGCAGTCCCCATTTGTCCCATTTGTTTTGCTGGCAAGCATCTCATTCTGCCTCCGAATAACGTCATTTTCGACCAGTATTCAGCGCTCGTCTCGACATACTTCAGGTATTCCATCAGGCTTGATTGTAGCCTTGCATATTCCTCCCAGGAACAGCGCAGCCTCGTCTGCGCAATTCAAGAGATACTCAAGATTGAGCGGCGGGAGTATCCAGGCATTAATTTGCACAGACGGTCGTGAATCTGGTTTGAGAGCAGTCAACAAAGGATTCATCCCAGCGCAATTCCTTTGTGGCATTTGGACTTCAATTCTTCCCACCACCCTGGCAGAAGTTGTACAACTACCTCCTTCGTACCCCAAGCGGATCATCTACCACATCAAAATGTTCTTGAAGAAATTCCCTTTTCGTTCACGCTCAAAATCCTCCTCCCAAAGCACCAAACCATCCATTGACCGCGTAACTTCTTCCTCATCCTGCGCGGCACACCATGAGAAGATCCCGGAAATAGCGATCTCGTCGCCTGCGATGGAGATGCATGAGAGAACAGAGGGAGACGAGGAAGACGATGATGCGAAGGATTACAGGGAGTTTCTGGAAAAGGCGAAAAGGGAAGCAGAGAGGAAGGAGAGAGAGACGGTTAAGAGTATTTTGAAGGCTAGAGAGACGAATTTAAGTCCCTGGGCCGGAAGGATGTGAGCGAGGGATAAGAAGGGTGTGAAGATGAGAATCCGAGCCAAGACTGG
This sequence comes from Mollisiaceae sp. DMI_Dod_QoI, assembly GCA_009613015.1. Classification (NCBI taxonomy): domain Eukaryota; kingdom Fungi; phylum Ascomycota; class Leotiomycetes; order Helotiales; family Mollisiaceae; species Mollisiaceae sp. DMI_Dod_QoI. The sequence goes on from VXCB01000067.1 coordinate 116,432, forward strand.
TGAGAGAAGAGAGAGGCTTGATCTACGGGTGAGTGGTAGAGTGATAAAGTTGAAAACGGGGAAGGCTTTGAGCGTGAGAAGCTATAAGGTTTGACTCCCTCTAAGCATATTGCAGTTCCTGTCACTGACTTCTGAACCTCAAGTAGATCTGCGCATACCGAAACCCCACTCCACCCTCACGAATACATTGTACTCCGATGTGCAACGTGTTGACGAAAACCAATATTGCTCGATCCGAACCACCACGAATGAAACATCAATTACCATGAATGTCCCACATCGAAACAAACCCGAGGAACAAAGAAATGCACGAAAGACACAGAAAGAAAAAAATATGGCAGGATCAATGAGCAGGAGACACTGGTGCCCTAGTTTGGGCTTAGGATGTGCAAGAACTTCCAGCTCTTCGGCGGAAGGCAGCGCAGAGCGAGAGGCTGAGTCTAAGTCTGAGATCATCACTTAATGACTCCCATTCCAATCTTGGAATTGCGATTGCATTTCTGCCGGCGTTGTCGCTTCCTTGTTTTATACCTTGATATCCCTCTCAACGCGCAATTATACCCCAGTCTATATTCTGTTTTCTGCTTTCAGCGTTCTGCATTTCAGATCCAATTCCAATGTCAAATCTCAAAATATCATTCATTAACAATATATACCCTTTCCTCCATATCTCTCACCCACTCACGTACTCGTACTCGTACTTGTCGGCGCTGGACTGCTCACACTCGTACTCGCCGCACCTGTACTCGTCGGCGTACTCCCCGGCGCCGTACTACTCGCCGTACTCGTCTGCTTCACTACCGTCGGCTGGCCCACAATCTGGCCCAGCGAATTAAACACGATATCCACCAAGGCGTTCAACGGGCTATAACTATATTGCTTCTGCGTCAATCCGTTGCCGAGGTTGGAGGTCACGCCCGTGAATGTCATGTTGGTGAGGTAGTTGCCGACGATAGTGTCGACTGCTTGGCCGGCGGTGTTGGTTACGGATTGCACGATGTTCCCAAGTGAGTCGACGAGGAAATTAAGTATGGTGCCGCCTTGCGTGATAGAGCCGAGAAGGCCATCTACAGCGCCGATCACGGTGTCGACCTGTGCGTAGTGGTTAGCTTTTTTCTCTCTGAATTCGTAAACTTCGGTCTTTTGAGCTCGCTGAGTCCTTTCTACTCCTTCTTTCCTCCACCACCACTTCTCTAATTCAAATCTTCCAAACCCCTCTCTCATCCACTCTTTCCCAAAATCCAATTCCAATCCCAATCCCAAAATTCCAAAGAAAAGAATTAAAGGGAGGAGAGCACTCACCACGCTAGTAACATCATTCAACGCCGTAATCAACAACGGATTCAAATCCAAACTCTCAAACACCCTCTGCACAATATCCACCAAATGCCCCAACCTCACAATCAACTCCAACTGCGCCTCCACATCCGAAATCGTGATATTGATCTTCTGGACCGAGACCTGCACGCCGGCATTGATGGTGACGAGATTCGCCACTTGCGCGTTCAGGTTGATGTCTGCTTGTAGATTGTCGACGTCTAGCTCGATGCGTCCGACGCTGAGTTGTGGCACGTTGAGGAGTACGTCGGGTGCGGCGGAATCTGTGGAGGGAGGGTTAGTAAGGTGAGATGGATGGAGGGGAAGGGGAGGTGGGTTGGGGAGGGTAGGGGAGGACGGACAGTTGCTGCTTTGTGTTCCGGTCGCTATTGGGGATGTGCTGGTACTGCTTCCGGTCCCGGTTGAGGATGTACCGGTTGAGCTGCTGGGTGCGGGTGTGGAAGGGATTGATGTTGTGGTTGGAACGGAACTGGTTCCTGAGGGGACGGTTGAGGAGGGTGAGACGCTGGGGACGGTGGTGTCTTTGCCCTTTGCGTGGACGAAGGTGTTGGGTGTGAGAGAGAAGCTGAGGAGGAGGGTGAGGTAGGTGAGGAGGGGCGCCATTTTGGAGTTTGTGAGATGTATGAACGAGTGACTATAGCAAGCAAGCAAGCAAAACCTCGTCGTCGTCAAAGAGCCAGACTTGAGGCCGCGAACAAACAGCTAGAGACCGAAGTAAGGAGCGGAGTGAGCGACAGAAGTCAAAAGTTCAAAAGTTCAAGAACAAAATCCCGTCTCGACTTCTCCTCGATCGACCCTAAACTAGATGGGCAATAGACAGACAGACAAGCCGGTCGGTAAACTTGGAAGACGCGACGAGGACCCAAGAGGTAGAATCATCTCTCGCGCAAGCCGCAAATTCACAGGGCCGTATGTAACCTCATGCGTACACAGGGGGAAAAGCCCTCGAGGAAATTAAAAGTTAAACATCCCAGCGACCCCTCCCCTGATGACGGCAGAGGGCAGAACAGCCCCTCGCGCAGGAAATGCCATCTGCAATCCCATGCCATGGAGCGAACTTCTATCCAGTAAAAAGCATCAGAACGGAAATGCCATGCCCCGAGAGTCGACAGCTGTAAACGAGACGTCAATGCGCGATGCCAGATCCCGAGCGTTTTAGTGCTTAGGACGGAGATTTAAGGTTCGGGTTTCATGGGTTTGGAAGCTAAGGAGGGGCATTTCTTGCTTGCAGGCTTGCTTGCAGACTGAACGAGGCCCAGAAACAGGTTTTGAGTTGCATTCGCTTCCAGCATTTTAAGCTTCTGCTGATTCGGTTCTTGACAGGCGGGACTGGATTGAAATCCCTGGGAAGTGGTAAAAGTATGATTGGATGGATGAATAGCTTCGGAGGGAGCCGAGGTAGACTCTGGGATTTTTCATCGCATTTCGCTGTATGCGAGATGGGAATTGGAGTGGATTGGGGAATCCAGATGGGAGAAAAGGAGAACCTGGTCAAGAACCGTTAGGTCTGGATTAAACGATGTGGATTATGCGCGTAGATTAAAGCTCCTTAGTGTAGGTGCGTGCCTTGCTTTAGTGAGCCTTCGCGTGCTTTTCAGGGGCTCGCTTCCCCGCACTACCGAATCTCGACATATTGATTGGTTAAGGAGGTTTTTTAAAGGCTGCTGAAATCCAGAACTTGATGGGCATGGATGGCAGAACAAGGGGGCTTGATGCGGACGCCGTTGACGTCGGGTGGGGAAATTAAGGTGATATTGAAGTGATATGGATGAAGGATGTGGCTTAGTGAGTTGTTTCATCTTGGATAGGTGGGATAGATGGGCATGGGTAAGCATGGGATTGCGAATTGGGGTATAGAAATTTTCCAAGGCCCAGTACTATAGGTCTGGATTGGACTATGGATCGAGGGAGATTGGGATGGGACTGGGATGGCTTGGGTTGTGCTACGGCACCTGCTAACTGACGCTTTACCCTATCCTTTCGAAGTTTCCTATCCTATCCTATCTCGTCGACTTTGCTTCGACTTCTGTTCGAGGCATCGCGTTCTTCGCGCTTTTGTTAACACTCACTTGTCTTCAGTCAGTTCAGTCAGCTCACTTCAGTACAGCTCCTGACTGAAGCTCGTGTGTGTCTGTCTGCCAGTCTCTCGTTCAACACCTCACCTCCGTCAAGATGTTCTTCCCACTTAACTACACCACCCTTATCTTCTCCCTCCTCCCCCTCCTCGCCCTCACCAACGCCCAATCCTCTATCTCAACATCCAACTCCACCGGCTACACTGGATACAACCTCACCCTCTCCTCCGACCCCGAATCCGCAACTTACGACACCGAAGACACGCCCGCCAATGTATCCACCACCTTTCCTCCACCAGACGTATATCTCAACGCCTCTGTGCATATCGGCGAAATCGACATCTTAGTCGCCAACCTGAGCGCAAAAATCAACTTAGACGCCTCAGTCCTCAATCTACTAAAATTCAACGCCGGAGTCGACCTCTCCATCGATCGCGTCTCACTCACCATTCAAAATGTCACCGCAAAAGTCCTGCTAGAGGCTAGATTAGAAAATCTAGTCTTGATGATCGACGATATTCTGCACTCCCTCGATCTGAACCCCGTACTTGCAACGCTGGGTCAGGACCTCACCAACATCACCAATACCACGGTCGGCGCCTTGACTGGCGCTACATCGAACCTCAAACGTTCCGTTCCATTGCAACCCTACGACCTGGTACACAACATCTTATTCTCCACCAATGATTATAGCGGGAACACACATAAGAATCGTATCCTGGAGCAGAACGGCGATATCGTGGATCAGTTACTAGATAATGATGGGAATATTCAGAGCCAGACGGTGGTGGGCAGTTATTTGAAAGACATGAGTTTTAATGGGGATAATGTGACGGTTACACTAGGAGGGAGGGAGGCGCAGAAATTGGAGTATGTATATGAGCCGTTTAGGGGCCTGAGTGTGGTGAGCTTTGTGTGGGTGGCGGTGGGTGGGGCAGGAGAGGTGCTGGGGACGCAGGTGTTGAGTGAGAGGTTTGCGGGTGGGGAGAGTACGATTGGTGATTAAGCGGAGGAGGGAGATGGTGGGAGAGGCGACTGTGGTCTACGATGACTGTATAGAAGGTTTAATTTTCATCGTGTATATGTTTCTGGTTCATTTTTTGGTGTCGATGGCATGTGATGATTGAATTGGCATCGCTGCAAGTGCTGTCCCGATGCAAGACTCACTTCCTTCTCTCGCGTAACGGAGTTGGAAGGGCAATGCATCCTTCTCGCTTCAAACGCAGTACCAGAAACGGAACAATAAACCCAAAACGATATTACCCAAATTGTACTGCATAATCCGCTTACATATCGCACCCACGATTCGATTCCTTGATTCTGCATCATGCAAGATGCGAGATTCATTGATGTGCATATGGCGGGGTCTAAAATGCCATGCAGGACGGGACATCGGTCAAGACGGGAAATCACTCGGGCCGAGGAACCTAAGTGTTGCGGATTGAATCATGTGAGGGTTCGGTATCTATTTATAACTTATACTTTGATTGTTGCCCTTTACCTTACCTTGGAATTTTGAGGCGGGTATGGATTTTAATTCCAGTCAGCGGCTCGGTTTGTTTCTGCTGACGAACTTATTGAGTTCTCGATCTAGAATACGTCGTCTGCTTACAGAGTTGCTAAGTTGAGATTGCAGAGCAGGTCATATTGTGATGAGTTGGTGTCTATATGAAGCCGTTGCTCTTTGTCTCGCCTTGGAATTCTTAAATGGTATAAAGATTCTCATTTGATCTAGCCGCTCTGTCCATGTCTAAGAACTACTCTATTGACAAATGTAGAACATGGCGACGTGCTCACTCGATAACCCACGTGCCGGAGGCTGAAAGGTGAAAGTTGAAGAGTCAAAACAGACAAACCACCCCAATCTCATCAACTTGGCCGCACTCCAATATTCTATCTCCAAAAAGACCAAGACACCACCCCTCTTCTCTATTTCCACTTTCACGTCACTCAAATTATGCCTCTTTCTTCGCCTTATCCAAATACTCCCTCCACGCCACCCCAAGATCCCGTGGCCCAAAAACGCCCGTCCATTCCTTCCACCACCCCTTCTCCTTCCTATACCCCTCTAGTCCCATCTCCCTCAACAACCCATCCACATAACCCACCGCATCAAACACCGCAAACGTACCCAGACTTCCAGTCGAAAGATATCTCCTCTTACACCACGTAATCCATTCCGCTACCCTCTTCTCTCTCTCTTCTACACTAGGCAATGTAATCTTACCCGAGAAATACGCACAGGCCCACATGGCTTGGGCTTCTGCAACGAAGAGTTTGTTTCCTCCAGTGATTTGATTGAGAAATAAGATGGTGTTGTCGTGGAGTGGGACCATGCAATTGTATAGTCTGAATGGGGTGGTGTCTAATTTTCGTTGGAAATGTGGGGGTGGGTTCGCGAGGATGGGGAATCGTTTGAGGATTTTCTTGTCGGCGAGGGAGGTTAGGACTTCCCATTTCTGGGTCTCGGATGAGGGTGAGAGAGAAAGGTTGTGGGGGAGGTCGAGCGAGAGGAGGAGAGAGGGAGAGAAGAAGTCAAGACCGGGTTTCCAGCCGGTGCCGAGGAGGAGGGCATCGCAGGGGATAGTGGTACCGTTGCGGAGGGTGAGTGTCTTTTTGGAGAGCGATATGATGGTGGAGCGGTAGACGGTAACGTTTTGTGCGACAAGAGGCCACAGATCATCGTGGTGGAGAGCGCCGCCCGTGCAGTTTGACCAGAAGATTCTGGAGGTTGTTAGCTTTCGTATCATCGAGTTGAGAAATCTCCGAAGGCGAAGATGAAGGTGGCATCTTACTCGGTATCATACTCCAGCAGCTCAAATCCTTTCGTACTTTCTCGTCCTTTGTAATTCGCTCTCTTCTTGACCTCATTATCCATCAACTTGAAGATAGAAGTCACGAGCCATATTCCAATCCACGTATTGTGCAGAAACCATGTCCACCAATTTTGTGGAAGCGTGATCGAAGGCTGCAAGGTGCTCATGACCCTCGTCTGATTCGCTTCGACCACATTCCGATATGGAGTTTTGATGTCTACAGGTGCAAAGAATCCAGGTCCAGTACCATTCTCGCTGACGATCCATGTGACTGTCTTTCCGGCTTTGACAGCTTCGTAGATTATGTCTGCACCTGATTTCCCTGCTCCAAGAACAGTAACGTGCTGAATACCCTCACGAGAAATGATCTTCGACTCTCCAAAATCTTGAGAGTGGATCACGACCCCATCAAATGTTTCTTTCCCAGGTAAGTCCGGTACATTCGGCAACGAATTCTCTCCATTTGCAAGCATGAGTTTCTCCGCCTTGAAAACGACTTCCTTCCCTTCATCATTAATACAAGAGATATTCCACTTCTCATTGACTTTCTTAATCATCTTGACCTGGATACCGAATTGCACTCTGTCTCTTAACGATCGGCCGGCATGGTGCTTCTCATCGACGTATTTCTCAAGATATGCAGTCGTGTATTTGGCTTTGAAACAATCATTTCTGCAATCTTCTTCTAGTGGTCGTTCCATGGGCATGTCAGCGAACTCGGCGATTCCTACTGTCCATTGCGTCCAGAACCCAGGATATAATCTTCCTACGAGATGTCAGTAGGCTGTCACGAGATAGCTGAACGGCATGGAGGAAGCACTTTTGCTGAAGACGCCGCCGACGCAGTGGTCTCGTTCAAGAAGAGTGAGATTGCATGATGGGTGCGCTTCGAGATAGCGTTGAGCGGCTATGATTCCTGATATTCCTGACCATAGTGTTATTTTTGAATTTGAAGTTGTGATCCTGGAAAATGTAAGCTTACCTGCCCCCACGATAATGATTTCGAAATCGGTGCTACGTGTTGGATCATCCATGATTGTGCGGAGGAGGAGAATCACATCTAGACCTCCGCAGTCACAATCGGAATGACGATGAGAAGAAAAGATCGAGTCGAGATGAGAGGTTGTAGTGTTGAGGCTTATGCCAAACGAGCTGATGTGAGGCTGCTCGTATACGGCAGGAGTCATAGCCAATCATTTGCGAGCTGATACTGGTACTTCGCTTGATCGCACTCGCCATCCTAGTAATTGATTTGCTCTGCAGAAAGACTATATAATAATGATGAAACATAGATTCCATTGTATTTTGCTGATGCTCTACAGACGTTCGAGGCTATTAGCTTAGTTGTCATGGTATGATATTCTAGCCAGAAGATCTTATTCAGAGGTAACTGTATTCGTTGTCATGTGCTTGGAGGTATGTATCTGTTTATAGCGAAATTTATTTGGACTTTGCAAATTAAAATGAAGGCGTAAGTCTCAATGTAAAATATCGTTAGTGGGATATTTCTCAGAGGAAACTCTTGTACTCGCACAACAGGTCCTCTTTTTGGTTCACCTTCTTATCTGGCTGGGTATGCTGCTTCTTTGCGCTATGACGACAATTTGTACGTATGAAAATAGAAATGGCTGCTGGGTCTGAGAAATATTTGATCGCTGCTGTTAAGGTTACTAGCAAGCTTGGAGATCAAGGGATACCATAAAGTCTAGTGATAACAAGGATTTTGGCTTCATTTAGGTTCGGAGATAGGAAGGAGAGATGGAGGGGAAAGGGGATGAGATATTGATGTTATTTTTATCGGATATTGATTAAATAGGATAGCATAGGAAAATGGAGTTGGAAATGCCTTAATAAGTAGGTGTTGTGTTTGCGAGCGGGCGAGAGATAGGTATAATGAGCGGACGAAAGGGTTGATGGATGGATAGATGGAAGGATGGATTTTAGCAAGACTTTCCAGACCGAAGATGAAGGCAGAAGCAGATACTCATACAAGCATACTTAGTCTAGGGCATCAAATATCAAATGATACCACTACCCTTTCATCATATTAAATAACTTCTCTGCTCTTCGCTGCTCGTAAGCCGCTCTGTGCTCTTCCTCCAATTGAATCTCTTCTTGTGTTGCTGTTGGCCGAGTACGCTCGTCCCACTGGGTTTGTCGTTCTAGCTCTTTCGAATCGTCTTCAAATTCCGGTTTCAAGGCCGCAAATTTCGCATCTGTATGAAGTGTTATCGATAAAGAGCTTGATGGAGACGGGGAAAATATAATCATCTGTAATACCTTGCTTGCGTGACGGTTTTTTACCTCTGCGAAAACCGAAGGGAAGTAGATTGTGCGTAGTGGTTTTTGAGTTAACTTGTATGAGGTATGCAGCGAATTCATTGAATAGATCCGAAGAATGCAACAGATCTTGACCAAGAACGACGTCACCTTGACATTCCCTGATGATATGGAATCTGAGCTTGAAACCCCTCTCAAGCCTCGGTCTGGGCTCCACAGCCCCATATCTTTTGTTTAAGGGGTTCTTCTGGACCACATCAAACGACCAGAGTAAGTCAACATGCCCGACTGTTGCTTCTTCGCTACCATCCGCAAATTGTACAAAATCTTCCGAAGGTGTTATCTCAAAACCATAGCGTTGGGCCAACACCTTGCTCATGAAATTAGCCTCAGCCCCCGTGTCAGGAACCGCACACACTGGAACAGCATGATACGGCCCACTTCTTCTTAGAAATCCAGTCACACGACGTTTCGGCTTATCCAAGAGAGAGAATGACAGTTTGTGCTTTCTGCTCTTGAACGAGCATTGTTGCAAGAAATGACGGTGAGTAGTTAGAACCCCCGTCTTCGTGAGAAATTCGTCGCCCAAAATCAAATCGAATACACAAGTTGGGAGGACGTGCACTATTGCGACGTGCTTACTCTTTTGCGTATCCTGTCGAAATACCCATTCAATCTGTGCATAACCGACACTGCGAATGGTACGGGAGTTCCCCATAGCAAAGGTGCTGCATGTTGGCCAAACTGCAAGACCCATTTCGAGTGCGAATTCATGTGATATAATATTGTGTTCCGATCCGGTATCCGCAAGAGCCAAGCAGCATTTGCCGTCAACAGTGCCTGGTAGTCCAAGTTTTCTCATAAATATTGTTTCCAAGCTCGTGTCTTTGGCAGTCGACGGGATCCGCAGTGGTTGGTCCAAGGCCCATGTGCCCAGCATTGGCTGATTCAAATTACGCTGCTGCAAACTTGCTAAATCACTATGCCTCCCTGCTTTCTTGTACATTAATACCAGTTGGTCCTCAATCATTTTCGTGGTATGAGGGTCGCCATCTAGAAGAGTTTGGCGTAGATACAACGAACGTAGCATGAGCGACTCTGCTTCATCGTTCCGGCCATGGAAATTATGATACTTAGCAAAAATCTCCAAACGCAATAATCCAGCCATAAAGTTATCGACGTTATGAGTATAGGCCAAGTTGAGAATAGACTGTGGCCAGTTGCGCCAATTCCCTTTGTTCTCTTTGAATGGAATCAAGGGGAGAGCTCCTTTTTGATTATCAATAGTGGCTTTTGTAACGAAGAGCCACCACATCCTGTAAGCACCCTCAGGATCGTTAAGATCATAGAATATCTCTGAGAGAAACCCCCGACTTTGAAGAGTTTCGGGGTGATCCCAGCCTAACACTTCTTTCTGCACATCAAGTATTTTGCTTTGCAATCGTTCTGCATCTTGTGCAGACCCAGTTGTCCAAAGAGTATGAGCTAGCACCGATGACCATGCCAGTGTTTCTGGGTCATTCTTGCCCATTGTCACCTCGCAGAGCAACACGAGGTCCCTCGCTACAGCTCTTGCTGCGGCAATTTCGCCATTATTTCTGTGCTCGCGTATGGCGTCAGCACGTTCTTGAATGAAAGTTTGATATTCCATGAAATTTTCGGTAGCCTCATCGGCTTCTTGAATTATGTCCATTGACTTGTCAAATTCAGGAGACGGATTCGGGTCGCGGGGCATTTTTCTATCAATGTTCTCGTGGAGCTTTAGATGCTGCGGGTTCTTGGCCGATTGATGCTGGCACTCTCGTATCTATGGTTTGTGGTGACACTTGTAGTTTGATGTCCTTTCGCGATAGCTCGCTGCAATATGCTTCCATGCGCTAGCTTGTGGCCTTCACGTTCTGGCGGTGTGTTGTGCGCCGGAATTACCGTGAGTTCCTCGTAAAATGCTCACGAAACATAGCCACTTAGATTTTATGAATGGAGCATTGAAATTCAGGAACACCAAGACGACAGCCTCGGTATTAATCTCAACGTGATGAGAGAACAGCGAGGCAAAAAATTTCTGGCGAAGGTCAATAGTTAAATAGACCAAGCCTCAATTTTTCGAGAAGGCTGCGCAGAAGATGCTGTATACATCGTGGCTGCAGTTAATTGGCCAAGCCATTAGGCAGACTCACAAGGCTCAGCAAGCAAAAAAGACTCAAACTTCACATTACGCTAGGTGGTTCAGAAACTCTAAGACTACATCTACTATTATTCTTTAATACCAGACAAAAATTCCACTACTCCACGATGAGTTCCAAATTGCCACAAGGGCGAAGTGGAAGATATGTCGGTCCAGAGCGACTCGATGGGTACCCCACGCTCGCCAATTTCATAGCCCAAGACCAGGATGCCGCGATATATCGGAAGTTTGACAGGCTGAGTGCGCGAACCATATTATACAAACAAAGCGAGCTTTTCGAACTGGAAGCCAGACTTGATGCATTTGATAAAATCGATGTGACTGGAGATGCGGCAACGAGAAATGCTGCGAGAAGCTGGAAGAAGTTTTGGTACAATGGGAACCAGAGAGATCAAGAAAGAAGGGCTTTGATGTCTAAGATCAGGGAGGCGATTAAAGAATACCGTGGGTCCACTTCCTGGATAGTGTTAGACCATAACTTAGCTTACTAATATCCAACAGATGAAATGCTGCTACTACAGTCAGAGATACATAAACTAGAGCGACCGTCTTCGAGAACTATTACTAATCTACGAGATTGGTTCCATGCCAACAATGTCCCGGTAGGTCTGGATCAATATGGATTCTCAGTTTTATGGACTGCTAATACATGCGCTTGGTAACTAGGTACTTGGTGGTCTTGATAAAACATTACTTGACGACAATTTTACAGAAGACCTTGTTGCATTGGCTCCGGTTGATACCGACCGCTTGAACATATTCCTACAAAACAATTTTGGATATCTTCTCAGAGTAAGCATTCACCTTGAACAAGACATCTTCCTGTAATCAGATTTTTAACTTAGTTCATGCCAGGCCAAGCATCAAGACCTTCCCCATCGAGACATGTTTTATTTTCCACAGAGGCGTGTGAGGCTTGTTTCAGCTATTATAAGTACAATACTCAGCGCTATACTTTTAATAGGAGCCATTGTTTGCCTCCTTCTCATACCGACTGAAAAGTGGAAGCTCCGCATTGGAATGATAGTTCTTTTTACCATATTGTTTGCGGTGGTAGTTGGACTGCTCACCAATGCTCGTAGAGCAGAGTTATTTGGATGCACTGCAGCCTATGCTGCTGTTCTTGTTGTATTTGTCAGCGGGAACATCTCTCGCAATTGAAGTTTGATGTGCCCGAGAGCTTAGGTATGTGATAGGATCAAGAAACTGGTGAGCAACTTCTGGTATTTCAGATCGCTGCTACGACCAGTTCACTTAGCAGATGAATGTATCAAAGTAGATTAACGTTACTTGAAGGCACATAAGATGCAACACTTGTTTGCACCGGAGTTGGAGCTGAAGAGGAGGAGATACAAAAAGAAAGATGTCAATTAGGCTTCGAATTACTGATCCTGGAGCGAGAGTACATCTAAGATTATATCTCGAATAATGGTGAACTTGCCACATGTCACATCGAGAGGTTATCTTCTAATTCAACGTTTTATTGACAAGTTCAAACGTTCGAAGTTGAAGAGCAAACCTCGGCATTTGAGCGGCCGCTTCCGTAGCGAGAATTTTAACCTCATTGGGAAAATATATCCCTCGAATGTCTTATCGCAACATGGAGAACTTAAACCACCATCCACAACCAACGAACCATACTCCAGGATGGCGGACACTCCGATGCAGAACGTCTTGGCAGATTACCAATTGGAATCCATTGCCTCCACAATCCATCAAGGCAAGAGTTGGTGAGATGAAGCTGAAAAGAATAGGCTATTGGCTAGTAAAAGGATAGAGGAACCAGTCCTTCATTCCCCGTCTGCAGACGGCAACCACATGCCCGAGAGGAGTCAGCAAAAGAAGCAAAGGGGTTCCCGACTCGTTCAGCCTTGAGTGGGCGCCCGATCTATCTTGACCAATCCACTCCACGAAGTCGCGAATCCAACTCCCAAAGCAGCAATGGAGTCCATTGATAGCCTGCGGCTCTGACAGAGGGGTTACCTTGCTATAGTGGGGTAAGGTAGGTGAGCTCCGACGAGCGATCTTTATAAGAGGTCAACTTCTGTATGTCGGACGAAGGAAGTCAACAATTCCAGATCTGCATTCTACTTATCAACAGGCACTCGAGTCAAGCATCCTTCACCTTCCTGCACTCCCACCTATCTTGCAGACCTTCCACGATAAGACAAGTATGTAAAGATCCATTCCGCTCCATCTCCCTTCTGCGACAATCTTCTGCGAGCATATTGCACACAGCTAACAATGGGTTCCTTCATCAGCAAAGCCAAAGCCAAGTCTTCCACTCACGAAAAAATGTCCAACGCAGCGTTCACCCACCTTTCCGGCATCCAAACCTCCTTCAAGCCTCCTTTGATTGCCAACGAAAATGCATATCTCGGAGACGTCGCTACCTCTACAGATCCAACCGCTCCCATATCTGCTGGTTTCTATAGATTGGAAAAGGGAACGCCGTTGGTGTACGAGTATACATATCATGAAATGAAGATCATTGTCGATGGAGAGTTCGATATCAGTGACGAGACTGGACAGAAGGTTCATGCTGTAAAGGGAGATGTGTTCTATTGTACGTTGGGCTGTCCTGTTACATGGGGAAATGCTGACATGGAATAGTCCCCAAAGGAAGCAAGATTACATTCACGACGGAGAGCTTTGGGCTGGGATTCTTTGTTGGGCAGAGAAAGGTATGTTTGGTCTATACGTTTCGTGGAATAGTGCTAACATCATATCCAGGAGGGCACTGCGTAGATAGAGGATGATGGATCTGCTGTAGGAAAATAATCTGATAATGAATGCATACCCCTTTTAAATGATAGTCGCACTCCGTGTCTACTGTACTTGCTTTCATCTCTCCACTATTATCTGCTATTGAAAAGAAAGGAAGAAGTCCTTCCAAGCATGACCATAACCCAGCAACTTCTCCATGCTGATATTTGTAAATGGAGAGCAAAGCTTCCAACCAAATCATAGGACCAACTGCGCAGCTCAAACGCCGAGATGGTTCAGGGTAGCGGTCTGCAAAGTCATCAGAATATTTGCTCTTTCGAACTGATATTCAATATCTGGATTCCATTGCCTTCCCTTCTTGCATTGTGGGGTAAAAGTGGGTCGCTGCCCCGCCTTCGCCAACCTCGCTCGCTTGCCAAAAAGAGATAGCCATCGCACAAAAGACAAAAAGTCCACTCTTCTTTAAAAATAAATCACCAAAAAAATATGTTTTCCCTCAGGCGCGAGTCGAACGCGCGACATTCCGGTGAGACTGAACAATTACAGCCGCTGAAATGTCGTGAATTAGTATTAAGTACTAACTGAGGGCAATGTTTGGTTTGACTTACGACGCCATAAACCAACTAGACGACTTAATGATGTTAGTTTGATTCCAACAAAGGTGGAGTGGTACTTACCCGAGGGTTTGAGGTTTGTTGTGATTGGTGGGAGCCTTTTTTGCTATTTATGTTTATACAGGTGTTTGTAGGTGGAGCCTAAGTAGGGAACGAGCTAGAGGAGCTATAATAGTTTAGTGACGGTCTATTTGCTTTGGGGCCAGTTAGCAGTGGAAACTGAAAACACCTCTAACTGATATAAGCATCATGATGTATTCAAATTCTCTATTCTGCATTATTCTAAAGTTGCTCCCATATTATTATAATATTCAAGCCTAATTTCTCCAATAAAGATTGGAAGACCTGCAAAATAAGAATGGACCGGATTTTCAATGTAACTGCTGCTATTGAACTGTATTTAACATTCTTTAGAAGTTTTAGGGAGTTACTAGACAAGCTTCAGTTCACACAAAGCTATTAATAAAAGCTACAAGTTTACTGGAATAATGCACGTGATAGCTTTTGTTAACAAGCTTAGAACTTAGAAACGACAATGCATATATTAAACTCACTTTGTGAGTTAGTACCACTCTGCGATCGCTAGAAAGATAGCTTGTGTGAATCATCGGTATCTGGCCCTAATTAAATTTTCCATCTAAGACGTCACGTTACCCTAAACGTTCCGCCCTTCATCGTCGCTTCCTCTAAATTGCGGCCTGACCTATCTACAAAACTCTACCGCAACAAATCTACTCTTCAATAATCAAACAATCGTACAAACTGAATGATCAAACTTGCTACGATCACCAATCTTGCTATCAGTATCAGAACTTTGCTTAAGCAATTCTTCAGGATACATTTATTGCAATCGACTCACCGTCGGGCACCCCACATTCCTTCGATATCACCACGGTTCATCGAACTTGTTACTCGCAACAAACCACACCTCACAACACCTCGCCATACCTAGAGGCTTCAAACAATCATGTCTCTCACCTCGTTTCCCATCTTCCGTGACCTCCCCTCCGAACTCCGCCTCAAAATTTGGGCCCTTGCTGCGAATGCATCGCCCCGCACTCTCGATATCTGGACGGATTTCAAGCGGTGCGAAATCGGTAACACAATTTTCTACACACAAGCCTATCATTGCGAGATCTCCAATACTACACCTCCCCCAATCCTCCGTGTCAGTTCTGAAGCTCGCTCCGAAGCACAAAAGCATTATACCCTGGAATTCGCAACCGGAATGGCGGTCTCAAGTAGCATCTCTGTTACAATTCATCCAAAGATCTACATCAATTATGCCACAGACACGCTAATTCCGAGAGGGTATTGGAATATAATCTCATTTGCACACTTTGTCTCACGTGCAGGTGGTAGATTGAAGCACTTGGCGGTGGATGTCAATGGCGTTTTCTGGAAGGAGAATATGAAGGATTATTCCAAGAAAGGATGTTTGACTTTCCCCGAGTTAGATGAACTGATCTTGTATGATTCAAGTCAAGTTGAGATTTTCAAGGAGGGCGATGATTTGGAAAGGTTCAAGGAGAATCATAAGGATGGAAAAAGGGATCTGAGCTTCCAAGATTTGAATGAAGAGCCGAGCCAGCAGTTGACTGAGGTGCAGACAATTTTGGAAAAAATGTTTGACAAGATTGAGGGGAAAGTTGAAGAGGCTGAGATTGGAGAGGATGGAGAACCGATCCCTGCCACTCCAGAGGTGTATCCAAATTATATGGACGATTGCGAGCCATCGAAAGTCGACAAGCTGCAAAGACCACTTATGAGGTTAACAGAACTCCTAGCGACGAAGCCGACAACTCATTGAGGACGGGGATTGAGTATCTGACCTGATGTTGCATTAAATTGGAGTTACAGTGGTATTACTCGGAATTGTTTGGGAAGGCTAGTTGGATAGATATCCAGTGTGGACTTAATTTCTTCAAATGCATTGTCTTGATCTTACATGCTTCTTCTGTTCGCATCTACCCTCTTCGCTGATAGGAATGTCCAAAACTGACTTGTCCCATGCTATACCTGCCAAGTGGCTGACCTCTCAGGTCCGATCGCTTTCATTATCCAGCCATCGCCCAGCAGCACTTTAGTCAGGCAACCCGACCCTATGCAGGGCGGTGCACTGCAGCTGAATAATCTAGACTGAGAGATAACTTTAAATACTTCAAAAAGATGCCCCAAGCCTAGTGGTCGGAGATCGATAGTTCCTACTCCGGAACTGACGAGCCTTCTTCGTTCCAGCTCCTTAGTTTCTTTGTCAGCCGCTTGAATTACTTACAAGATTGCCACTGATAAACACAACCAGTACAGCTGCATATGCTGCAGTAGAAGCAAAAAGCTCCACCCTCTTTGCGTTCGTCAAGAGTCCAACGCTGATGGCGAAGAGGGCTGTAAAGACACCAACCAAGCCCAGCCTTTTGAGATTGCTCTGCACCAAGTACAAAGCTACTATCGCTCCCACCAACAAGATCGCGGCTAGGAGAACACTCAACATTGCTACCACATATGCTATTCTCCTCTCTGGAATGCGTGCGAGTTTTCCTTCAATGCTGCCTTCCTATCACAAATTAATCAAAACTCAGATGTGATGCGACAATAGTGACACTTACCACAAGCAAGACGCGAAAGTATCGTCGGACAAACTTTGGTGAAGTCAGCAATATCCAGCAGGGGTCAATGAGTTCTGGAAATCTTACTCTAGTGAGCCAGTCCTGTTCGGCAGGTGGATGCAGAGCAACTAAGTCATCGAAATCTCGAAGCCTGTCTGCGCTCAATCCAGCCAGCTTTGGAATTCCACTTCCATCTGCTTCTCCTTCTAACCAGCTTCGAAATGCCTTGACTGTCCTCCAGCGAGGTTTGATCATGTCTAAAACTGCTTTTTGTGCGATGAGTGCATCTTCTAGCGGGATGTCAGCTCTCTCGAACCCTTTATCAAGCACACCCAAATAACCCACGGTATTCTTTGATTTTGGCTCGAGTCAGGACTAAAAGTTCTCGTCTCTCAATGCATCTCGGATCGTCGCTCCTGCTTAGCATTGACCAGTCTCTTGCGTATTTCTTTGCTGAGAAATCCCCCTTCAAATCTTGTTCATCCAATTCGTCTTGCTTTCTTTCGAGCTCAAAAAGTTCGGCTTCTATGATTAAAAGATTGCGAGAAGTTAGTCGATGATAACTTCGATATATCGATGTAGAATGATCCCCATCATCTGCGATGAATGCAGCCACTTTTGGGAAACCGTTGATGTATTGTTTTGGTGCGTGCTCCGAGTCGGCAGACCGACCCGAGGATGCCATCACATTTTCGCTCTTTACTTGCGATTTTATGCCGACTTCGAAAAGCAGGCTCAGACATTAAATCATGTTCGATTGCATTCTTGGATGTTAGGGACATTTGCGAGGCGGACCGTCCTTGACAGCCTCATGAATGTGGCGTAAATTGGTGGATGACATTGCTCCGCCTTTTCAAGGCTCTCTACACTGCCTCTACAGCCTCACTGGAGATGCATATGCATTTGACATGAGAAAGCAAGCCGGGCGTTAGGCTGCTTCTCCACGAAATTGAAAATCTGGATCAATGCGCAGACTTGCAGAGAGATTATGCGGCTTTTTGTGAGGCTGAGTGAAGACTTCAACATAAGTACTTCATGTTTTCCTTAGCCTAGAGTATCTTTAGATTCTAGTATCTAGTGTGTATCTTGCATCTATTGTTACCTATCAATTTACACAATATGGCAGCCTTTCTATTAGCATCCAGCGAGAAAAGGGAGTCTTTGTCCCGAAGGCGTTCAAGGCGAAGACTGGAGCCAAGATCACGGCGCCCTAGTCGGCATGCACGAGCTGTGAAATCTAGTCTTAAAAATGCGATAGAAAAAAGACCCTCAAAGTTTGTGCGATATGCGGAGGCAGCTGAACGCGCACGTCAAGCATTTAGGATGGAACGAACTTCTTCAGGCAATTCCATAATTGACCCTACGTTGGGAAGAATTCCTCCTGGCAGATCGATAGTTATTCATCGTCACTCTGACTGCAATCTTGCTGACAGCTCAGCGCATCATGCAGACGAAGTCGAGGTAAGGTTACCGGGAGGTCATGTTGAGGTTCATATCCACACGGATCCGGGAGAAACGGCCTCGGGTTGTGAAGGTGGAGCAGAGGAAAGGAACATCCAACCATTACCTGGTACACTTCCACCTGGCCATAGGCACCATTCCACAACTGATTCAAAATCACAGCCATAGGAACAAACACTCTCGTCAACGATGCCGGCGTTCACCGCAAACAGGCACTACGCCGTCCACCACCCCAACAGGACACACTCTCTTCCCAGCTTCCCGTCTTGGATCACCTAGTACCGAGACGGAAAGATTTACCTTTGTATCTTAATGGCAAATACTGCAGGGTATGCGCCGATTTTGGCGCAGCTTCAAATGTCATTGATGAAGCATACGCACTCGAGTTAGGAATGGTAATTAACCGTATCAATTGTCCCGAGTTTCAGTTGCCCACGTTTCGGAGGAAAGTCCGACCGATTGGGATGACAATGATAGTATGCGAATTTCCTGGTGAGCCGGACTCCCGAGCAGAATATCCATTTTTTGTCTTTGAAAGATTTGTCTACCAGGCAATTGTAGGTCGTGGCTTCTTGCGTAAGACGAGAACGATTGACCTTTTCCAAAATCGTCTCCAGGATAAAGAATACACGGGACAAGAGCTGCCAGTCGTGGCGTCCCTTGGTGATCCAGAAGAGAGTCTCCGATTCTGGCTAGATGGAGAAGAAATGTTTTCAACACCGGATACTGGTGCTGAAATCAATGTCATGTCCACCGATTTTGCAATAAGTCGCGGGTTTATTATCCAGCCTGATGATATCCATCAAGTTCGTTTCGCAGATGGATCTGTCCAAGATGTCAGAGGTCGTGTCTCTAAACCTGTCTCGTTTGGAGACGGCGCGCCGCCATCTCTTCTCTTGAGACTTACAAGCGTGGCCCCACCTGCGAACCATACCACCAATCGTTCAAACCGCGGTTCGACCTGGAAGGTCAACTATCAGAACACTGCCTCAATTTTAGCAGATTTCTACATTCTTGATGGGCTGATGTGCGACATTATCTTTGGACAAGATGTGCTTGCTACAGTCAACGCTTTCGTACGGCATTCCGTGGACTTCAAGGAACAGCCAGTTAGCTTCTATCCTGCTATCGCCCAAATCCATCTCATCAAGCAGTGGGAAAAGAGAATCCACAAATTGTTTGACAGAGCATCCCGAGGATCAGCCAACACCAGAAGACATGATGCGCAGGAGCGTACTCGAAGGCAAAATCCTCCAACAGAGCGCGAAGATACCAAACGAGCATCCGCTCTCTCTGCGAGAGCTATACAGGAGCTCGAACATGCTGACCAGGAGGAACTCGCTCGTTTTGAGAGAGAGCAGAGACACATCGACTTGCATCTGATGGGACAGGCCAAAGTCCGCGCTACACATGAAAACGAGCGGAAACAGCAAGAGTATATCAGAGCTCGAACTTGGCTTCGAAGACAACTTGGATCAACGTCCAGATGAGTTTTTGGATATCGAATACCAGGGCCTATCAATAGCTATGGACAGTGTGTAGCTGTGGCTAGCGCTGCATTCTCGGAAATCTTTCTGCTGTTTTTTATGCTCGCTTGATCCACTGGGTTCACCTTTACAATCATGGAGGTTGCGATGCTGCTCGCATACGACATAACATAGAGGCCCGGCTATGCTATGTTTGGCTCGACAAGGAAAACGACCCTTTGGATACCATTCCAATCCAATTTCTCGGTATTGCAACTCCAAATCATGTCTGACCGTATCACGAGCATACAATTCCTTGGGATGAAGAAGCCTCCGTTTCAAATTTGGTCATAACTTACTCTACCTTTACACCAAATCAGACTCTCTAGGTTGCAAATTGCTGAAGAGAGGCCATCCTGTCAGAGTTGTATCAATTTGAGCGTCGAATGCGATTGCCATCTACCAGTTTCCAAATATAAGTTGGCCCAAAACAGTAAACTGTTTTCAGTCTAACTGACTGCAAAACGTCCTCTACTGCCATTGAATCTTAAACTAGCAGTTTTGATTTCGCCCCCAAGCAAACTCATGCTGGCCTTCGACTTATTCGGAAATGTCGTCCGAGAGTTTTTATTGGTTGACGGGAAGGTGCAGGTTTGGGCGAGGATTACGGATGTGAGCAGGAGTGGAAACAAGGGGCAGAGAGAGACAGGTGGGTGATTGTAGAGGCTTTCGGGGCTAATAAGACGATGATAATGAGGCAGAAGATGATTAGTTTTGAATGTAGTATATTTTGTAGTTCAAATACGTAAACACATTGAAAGTAATGGCTGCTCACACTAACATTCGGTCCACTTAGGTGGTCACGTGCCGAGCCACAATACTTCTCTCTCGTATGGCTATTTTCTTTAAGTTGCAAATACTCCGTGTTTGAAGCTCTATGTTATTATCAATTTACTGAACTCATATATTCTTATAAATGAAGAAAATATATAGATTAAGGTTCATTGGCTCTAAGATGCACGTGGTCAGCGGGAACTTTTCCGGGTCATTCCACCCATCTAAACGTCATCCACCCAATGACAGTACAAAAAGATAACCCTCCCACTCCCTCTCCTCTAATCCCTCCATCTACCATCAACTACTTAACACAAGAACCGAATATTGAAGATATATCTCAAAAACATTACAATGGTAAGCTGATCATA
This sequence comes from Mollisiaceae sp. DMI_Dod_QoI, assembly GCA_009613015.1. Classification (NCBI taxonomy): domain Eukaryota; kingdom Fungi; phylum Ascomycota; class Leotiomycetes; order Helotiales; family Mollisiaceae; species Mollisiaceae sp. DMI_Dod_QoI. The sequence continues at coordinate 137,205 of VXCB01000067.1, forward strand.
ACCAGCTGCAGTTATCGCTCCGACCGCGGGGTTCGTGTTCCAAGGGTGGGGAACTGCTGCTGACCACGACCCCGCACTTCCCAGGCTTCCGAAGACGATATCAAATCCGCTTTCCAACGCGGAGATGAGGATAACGATGATGGACTTAGTATTTCTGAAGCTTCTGAGGCTTTAGAGAAGTTGAGTGGGAAATCGATTGATGAGGCGACTATTGAGGCTGCGTGCGATAGCGTTGGTGTTAGCGTTACTAGCAGTCACGAGATGGATTGTAAGGAGCCTTTTCTTTAAGTCTGGGTGCGACGGTTTGGGTGCTAATTGTGTTGCAGTTGATGAGTTTAAGTCTGTGGTGAGGCATTTGGAGGAAGAGGGGAAATTGTAAAGTGTGAGAATGTATGGTATCTGTCGGAGATAGTGGAGAATAATTGAGATGAAGTTGTATTGATGTGCCTTAAAGGTTATGTCTATTTGCTTTGTATGAATCTCATTACTTCTTATCTTGATGTCGTTTCCTACTTTTTTGCTTTTCTCTTCTCTTACTTCGTCACTCACGTGCCAGCGTGGGTTATTTCCATTGGTGGAGACCGCCCATGTCCAGTATTTGAAGACTTGTCCGTCTTTGGGAAGTCGAGTATTACATGTCCTCTTGGGCAAGAGCTCCATTTGCCCGGCAAGTCTTCTCCGCCAATTGACACCCAAAAATGACCTATTTAAAATCAAAATGGTTGCACCAACCTCGCGTTATCGTCGAGCCTGTCAAGCTCTATAGTCGTCATCGACGCTTGATTCTTTCTCGACCAATAATTCAATGGTGCATTGTCCCTCCCCACTTCCTCATACTCTCCTTCACGCCTTTCTTTCTTTCTGAAAATTAACTGTAGAGTCCTGCCCAGAGCTTTCACCATATCCCAACCATTCAGCGCATCTCCAAACGCTTTCCAACCTAGGTAACCGCCTTGATTGTCTCCAGTATGAGGTTCTAAGACGCTATATGGCTGCCATGGGAACGCGAACTGGTGGAAAATGGACATAATGAACAGTTCAAATGTTAGCATCAGAGTTGGGATGCCGATCTTGATGTCGGGATAGGCGAGAGTGGAAGTCGGGTTTGCCGCGAAAGGATGAGGCATCCAATGCGAGGTTATAGCTGAGAGCACAAGCTATTTAACGTCAGTCACGCTTCATATATTTGGTTGTTGTGGTGGATTTACACTCTGGTATAGCGCAAAGGCGTAGACGAGTTTGATGCACCAGAGTTTGAGACCCGCTCTATGATGGGCGAGTGCTTCTTTCATCTGATCATGGAATTGACTGAGGCAATACATAGCGACAGCAGCTGAGAAGACATCGATGAGCAAGACCTGTTAGAGAAGAGGTCAGATTGAATACCTATCCAGTGCAAATGTGCAAGCTTACCCAGATGTGAGTGAAGGATGGCGACATTGATGATTGGCAGTATTTCCCGAGATACTGTGTGATTATGGCAATGATCGACATTGAGACTCGAAAGAAGCTATACTGGAACACACCAATCCACAATATCTATGCAAGGTCAATTTCTACGTTCCATCGAGACGAAATTTCATACATTGAACCAAGTCAACCCGTTCTGCGGTGTTCTCCAAGGCCCAGCCTCGCCACAACAACAAGTTCTGAACCATGCGATAGGAACAGGGAAATGATTTCCCCAGGGTTTCGGAGTAATCTTCCGAAAATAATTCTTATTCTCATGTAGATCAGGAGCAACATATTGACACAGTAGAGAGAAGTACGCCGTTACGGCAACGGAAGCGTACGCCGCACTAACGAGCTGAAAATACGCTGCTTCCCAATAAAAACATGCTGATAAAAAGGTACAAATTGAGTATACAGGGATCATAAAGATAATCCGTATGAGGCTGTAGCAAGTCAGTTCTGAATGACAGGCTAGGAGATTCGTGACACGCACTATTTTTGTACCCGTGGAACAGTGTAGTTCAAAGCATGCCTGAACATGAGATATAAACTCAAACTAGTGCCGAAAGTCATACAAGAGACGTCTATGATGAGTGCGAGAGAGTGAAAGGTCAGGCTGCCCACGACTGGGACTTCGGAAGCGCCGACTTGTAATGTGTCAGATGAGGCTGTGGAAGGGTTGTAGAGGAGCTTACTGCGCAAGTCTACCAGAGTGTCGTTGCATGTTCCGCTAAATGACATCGTTAATGACCAGGATGGGTATGAATTGAGATTTGCAGAGAGGTAGGGGGTTGGGATCTGAGTGATGTTATGTGAAATATCGGAATACAGAGGCTAAGCTTCAGCCACCAAGCCACCGACCGAGCTAGCCTACCGTGGCCACGAAAAATGAAACAATGCACGGTCAAAGAAGGCAGCCTCGAGATGGGAACTGAACAAGAAATCCTAAGAGAGGCTTCAATTCCAATTCCGAGGTAAGTTTAGAACTTAGTTTTCTGTTCTGAATGAAATTCTCTAGATACGGGAAATTATATGAAATATTAAATTACTGCTTTTTCGCAAGCGCATATTCTCCCAATACTACCATGCCGAACCAATACTAATATTGAAACCTCGTATGTGAATCTTCAAACGTGTTACCCGACAGAAGTACAAAAAATTGCATAAAATGTGAAGTTGGGTATGCAACAGTCAATTCATAGGTAGGTGTTGTGGTTTAAGCGAGCCCCTGATCGAGTCGCTTTCTGGATTCACTCAAGTGCGGTTCAGGACAAGGGTCCAGAAATGGAATATTATTCGTTCCGTTTTATGTATCTTGGATAATTTGTCTTGGAAGATTAACTCCAATCTTCTCCTATTCTAGACTGATTCTCAGCTGCGTCTTCAAATCTCTGCGTCATTCCCAAACTTGACCCTTGTGGAATGCTTTTTTAAAGCACTTTAATTCTTCACACAATATCCAATGTCCGTATATCAGACTCTTCAAACCAACTAGTTTTCTCGTCATCTAAGCCAAATATCCCAATTCGATGAAAAACTCCATTTGGCGCCTGTTGTAAAGCGAGGCCTTCCAAATTCGTTATTCGGAGACACCAAGTTGCCACCGGCTCCCCAAGCTTCTGAGTAGAGTCAAATACATCAAGCTCGCAAAGACCAAGCTTGAGGAGGAAGGTATTATCCGAAGGTTCTAAGGGCCTGTTATGTTGGTACAGATACTGCACGTTCGGATCACCATTAAGACTTTGCTCATCCGATATCCGCCACCCTTCTTTCAATGGCCCACGCAACGTGATCATGCCTGCTGAGACTTGTCCAAAGAGATCAGAACCTAAAATTGTAGTTGATGCGTCCAGAACCTCGCAGTATTCACCTGTAGAAGTAGACTGGTAGCCGAAAAGGGGAATCTCGCCATCTAAGGCTGCCCAAGACCATGATGGAGCACGATATGTAGAATGTCGAACCCCCTTGAGGACGCTCCAAAGAAGATTGCCCGGCAGTTCTGATTTCCATAGCCCCGCAAGGTAGGTATCATCAGGCCGCGTGTGTGAGATATATCTTGCGAGACCAGAAAGCGCCGGCAACTTGTCTTTCGCAAACGTCAACTGACGCGAAGCATAATTCCCGATGATAGAAGACCAGAGACGTTTTCTCTCCAGTGCAGGATCAGAGGTGTGAAGATCGAGGGCAGGTAGTTGGCTTTTCATTTTGGTTCGAATGGGCTTGGGTAAGCCTGGGAAGGAGCCTTGATCTAAGAGGAGACTACCAGCTTCGCTATAGTGCGTGGTTTTGCATTCCCACGACATTTCATTTGTTCCATACGATATAATCCGACGTGAAAGCAAGCTCTCTTGTAGTGTCCAACCTCGTTGATGTAGTGGGTCCATCTTGGGATCCACTAATGGACGAGGGCGAACAAATACTGATCCAAGGGATCCGTCCTCTGACTCAAACCTAAGTTTTGCAGGAGGTACTCCTTGTGGGGCACGTGGTATGAAGCAGCCGCCTTGTGTGTCTTTAGCTCCTGAAGCTTGAATAGTGAAGAAAGCATTATTGTAAATATTGCCCATATTTGCTGATTCAATCTGCCAGTCTTCAACAGAATCTTGGATGATACAGAGAGCATCAACCCAGAGATACTGTAAACCCAGGTTTTGAGCTATCTCAACGGCATCGCGAATTGTCTTTGGTAAATCAGACAGGGGTATACTCTCTGTTTTATCTCTTAGATTTGCCTTGGTTAAAATATTATTCTGTGTGGTACCCCAACAATAACTCAACGCGGCGTATCTACCATTAACACCAGCAGAAGGAATGAACAGGTACGGATTTTGAGGTGAAATGCCCTTTCCGATATCAATCAGTCGAGTTGGAAGCGGCGACGCGCTTTCTTTTCCACACAATGGGTGGGACGAGAGACATTCTCTGAGCCAACTCCTGGCAAGCTCAAAGTTGGAGTCAGACGCCGAATCGAGATCTACATCCCGACCTGGAAAATATTTTGCAGCCAAGTCAACTAGAATTAAAACCACGTTAACAAAGTTACCTTGAACGGATAACAAGAATTCATACCAGGATTTGAAAAGAATCCACCAAGTTCCCAAGACCAGCTTGCGCGCTGCCTTGAATCATCTTGTGAACATTCCCATCGAATGTTACTCTCGATATTGAAGGATTGATCAATCCAGTGATATACATTGATCTTTGAATGCCGGACCTGGTCCTCTATCCATGAGACTGTCTGGTTCTTTGCTGAGATGGCGTGATGTTTCTGGTGTGAGGCTCGGATTGAAAGGCAGAGAGGACATCCTCTGTCAGCCGTGTCGTCGAGAGAGCTAATATCGGGGTAATCCCTCAAAAGAGTTTTATTTGCAGGCAGTCTGAGAGTAATCGCGGAACATTTCTCACATAATGAAGGCTCTCTATTCATTATTAGATGTTGCTAGAATACTTTAGCCAGTTTCGGAGGCTAAATTTGGACGAAGTTCGCGCTGACTCTGCAAACTGCAGGGTACGCAAGCTTACTAATCATAAATCCACTAGACCATACAACAGTTACTCGCACATTTAATGACTTTAGTCCAAATAAACTCTATCCATCTATACATGGCGGCTGGGGACTTTGTATAATATCGATTTCAAGTCTGATCGTCAACATTGTCTTTCCTTCAGTGATCCGGCATCAAGAGAGCTATATCAGCGTAACGTCCTCGAGACTCCATCCCGTCATATCAAATTCCGGATACGTATAAGTAGACGAGACCACGACTCCAACTCTCTCACACATGATCCCGCCATCTGTAGTCGTCAACAAATCGTTCAAAATCAAAAACCCCCTTCTCGTCACCTCCCTATTCTTGACAAACTCTCCGTCTTTGCTAAACTCCCCAAAGAACACCACTCTAAAATTTTCGGTCCCGAAGGTATCGTAGATAATGCTTCCCTGGCCACGACGGTTTTCGGCCGGTGTAATCAGAGCAAGATCATCGAGCCATAGGGTTCCGAGAGAGTTCATTTCGCTCACTGTCTTTCTGGCTCCCCAGGCTCGAATCCGGAGGGATCCAAACGATACTTCACCCAAGGGATTAGCGCCTGCGAGTTTGATGTCGTGTCTGGTGAGGTTTGCAGTGAGATGGTTCCTGACGAGTGCAAATTGACGTAGGGGAAAGTGGATTTGGCCATCCCAACGAGCCCAACTCCACGACGGGGCTCGATTGGAGACTTTATGGTGCTTTTGTCTGGTGTACACGATGTTTGTAGCTGGCGGCCCCGTCTGCCACAGGGCGCCTCTCGCCCAGTCTGATTTCCAGAGGCCCGCTAAATATGTATCTTCAGTGAGCTTCTTGAATGCGCGAGCAAGCCCGGCCATGGCGGGTAGTTTGTCGTTGGGGAATGTCAATTCTCGAGAACAGCAATAGCCTTCTACTACTTCAAGCCACGTACTGTTTGGATTTAAGGCGTCTCGTTCGTTGATGTTGAAAAAGTCCAGCGGCGGTGGTAAAGTCAGCAGCCGACCTGAGAGCATATCAGATAATGGCTCCGGAGTAGCTGATTTGTGTTCTCCTGCTGATGATATATGATTAGTCCTACATTGCCAGTATGTCGCTCTGAGGCCGTAGTGGAGGACGCGCTGAGATACGAGTCTTTCTTGCCAGGCCCAACCGCGGGTTGCGAGAGGTAATCGAAATAGTGTATCCTCCAAGTCCTCATCGCCAGTAAAAGTAGATACCTGCACACACTCACGAGGCGATGATCCAGTGTTGAGCTTTAATAAGCCGCAAGTCTTTGGTTTTTCTTGCAGAGCGTCAAAGATGCCAGTTTCGCTGTTCGGACTCCCTGATGCCGAGACTGTTATGGTTGCATTACTGTAGACAAGATCCATCACAGCACTCTCCTTCTCCCAGTCAACTTTCGAGTCCTGGACTATACAAAGAGAATCTATCCACAAAAATCGAAATCCGAGCTTTCTCGTGATAGTCATAGCATCTCTGAATGTCTTTGGGATTAGACTTAAAGGGAGGCTAGAGCTGTAGGCTTCAAGTGTCTCCGCTGTAGTTTTAAGAGGCCTATTCCCACCCCAACAATGACTTAGTGCAGCATAAAAGCCACTTTGGCCAGATGAAGAAATCAACCTTGGTGCCACACTGCCATCCTCAGAGCCTATTTCGATTAGACGGGTAGGAAATGGTTTCTCTTCTAGCTTTGGGCAAGTTTCGTCAGGATGATTCATAAGACAATCATCAAGCCACTGTCGGTTTAAGTCAAAAATTTCTTGCGAGTTCAATCCATTGCCACGATAAGGCTCACCAATACGCCAGACCTCTAATATAGGTAAGGGATCTATAGCCATGGTTACTGTTTGCAGAAAGGCTATTATAGGATTCTAGAAACGAACCCTGAGACTTTATCAATGACAAAATGATGACGCGAGCACCACACTCAAAATGGTGCATCTCGCTATGAATGTTTGACTCAGGCACAGCACCTGACGCTAAGTTCGCTGATACATTCTCTTTCTTTACCGACTTGGATTCCTTACCCTTCATGGCGCGTTTCGCATACTCCATCCCACTCTCGGTTTCCTCAGGGTCGAATCCAACCCTAACAAAGAGCTTGTTGAAAAATGGATTTTGATGACCATGAGGAAAATCCGAAGCCATCAAGATGCCGATTCTGGTATTAAGCTGGAGCTCAAGGCGATTCTCGACGTCATCGATGCAGCATTTCTTAGCGGCGAATGCATCCCGAATGGCTTGGCAGAGCCAGCAGCCCTCTTCTGCTGCACGAACTAGCTGTGGGAAAGAGGGCTGGAGCGGCAGAAAGCCATTTTCAGGAGTGTTTCGGATAGTGGTGGGGCCATAGAGTTGGGCTATACATAGGCGGCTCAAGTCATCCAGCTTTGAGATGGTAAGCTCATCGCAATATCTGCATAGCCTCGATTCAGTATGCATGATTTAGTGAGGTTGTCCTTTTTTTTTTTGGCTATTCCATTGGATGTGGATGAAGGAGGGCGGAGGAGCAAAATAATTTTTTTGTGACCGGGACGTGACCGAGCAACCTGAACAGAGGCAGAGCTAGAGCGGCGACGCTGACTAACCGAGCTAGAAGTGAATGTGAAGAAGTGTTGTCTGAGACTTTCCATAGAAGATCACGAGACCTTATGGCTTACGATTTGACAGGAGCGGGCAGCTCGAAAACGTTTATTTACAGCAATTCATGATTGTCCCACCAACCATCGGGTTTCAGTACCTTCAGAGTGAACGATTCATCCCATCTCATCAAAATGGCGCGCGAACGAGAATAAAAACGCATCAGCAGTCCAGCAAAACCCTTGCTCAAATCACAAGGATACACTCCCTCTCGCTTCACCCCGCTTTCCAGCTTTCCGTTTCCATCTCCATGTACGATATCGTCGTATCACCAGAAAAAGACTGATCGGGAAATGTCGTGTTGCAGCCTTGTGGCGCTATCCCACGCCGAGAGAGATAAGCTTTGACCAAGGCAATTAAGGTTTATGGTCTTACGACAGGTGTACGGAGAGATCACTTTATTCCTTCGTTCTATTGGCTCTCGTGATTGTGGCTCAATGCTATCTCCGCCATAACATGTTTATAAGTTACAAAATAGCGAAGAGGTAGAAGCCGGGCGCGGCGAATCATTCCACTTGATTGCAACCTGATAAAAACATGTTGCATTATACTTATTATTGAACGAGTATTATAACTTAAAAAAATAATTTAATTTTTACATATTACTTTATTAAATTAATAATTAGTAGTGAGTTTATCTCTATTGCCAAGACGCTTTTGGTGCATTAGTATAATTCTGGCTAGCTTCTTTTTATCCCTGCATGACACGTCGCACTCTGAATTTACAGCCTTGAGCTGAAAGTTTATACAATACTCGCAAACAACATCGTTTCTGCGCTTATCTTAATCTTATAGTTAATACTGTAAGGCGGCTTAAGCGTATTCGGAGATTTAGACCATTTGAGAGATGGACAAATACGCTTTTAACAGAGACGTAGCTACATCAACATACGTGTCAGAATCCACATCGTACTTGGAAATCTATACATACTCGGTCAGTCGTTCTTGTCTGATCCTATCAAAGCTAACTAAGACAGGATCCGTCATTAAATATCATTAAACAGCATCGATTATTGTCGCCGGATGAGTTCGAAGACTTCCTATCTGCGGAGGTTGGAAGCTTTCGGATCTTTAGCACGTGACACTAACCCTCGAAACAGGAGCCTTTCGGGAGCCCACCAGTCAGCGGGCTAGCCTCACAAACGTCAGCGCTCAAGATGATGTAGGTAAAGGTTACTTAGTAAACTTGTCGTGTCGTTATATTCTAAACATCACAGCCTTCAATCCGATGCAAGGGATCCCGAGACCTTTAGTCCGGGACATCTGAGCCTGCAGCATAATGCCTACAAATCGATGGTGAAGAAGTTTAATCTGCCATATAAGGGTATCCAATGTTCTAGTATCGTTGGACCTTTTTTCTGGTATGCAGTAGATCAAAACGTCGATGATCCTATCCTTCGTATGTTCGTTCTACTATCTATCACATTCCTAACTTAAATTTTCAAATGCTAAGTGAAGTTCAGAGATTATCTATCGAACAGCTGATGTCCGAAAACGGGGTCGTACAAGAGGATGGGAGCTTCAATTATCCTATAACTTTAAAAAGAGATTCACTACTTGTTTCTACAAAGGAACGCCGGTTTGTGACATCCAATCCCGCCTCGAGCACCTCCAAGCAAGTATCCAAGATATTGGACATCCGATGCTTTTGCCCACGATCATCTTCGAGTACGACAACTCATTGAAGGTTGACATCGATCATCGATATGCGAGAGAATGGCTTGGCCGACTCGAGCGTCAGTTCTCTCCCCGCAGATTGTTAGACATTGGTGAGGACGACAACCCCATGGTTGACCAAGATGGACTCATAGACTTTGATCTCATCAACAATAATCTGACTGCTTGCCATGAACAAGTGCTTTGGAAAAGCCCTGAAGGCTATCTCCGGATACTAGACAGTTTTGAGGAAGCGATGGACACGGTGGCAGCCCATATGGATGAGATGGAACGAGATTATAAAGGAGCCCAGGAGACAAATCCTCGACTGATTCACGCAAAGCTTGCTGCTACGATTAAATTCCATAGGCAGAAACTACATAGCATAGAAAGCTTTCGGACAACGACTTTACAGAGGCTGGAGATCCAACGCTATGCTGTAAGTTGAACAATTTAACTATTCCCAACGTGTAGTTGCTCTCAAGTCCTCCTTTTCCTAGACCTCTGGCTGATAGAATGCCTCATGCATAGTTATCTATTGCCACCTCGCAAATTGACAGTAGAGTCAATCTCCAAATCGCCGCCTCGCAAAACAAACTCGCACACGCCAACAAACGTGAAGCCACCGCATCTCGAACCATAGCCTTCCTAGGCGCAGTCTTCCTGCCCGGTGCATTCACCTCTGTTCGTCGCTCTCTCCCCGTTAACTAAATCGACTAACTTAGCTTCGAGTCTATGTTCAGTACAACATTCTTCAACTTTCAGTCCTCAAACTCTGACAATAGCTCATATGTGACGCGGACATTCTGGATCTACTGGGTCGCCACAATCCCATTCACAGCATTTGTTATGGGAGTATATCTCTTCTGGGCGAGTAAACAGTCGAAAAAAGCGTCTGAGGAAGATAAGCAGATTGAGATGGAGCTACTGGAAATGAATCGCGAAGCTCAACGGCCTGTCAGGAGAGAAGGGATGAGTCGGAAGGTGGTGATCACATCGTGGGAGAGGCCTGCTGGAGCTCAGTCAGTTTGAGATCTTGTAGCAAGATTGGGTATTGCACGCTGGCAAATGACACTGATGCTAGTCTCCAGAGAATACCTCATTCAACGTACCTATCTTAAAGCATCCGTTCGACGAGAACAGGATTTTGGAACTATCCAGTTATTGTGTGCGGAACCAAACCTAGATAGATGCTGCATTCCTTCAAGATCCTTTGACATATCAGCGAGATGAATAGCTGACTAGGGCGAGGGACTTCCTTGACGACAAGTTGCATATGTATAGAGTTCTTGGGAAAGGAGTGAGATAGCAATGATTTGATTGAGAGTAGCTGCCATATAATATTTATGAAGTCGGCACACCCTAGATCGGTATACAACTCCATGATCACGAATAAATTCTCATGCTGGCGTTCTGCAATGTGAGCCCCTTGGAGCCCCTAAGCGAAACCCCTGAGTTTAGCGAGAGTTAGTAAAACTCACACCTTGATCACTTCCCTAAAAACGTTATACTTCCACACTGTGATATCCCAACTACAAAAATCGCGAATTTCCCAAAAACCAGGATTGATTTCTTTCTAGTTTATCATTCAATGTTTCAACCGAGCTTCTTCTCATGCGTGTGACTGAAGTGAGGGGTGAAATGCGACCTCGGTAGAGATCCCGAAATTACAGCGAGCGACCTTGCATTTGTTCTTTTACTTTGACCTCGAATTATTCGCGCATACGTCGTGCACGACAACAGTTCGATTGCGTAATCATTCTTTGGGGTATTGCGGCTCAAATAATGCAGGCCTCTTCTCAGTAAGACGGCATTTATATATGACCGTGGAGATGCAAAGATTGCCCAGCCATCATCTTTTTGCCTTATCCTTTTCGATTCACCCCAATACCCCACTTTCCGTCTCTCCCCGCCGCTCAGCACCCCAGCTCAGCAACCATGCAGCGATCAACTGACGTATTCTCTAATCCAAGCATACATTAGTTGCAAATTTAAAAGCCTCAATTATCCTTATCCCGATGATCGGAGACACTATTTCTCTTCCCGAGGACTTCTAGAAATCTTAGCCGATGCGGTGGAAATACGGAGGCGGGGTGTATCACGTTCTAAGGGAAGCTGCATGCATTGTTGATCTCTTAAAATTTGAAACCTGGTATTGCATCTTGTGCGACTCTCACAAGACTAATTACCTGGACCACGTCCGGTATAAATGGATGCACGAATGCTGCTGAGCGCTTCTTGTGAGATGCTGTGTCACCTAGCAATTTTACCACAAATGGAAATCCAATGGAGAATCCTAAATGTAAACTTCCCACGAACTAACTCATCACAAGCTTTTCCGTCCCATCCACTCACTCTCCTCTCCCGTCTTATATCCATGCTTTGTCACACACGCGTCCAGCGATCAATCTAGCCTTTCGTTTAATTTAATTTCCAACGTCCAACACCTGCCCTCTTTCAAACCTCCATCCGGATATGTCACTAATCATCAAAATCATGATCACAAATCGACCTTCCAATTCTAGTTTTAACCTCGGCTTTCTTCCTACGCCCTGTTTCTTTCACTCTCTCGCATCATACCTACCATCCAGAAATCCAGTTTCGTACCGACATCTTGGAGCTTGGGGCTTATGCTGATATAAGCCATCCCGTCTCATCCCATCGATGACCATGCACTGATGCGGCGAAGAGACCACGTTTTCCATCATAGTGCAGCCCAGCAGAGCAGAATCCACTTTCGTGTTAGATCTGCGGGTGCCCCGGATTCCTTATTGGAAACCGCGCCGAATATTACTGTATCTGAGCTGAGAGTTCTCACATCTTATCTTGAGGACGATCGTGATATCTGATAAACCATTCAACGGCGCATTCGTGTCTTTTAAAAATTTCGAGGTGAGACTAGGTGTGCTCGCATCTAGCACCTCTCAAATGTCGTTATCATAGTCAGGCTCAATCTCACGCCCCTCCTCTCGACGATATTATATCATATCGATTAACCAATATTAAAAAATACATTAATCAACTTCCTAAGAAAGTTGTAAACTTAGAATACCCTAAGATATACCTTAAGTTGTAGAATTTTAATATTTATTTTCCATTTTCTAATGTCTCAAACTATCTTTCAAAGCTTACTCTCCCCATCCTTCGAAATCCCATCAGAACTATTTCCGCTAAGATTTAACCTTAACGCTTATATTTTACCATAATGATTCAAATCCAAATTCTTCATCTCACTCAGACCCAATTCCCAATCAGAAAATCACTCCCTAGTCCTCATCTTAAGGAGCTGAACCGTACACTTTTACGAAGGATTCAAGATCTACCCTGCATCTACAACCTCACAACCTCCCAGCCTGGCCGCATCACCGACTACATACAATTGCATCGCATCGTAGCATCGTATTCTCACCCAATACCATCCCCCAAAACGCCATGAAAAATGCAATATCGTACCTCAAATCCAATACAAACAACTCCAATACAACCCAAATCCCAAAACAATACCCAAAATCGTCCTCGTTGCTTCGGTGCATGCTTCGGTGCAGGCTTGCATGCGGCTGACAACTATCAGCCCTCCCACAACCCCATTTCCAAAGCCACAGTCCCAAATGCAACCCTCACCCTCCCTCGATCCCCAACTCCAGCCAAAATCAAAGTCGCAGTCAAAATCACCGCTGCAGTCAAAGTCGTAGCCCTAGTCCTAAATCCCACCTCAACTTTCGACACCGTTTTCTTTCTCTCTGTTCTAGAATCTGCAGACCAGGTAGGCAGGCAGGTGGGGGAGGTGGATAGCGCGGCTGCTCCCCTCCCCTGACTTTTTACCCTGGACCCTTGAGCGTTGATGCACCTATCCCATGCCATCCAGTTACAGTAACAGTTACCCAACTAGGACAATACCAAAGCAGCGCCCGTATTACTGAACACAACACAACACAACACAACGGTTCGAGCTTCCCCATTCCCCTTCCCTGCAAGTGTTTCCAGCAGGGCGCGCGTGTGTAAGTTAGGGTGAGTGTGTGACGGCGACCGATCGGTGCGGTTACACGGTTGTGTTCGGGTAACACATTCTTTCACCCAACGCAAACTCCGTCAGGGGCATTTTATCTCATTACTTATTTAGTTGGTGATACAGAACACATGGACAGTTTGGATCGGTTTCTCTTTCTCTGGTTCTGGTTTTGGTTCTTATATCAGCAGACTCGCACTCTCCCGCTCACCTGCTTGGGCCGTACGTACATACATACATCACTGGGAAGATGAGATGATCATTTGGATTTATACCACCTCCATCCTCCTGCTCCACTCCAGTTCACTTTCCACTTTAACTTTTACTTCGCTTTTTTATTTGGGTTTGGATTGAAGAGTGCCAAGCTCCAGTTACCAAATCTGGGAATCCGACACGGTACACTATCTTATCGCCTCCATCCCATCACATCCACTCCACAATCAGCTCGATCCACTCTATCAGCTTTCAACGGTACACCTGCAGTACATCGACGACCCCGGAGGCACCGTCCCGACATCGTGCCGAGCGAAACCCAGTATCAACCCAACCCAGCACAGCATTCGAAGGAACCAATCCCCCACCACCCCACTATTTACATCCACATCCACATCCACATCGACATTCAATCCGGCAGCCATTTAGCAGCACGATTGAATCGAATCGACTTGAATTTAATTCCGAATCGACATTCGCACAAAAATCAGAAAACAAAAAAAACAGAAACGGAAATTCAATCACAATCACAACCACAACAACCTCTCTCACCAAATCCCATACCAGACCATTCTATCCCATCCAAGATCCCGCATTACACATTACACATTACACCCTGCATTATACACCGCCTTCCCACTTCACTTCACCCATCCTCCCACACAACACAATCCCACACCCATTCAAGCCACACCTGCAGCACCAACCAAAACCAACTCCCAACTCCCACTCGACAAAAAAAAGCACAACTCCCACAGCGCACAGCGCATGCACGACGCCACAACAATCCCTCCACAACTCAGCCATCCATACACATCAGCTCCCATTCCCAGCTTGCCAGAATATACGCCACAACGCACTCTCCGTCCTCGCACCCTCTCCTACTCTACCACGCAGCGTTCTGCAGCCGTTCCAATTCGATTCGGGGGATCCCACTGGACGGAAAAGGGAAGTTCTCGTTCTCAAGTCAGTGCGCATTGGCATTAGCATTGGTATTTGAAGACAGGGTTGCTCGCGGGGGATATTTAATTAATATATTTATTAATATATATATCGAGAAGGTGGTGCCCCACCTCGACTCGATTCGATTCGATTAAGCAGGAACAGAACATACATCCAGACAGCAAGACAGCAAGCAAGACAGCAAGCTACATTGGGAAGGAGACTGGAGACGAGGATATATTCATTCATTCTCTTAGGATCCGGGATAGAGGTTGAGGGAAATACATATACGGACGAGGTTGCGCCAATCTATATCCAGCACCTAGCACCCAGCACCGAGCTCCTGACACCGGATCATTCATACCGGAGCAAACCAAATCAACACGATTCGTTTGATCGAAACAGAGGAAGATACAAGAAAGATATCGCAGAGACGGGACCACATCACCATCTCTAGACAGGACAACATAGACAGGAGGAGAAGAAATATAGACCAAGAAAGGAAGAGAGAGAGAACAGGGAAGACGCCACCAACTCCTCGCTGAAAGTACCGCTCCAAGACCAAGTGACAGCAAACGAAAGCTACACCTCGCAACACAGCAGTCTCTATGCTCGCATCCAAGCTTCCAGAAAAGAGCAAGAGCACAGTCGTCAAAAACGAGACCACCAATCCAGACGAGCACAAACCAAAAAACAACCCCAGATCCCTCGCCATGCGCCTCTTCAACCGGGACCGAAAACACAAATCGTCAAAACCGAAATCAACCCGCTCATCCATGATCTCAGACTCAACCTCCACATCTTCGAGCACGGCTCCAAGATCACGAACGCACCCTTATTCTACACTTCCAACACCGGTATCTCCGCGTGTAGTTGAATCTGTATCCGTATGGAATGCCGCGGGGCAGGATATCACCACCCTACCTATGAGTCGACAACAGGCAAATACCTCCACCTCGAACTTAAGCACGACATCCACTTTGCTCGACCTCCCTCCGTCTGCGAATCCTCCCCTGCCGCACGATAGGCCAGCGCCTCGGCCACCCATCCACCAATCCTCAGACTCATATGAAGCATTTATCTCCCGAGCACAAGAAGCTGAAATCCGACGCAACGAACGAGATGCGATCATGGCGCATGCGTGGATGAAAGCCGAGGAAAGAAGGCGTGCAAGTAGGAGCTGGCCAAACGATCCTTGGAGAGGTGGTTTCGGTCCGCCTTCTTCGAGTGTGGGATATGGGACTGGGAGGCGGGATGGAGGAGCGAGGGCTTTAAACCCGAGGAGGGTTCCGAGTGGTGATGACGGGGTTAGGGGGTGGTTGGGAAGGAATGGGTTGGTTAGTCGATAGGCCGTAATGGGGGACTTTAATTCTCGTATCGATGGTTTGGAGTTCGATTAGCCAAGAAGGACTGGTTGGGTTGGTTAGCATACATTGATACCAGATTGGCAGAAAGGATAGTCAAGGCGTTTCGGAGAATAGACATGAGTAATATGAAATGAACACTTACTTTCCCATTCCCAATCCTGCATTACTCCCACCCAATGCAGCTTCCCTCTAACCGTCAATTCAGGATCCATTTCTTCCTCATCTGGCCCATGCACTCTCTTCCTCTCAATCATCTGCCCCTGACCTGTCGGCGAGAACGTTCCAGAGAAACTACTCCTCTGTCTCTTCCCGCTCGACATCCCATTCAGCATATCCGAAAACGAAAACATATCCTCCATCGCTAACTCTTCTTCAAACTTGCGCTTCGAATTTTCAGAGTGCATCATTGCAGAAGCGGCACCACTTCTCTGCTTTCCTTTCTCAGCAGCTTTCTTCGCGGCTTCCATGGCGTCCCTTCGTGCCCATACTTCTTGCATCACTTCCCAACAGCGGTCGATGTTTCCAATCCACATCCTGGCTGCCATGTTATGCCAGCGTTTCTCAACCCATTGTCGATCTTCCTTTTCATAGGCTTCGCAGCCGGCGGCGAGCAAGGGGTAAATTTGGACAATTACGAGTCGGGATGAAAGTGGCACTGTCGCGAGATAAACAAGAACTTTCTTGGCGAGCTGAGCAGATGTCCATGATGGAATTTCAGGAACTGCTTGGTGTAAGTAGAGAAGGGTGGCATAGCGGTATGCTTCTGCGGTTTGTAGAGCGTGCTGGATCTCTGAAGTAGGATCTTCAGGTCGCTCGATGATGGGTAATGGTGGAGGAGACCATTGAACAATCGCCTCCTTCAACTCAATTGCTTGACTAATAATGGCAATAGAATTCGACTCCACTTTTCTGACCTTACGACACAGAGTCGCTACCCGTCCAATGATTGGAAATAACGAAGACGCACAACCCATCAGAGGATCAATCTCGGCGGTACCTGTTGGGGATGCGATATTAAGAGGCGCAAGGACAGTTTCAAAATCCACAGAATCGTCGTCATCGATAGAAGTGAGTCGTGCGATCACATCCATGTACACCCAAGTATTGCATAGAAATTTTAATCGCGCGAAATCGTCACCCATCAAATTCTGCTTCTTGTGAGACACCAGTGCCTGATTAACCAGGATCCTGGCCCCTCTCAAATGCTCGATTCCAGTAGAAATGTGTTGGTCCCAAGATTCGGAGAAAGCAAGAACCAACGTCGTTGCTAGAGCTGTGTCGGTCCTCATTTTCTCAATACCGGTAGCTAGAGATCGAATACTTCGCCTCATGTGTTCCATGCCATCTACTCGCAAAGCTGGCTTCTCTTTCGAAGTATGAAACGCAGTCATAGAAGCAATTGCATGATACAAAGCTGGCGAATCTCGCGCAAGCGGCCAAACCAACGTCCTCCAAGGATTTTCCGTGGGTCCATCTTTCACCGATAAAATCCCACAAGTCTGCTTATCGAATCGAAGCATAAGCATTTCCGGACTTCCAGCTTGAACTTCTGGTTGCCGATATATTTTGTTGAAAGGATCATCTCTCATAATAGTCGTCGGTGACGCAGTCGCAGATCTCGACACATTCAACGGTCCTCTAAGTGACATCCACATATCGCTGTCTGGCATTTGCGGCTCCCTAATGATTTCCTCAATATCATCCTCCAACGAAGTCTCCTGTGACATCTCCATAGGCGGTAAGAAATGATGATCCATCATTGGTGAAAGCTCCATTGACTGCGTAGACATTGCCATAGGCGGTATATTGATAGACCCTGGTCTAGCATTGAGCTCTGAACCAGGTAACAACAGATCAATCAATCTTGGAGATTGCCCGGAGTAGCTCGGTCTTGCAGTATTCGGCAGGGCACTGGTGTTGTCCTCGAATAAGCTACTCAAACTCCTCGTCACCGTATCCGCCTCAAATCGAGGTCGAGGCAGCTCCCGCATGTATGGCGGGGTACTCATGTCAAACATAGGAGAATGATCGAAGTGCATGTCCTGGAAACCATTTGGTGGAGTGAAAGATGGTGGTGGAGGTGTGGGTGCTGCCACATGGAAGAACGAATCTTGTATCGATATATCTTGTTCGGCCTCGGCGGGCGTAGAGGAAGAGGAGGCATCGGAAGGACTTGCGCCTGTTGCAGCATCTTGAGATTTGTTCCGAGGTATAGAATCTGCGAGGATTAGCAGAGATTCCTGCTCCGAGCTTGTTTTCCATACTCGTCCTCTTTGCCTTTGGTGGGGCGACCTTGTTCACAAACGTTGTTTCCTCGAACGGCCGCCACTTGAAATCCTTCTTGTATCCTCCGCAGGTCACACTCCGTTTGTGACATTGCTGGCAGGTGGGTTTGGTCTCGTCGCACTTTAATCGTTTCGCCTTGCACGTTATACAACCTGTGCCACAATACCTGGTCAGCGTTCTGCTTCCAGACCTCAAAGCTCTTCCTTATCAGGTCCACGATAAGCCCAGCAGCAGCCGGCTCGACATACCATTGCGACTTTTGGATTGCTTGGGCTTCACTATTCCCGTCGGCTTCTTGGATGGGGCGGCCGTCTTCGTGGGTGGTGCTGGTTTGCGTTTTGGGGGTGGAGGTTCCGGTGCAGGCTTCAAGACTGGCTCGGAGAGAAACGAAGTGGGACTAGGAATTGTCATGGTTTCCATCTCGATAACTTCTTATACAAAAACATAGATGAGCGTGGCGACGAGGGATCTGAAAACAGTGCCTTGCAGACAATCTGAGGATGTGTTGTCGGGCGTGTGTGAGGGTGAGCATCGTGTCTGGAGGAAAGTTGCCGTCTGAGGGTGTCGAGGTGGTCTAATAGGGCTGTGATTGGTGATTGGCGGCTGCAGTGGCAGTCGGAGCAAGGTGGAGTTGGGGTGGAGCTGCGAGGGGTGGCTGCCTCAGGCGCCGGCGAGGGCAGCAGCCCGACTCGACCGCGACCTTGTTATTACCTACCTATTACTTACCTATTACTCGCTGGCCATCGCCCTACATCGCACCCAGGCAGGTCCCCGACCGAGTCTGATCTCGACCAGCCACGAGGAGCCTTCAGAATAAGGTTGATCCAGGTGTGATCCGGCGACGAACCTTCGAAAGAAGCACTCTCACGTTCTCGAAGCACGCCCTGTCATGGCTCCGTTTCTTCTGCCACGGCCTTTGACTCTGCGTCCCCCGGCCCTCAGCTTCGATAATTCTTCATCCTCGCATCTTACCCCTCCTTACTTTCTTGACGACCTCATGTCATTACTAACTAGATTTTATTTTGTGTGAAGCAGATCCTGGTCGACGGTTCCCGATCTGCCAACCGATTCGTGGGCAGTGCAGCGGCCAGAGATAACGAGGAGTTCGTGGATGAGTTCCGGCCAGCAGTCGCATGGTGGCAACCTTCAGAGGCATGACACGACAGCACTTCGAGCATTGAGAGCGCGAGGTCGACAGAGAGGTCTAGACTGCGTCGGATGGTCGCTCGTGATGTTTCAACGTTACACGGCAGTAACCGTTCGCTGAGAGGTCAAAGGAGGACTTTGTTTTGAGGAAAGAGAGCCGAAATGTTCAACTCTCTCTGAATCAAGTGAATCGTCCTCCAAACATTCTCGAGCTCGGCATATTCTGAAGTCAAACCCCCAGACACGGAAGAAGCCAGTCCAGGCAAAACGAAATCTTTTTGATATAATAAACGGAATGTCTACCAAACAGGAAGTTAACGGCGAAGTCAGGGCTAGGACTCCTAAGCCAGTCATCTACGAGGGATAGTAACCAATTGCAGCTTCCCTCGTACATCCGCTACTTAACTATTTGAAGAGACAATGTTCTGAGTTCTTCCAACTTATCGGTGAACCTTTGTCTCATATCCACCACAACATCGACCCCACGAGGAATCCACCACGTGATCAGAGACTTGACATCCAAATTAAAAATATATATAACGCAAGTATTTGTTTGTCTGGCAAGCAAGTATTCTCATTCAAGAACTCCAAGTTCTCTTAGTAGCTTCATTCACGGATCATTTTCTCTCCATGTTTAGATATCAATATAGTTACAGTACCAGGTGTGAAATTGTCCAGTTCTAAATAGGAAACCAATTGGTCAAATTCCGGAATTCAGTGTTTACTGCTCATCCGGACTCAAACACTCTGTCACAAGAATAACAACATTTCCCCCTTAGTATGTCTCGCTCATCTGGAGACACGAAAGATCAGCAACCGAGTTCAGCGCGGGTCACGTGAGACCCCGGTAGATGTCTCTCGATAGCAGCCTCGGAAACCCAAACTCAAAGCCAACGTCATAAAGAACATCAGCCTACATGGCGAAGACATCGCTTCAGAAACGAAGGCTGAATCGTCCCAAGTTTGCATCTCCCCACTGTCCTCCTGTCCTCCTGTCCTCCTGGCGAAGTTGCGAAACCGCCAAGTGAGTTTTAGGACGATGGCTGAAAGCAGGGAAAGTCCTGCCTCCGTTATGCAACTCGGGACACGGGATCTTGTGCAAGAATAGCACACGCTGGAGTGCAGTGCAGTGCGAAGTTGCGAACACTGAACTGCCGCATCGCATCATGCATAACTGACGGATGCTGCACGCACCGCGGATGCGCATGCTGGTCTCCAGCCCAGCACCAGCTCCAGTTCCAGCACAACACTTCATCTTGTCTTACGACGTTGTGCGTGTTCCCGAACACATCGCCATCACCAGCACCCCACTCTTGGGTCTGGTCTGGTTGAGCTGCACGTTATCAGGCTGGCCATCCGCCGCGTGGGTCTCAGATACACCGCCTTCTGGATGCGGCACTTCTCGCCGAGCGCGGCTTTCTCCAGCCACAGCAATACTTCGTATCAGCCCCCTCTCGTATCTCGACTCTCGGCCCGCCACCCATTAAATCTCGACGCGGACGACCCCACTGGCACCGCTCCAGCCACAAGCAGGCCATCCCCCATTGGCTGACCCTTCCGCCACAGCCGCGGCGCACCGCCACACCGGCTGTCTGGATCCTGGAAATGCTGAAATGGATGCGACGGCGTGAGGGCGATCATGGCCACGCGAGAAATGGCGGCTGCTGAGTGGCCAAAGCTATCCTCGCCAGCTCCCAGTCGGCTCCCAGTCGGGCTAGCCCCCCCTGAGCCTTGTTTACCGTCACATCACTAGCAGCACCCCCATTGGCGCCCCGACAACGACGGAGACCAAGGAACTGCAGCTGCAGAATCCCAAAACATCATGGATGGATCATGGATGGATCATCGAAGGCCTGCAGAAAGCAGGTTGAGCAGGCTGGGGAGCTCTCCTCTTCTTGCCTCCTCTTCAACCTCCTCTCCTCTTCTGGCCTCTCTCATCCTCCCTCCATCCACTCTTTTCTCTGCCAATTGCTTGTGCCATTGTGTCGTCAGCTACGTGTGCGGTCGGCAAGCGATTCGGTCCTGGAAAACAGAGCTGGACGCCTGCAACGCAGAACTGAAACACCCACGCCTCGAAAGCCACCGCTTGTCCAGATTTATCCTGCTTTCGATACTCCCTGCCCCCTAGCCTCCCCGGTCACGACCAGGGTAGCTCATCCAATCTGTTTTGCGGATTGCAACATAACCTTGATCGCTACCCCAGTCCAGCCGACATCGTGCCCTTCCCGTCTCATATCGACATTTGACCTCAACTCTCCAATTTCTCCCATTTCTCCCATTTCCCCACCCCGACCCCAGATCGATTGACCTTTCTTCTGCTCGGAAGTCTCGGTCACTTTAGAAATCATCGCAAAGGATGGAACGAAGTAATTGTGCTCTGTGATACATCCTCCTATCTTTGTCTGCATCATGGGGAACGAGCAGTCAGCACCCACGCCGAGGCGGCCTGCGAATAAGCTATCGAAACCCAGAACGAACAATCACTCGAATCCGAATCTCTTGGACAGACGAGCCTCAGCTCCAGCAAGTCGCCGAAATTCAATCTCTACAAATGACTCTCCTATTAAGACCCGAGACAGTGCAATACCGGTTGATGCACTGGGGGCTGAGGCGGTTGAGGGACGCAAAGAACAGAGAACCCGGAGACGAATGAGCCTATTCAGATCTAAGAGCGCCAAACCGCAGAGTCGCCAGGAAGAGGCGACCATAGAGCAAGACAGGTCGTCGGTGGAGCCTAGCCCTATTGAACCAACCCATAGGTGGTCGAGAGAACCAAGAGTGAGAGGAAACTCGGTAGCAACTCAATCGTCCGTCGAACCTAGTCTCAATGATCTTCCTCTCAAGTGGTCGAGCGATCCGAGAATCAGGAGGAATTCAGTAACAACACAGTCGTCTAGCAGGTCGACTGAGAGACCATATTCTGAACCACCAACGGGATTGTGAGTCGAGAAATCTCGAGGATTTAATTTCCGCTGACTAGAACAGGACCAAACCTCCTATACGAAGTCGCATGTCTCTACACACCTATGCCCACCATCCTCGACTTTCACTCGTTGCCGAACTTCCTTCTCCACAACCAGACAAGGCGGATGCAATAAAGAGGCTATCAAGATATGAGCAGGAAGATATTAGTCCAGGAGCTTTGACTCAAGCTTCAAGGACGAATTCAGAGAGTGCTTTATACACACCCATCAGAAGGCGGTCCCTCCTTCAGCATGGTGTAGCGACCCGAACGAGCTTTGCGGAAAGTGATCCTCGAAGTTCACTACCTTCACAATCACCCCAGGACGAAATATCGGCGCCGAAACCGGTATCACATAATATTTCAGAAGACATGCGAGACTATTATTATAATACCTCCAAACCTACAACATCTCCACTGTCCGACCTGGTAATGCTTGGACCAAATCCCGAATTTGCCGGTGTTGGTCCACGTACAGAAACGCCAACAGAGCTAGAGCACATTGGCACCTTCAAATTGGGAACATTGAGGATCACCAATGGAGCTGCAAGTCCAGTGCCGAGCTTCAGATCGGCTGAAGACGACTATATATCAGCTGGGAATGCAAGGAAAAGTCAAGAGAGCAATCACGGCCCCGGCCACCGAAGCCATACTCTCTCCGTTCCAGCAGAAACTCGAAAAGCTCCATGGGTCGTTCGCTCGGATTCTCCACTGCGACAGACTCATGAGCTTGAGCATAAACCTTTAACCATCGAGACCAAAATACCATTTTCAGAACCTTTTACTTGGTTTGATTTCGAAAAGACGGAAAAATTACTGAAAAGCACCGAGTCTCCTACCAAAGCTTCGGAGCTGGCAAAGGAATATCAGCAGGATTTGGCATTGAGTCCTTTCTCGTTCGATAATTCGCCTCTGCCGTCCCCGAAATTGGAGTCTACTAGCAAGAATACTGCAATTGAAGATGATCTTTTCGAAGCAGAACCTGCAACACCAAATTTGTCTGAGCGCACGCCAAGATCTTTCGATTCTGCGTACGACAATGGGTTTTCACTACCTAGAAAGCCCCTAAAAGGGCCTCGAGAACTTCCGCCAAAAGCTCTAGCGAAAGCAGACAGTGGATATAGCTCGAATATATCTCTGCGTTCATTTAAGAGAGATTCTGTGCAAGAAGAACTACCTCCTACGCCACCCAAGGAATCAAGCATCAGAATTCCGTCAAGCTCATATTCAGTCGCATCAACAGAGTCAGACATAACACTTCGCATGAAAAGGTCACTTCCCTCGCTCCCAGCCGAAAATCCGGTTCCACCACCACCGATGCGACAAGCTCCACCAGTACCACTCACACACGCCCCAACATACGATTATAACAAAGATGTTCCAAGTCCTCCTCTTCCAGAAAAGGACAACAGAGGACAAGCCCATCTTTCGGTCCTAAGCCAGCACATTCGTCAGAAGAGCATGCCATCCGTGCCGGCCAGAAATGTCAGAGAAGAAAGCCCAGCTAATTCGGAAATATCTACCACCTCTAGCTCCTCCTCCCGCTGGAGCAGCAAGGCAAAAATCAGTAAATGGCCTCAATCAATGCAACCACCAAAACCTGAGCCAGTATTCACAGTGCAAGCTTTTCGTTCTCCGAGTGAGGAGTTGCGCATCCCTCCCCCATCCGCTGAAGCACGTCGACACCTGGAGCAACGGGTTGATGCATTTCCAGTCGCTTGTTTTCCGAATACATATTCAGGAAATGTGGGCTTGAGGCATAGTTCTAGCAAGGAGACCTTACAGACGATCTTCTCCGTAGGCAGTGCTGAAGTCAGAGATGAATTGAATTTTGCGAGGTTGCAAAGTGCATTGCCACCAGTACCTGCGCAGCCATCAATTCCTGAGCATCCCATCAAACCCTTACACAAGCCGGAATTCAATAGAAGGAATACATTCCAGGTGGCTCCTCCTGTTCCAGTATCAGTGCCTGATAGAGGGCAGAGAGAGTCAAGATGGGGAAGGAAATCTGTTCAGCCTCGATCATCGAGAGACCGGAGTCTGCCACGATTGCCAAGAAAAGCAGTTTCAAACGAAGATATGGAGGAACACCTGACTTCCTATTCAACAATCTCTTCTTCTCTTGGAAAATCACCTTACGAGCTTGCAGCAAGCACAATCCCTAAAGCCCCAACTGTAAACGAACGAGCGAAATCCATGACCGCACAGTTCGAAGCTGACGCAGCTGCACGCTTCAACCTCACTCGAGCGAACAGCCAAACTCCTCAGCAGCTCACAAAACCAGAACCGATATCCAGAATTCGTAGTTATGACAGCATCGCAGCCGGAAACCCTTTCGCCAGTACAAACACGTCTCGCCGCAGTTCCCGTGAACAGCATCCTCCACAAGCGCATAGCAACAATTCTCCATGGAGACCGTACTCTACTTCTCAGCAACAGCAAGTGCCCCTTCAAGCTCCGCAATCGCAGAATCCGTTGGCTGCTCATCCGCCGCAATTCTTTTCAGCTCAGCAACAGCAACGTTTCTCGCCATCCGAAGACGAGAAAAGGCTTTCAAATGTCAGTACGGGATCAAAAACCAAATCTCCACCACCGGTGTCAATGACCACACAAAGAAAGCTGCTGCCCACACAACTAAGCACACATCAGGCCATTCCACCTTCAAGAACGCCTCCTCTGCCCGCTACTCAAGAGCCTGCTCCCACGCGTGCATCTCCTATTGAGAAACAAGGAAATGGAAATGAATGGACCAGCACAACAAATGCACGAAAAGAAAGGCGACAAAGTGCAGGCGAAGCCCTACATTCCCGACCATCAATAGAGCCACGTCGACCCACCACCCAAGAAATGCGAGGAAGGCAGAGTATAGACGGATCCATCGCGCAGCAGGACCGCTCGCTTTCGCAGCAACGAAATCTACGCGGTCGAAACAGCTACGATCATTCCCAAGGCGTAGGATTGGGATTAGGAAAGATGCAAACGAAAGGCTGGAACGTAGGCGTTGGGTACGAAGACGCTCACGCCTATCCCTCTCCTCCCCGCAAACCGGTCCGGAGCTGGACTTTGGATTCTCGTGCTCAGCACCGGGATCGGGGTCAGGAATACGACCATACCTATGGCTCCTCTTCTTCCCAACACTACGAAAACGAAAACAAGGAAAATTCATATAGAGATAGAGATAGAGGGAGGAATGCCGAGTTTGAAAACGAGTCCGAGTACTATGATCCGGCGAACCAAGCGTACCACCAATCCGACGCCCAGCTCTCCTCTGCTCTCCATCAGCAGAACTCTACCGCGGAAATGCTCGTCCTGGATCGCTTCTCTGGTGGCCTGGACTATGGGTATGAGCGCGGAGAGGGCCTGGTTGGTAGTGTCAGGACGAGAAGTGGAGGGATGATGGAGCCGAGGGGTGGGAATAGGGGGAAGGGTGCACTGGTGGCGGAGAGGTGGGGGGTGGATTTGAGTGATGTTCCGGTGGTTTTGAGGAGGGTGGCCGTGGCTGTGGCGGAGTGAATTGTTGGGAAGTAGGAGTTGAGAAATGTTGGGTTTTGAGAGATGAGTCTCAGGCTCTAGATTCGAGCTGTGAGAACAGCAGGATCCGGGAAAGGACGTGGAGAGAGGGAGAAGGGGAAAAGAGAGGGGGAAACTGCATGCATCTAATCTGCATCTCGATACCACCTGGCGTTCATTCATCATCGGAAGGTTCTATTTTTCATTTCATTTTTTCTTTCTTTCAGCATGCATGCATTCCCAGTTCGGAAGGAGATACCTTTACGCACGCATTCACGCATTGGCATTTGGGAGGTTGATATTTGGTTTTTTGGTATTTTTCGGAATCGGATTTTGATGAGGGAGGGAGGGTTGGGAATTCGCTTCGCTTGGCTTGGCTTGGATGCGAACTGGATTGGAGGGAGGGTTGGGCTGGAGGATGTGGATGGATGGATGGATGGATGGGAAATATACGAGACCCACGACCTTATACGAATTGATCATGAATATGAATATGGACATGAATATATATACAGATACCACGCTCATTGTCTGGGCTTTTTCCTTTTTGCTTTTTTGGCTTTTTTTCGGTCGGTGGGGAAAGGGAGGGGGAGGGAAGGGAGGGGAGGGATGGGAGGGATGGGGATGGGAGGGATGGGGATGGGAGGTTGTATATAGTATGGTATGGTATGGTATGGTATAATGCATTTAGTTAGTTAGTTAGTTAGTTAGTATTTATTATTTAATTTGAAATCAACTTTGGTACGGAGTCTATCTTTTTTGGGACATGTGAGACGGAGTAAGTGAAAAATAAAATAAAGATAAAGATAAAGATAAATAGTGGATGGAAGTAAGGTGGAGTGAAGTGAAGTGAAAGGATGTGAGGGAAAGAAAGATACTTACCTAGGTAAATGTGATGTGGATATAGATATAGATATGAAATAGAATAGCTGAATATAAATCATTTATCTATCTAATCAACCAACCAACCAACCAAACCAATCAAACCAAAGACCTAAGCATTTAAAATATGTTTCCAATTTTTCCAATTTTTCCAATTTTCCAATTTTCGAAAAATTATTTATATTATAGATATAGATAGATGAGTGCGTGAGTGTGTAATATGTACATACAGTACGTACTTTACATAACGTCCCATTACTTCTCTTTTCCTCTCTTCTCTTCTCGTTTTCTTTCGCTATCATATTACCGTTCCTCTCAATCAAAATTTCCTCGCTTTCGAATCTCCCCCTCCCATTACTAAAATCATCCTCTCACTCCACCTCCCAACATACAGCTCTATCTCCAACATAGCTTTGAGATTGAATTTTGATCTTGATTTTAATTTTGATTTCGATTTTGATTTTGATTCGTAGGAGGAAGCGCGTCTTTTCTTTTTGGAATTGTTGGGGTTTTATGGGTGGATGGGTGGGTGGATGGTGGGTTTTTATATAGTTTGAAATGATTTCATTTTTGGGGCAGGGGGGAGGGGGGGAAGAAGGAAAGGAGTGAATTATGAGTTGTGAGTTGTGATTATTTAATGTTGGTATCCACACCAAGGATACCGGATCACATGTGATACGGCCCGAAACACCAGAAGTAAGGGTAGGTTTACTTCTATTGTTGATGTCTAAGGAACAAGTCTAGCTAGGGGGGGGAAAGGAGCTTGAAGATATACTCCTTTTGCGCTCGCCCACACTAATCCCAATACGGCTAGCCCGCTCGCTTAACTACCCACGTGACTTCCGTCTATGCTGACCTATGCCAACATTTAATAAATTGTAAATTTGTAGGGTGTTTGTAATAATGTTTGTGTGGTATGTTAATATGGAGGTGGGGTTTTGGGTGAAGTAGGTGAAGTAAATGAGAATATTGTAAGAGTTTAATAAGGATTTATAAGTTTATATTTTGTTAAATTCATATTTTATTTATGAGGGCTTAAGGCGATGTGGAACTGTCCAGAGGTAATGTGAGCAAGATGACACAAGGTGAATGTGTTTTTTAAAGGAGAGTTAGTTGTTAGCGAGAGTGTAGTGGGGTATAAAATACCCTCTTATTACGAAAAGATGCAATAGATCTCAAGAAAGGAGAACGATCCTAGCGATGAAACGGCTGCTGCATTGGGAGGGAATGGTCTTAGATGTCGAAGACTATGTCAGGTCATGTGTAGCATGCCAAAGGAATAAACTAAGGCGGAGTATGACTCAAGGGGAGTTAGCACCTATTCCTGTCCCGGGACGGCCTAGGGGTTCTATTACGTTAGACATAATCACGGACCTGCCTAAGTCGAAGAGATTCGCGGATTTCGCGAGTGAAAAAGACGGACCTACAGCGACCTATAATTCGGAATTAGTAATCGTTTGTAGACTCACGAAGGAAACGGAGTTTATACCTGTACAAAAGGATATGACCTCGGTACAATTCGCTCACGTCTTCTTGAAGCACGTCTTTTCGAAACACGGGATGCCAGATGATATCACGATAGAATGCTTTGATGTGAGGAGTCTAGTAGGGTTTGTATCCAAGATCTAAAGCAATTTAATTAAGTCTATTCTGCTTTCTATTACTCTACTTACAGTTGGATTATTTCGTTTTATATAATTTTGGTATTTAGTTTAATTTGAGAGGTAAAAGAAGCAAAAATATAAGTTATTGCCAAATTATTAATTATTATCAAATGCTTTTTCTTTTTCTTTTTTCTTGTATTTCTTTTGCTAACATTAATAATTTACATCTCACTATATTATATTTTATCTTAGCCTTTTTTACGTACTCACTTCTCTTACTTATCCCCTATAATATATCTACTTGTAATGGACATCCTCAGATTTGTGAGCAATCTCTTCAACCAAGCGGATTGCTTTTTGGGTAGCAGTTAAAGTTCCATAAAATCCAAAAAGGGTGGAGTTTTATATTTGTTAGCGATATTTAGTTTTCTTAGTTAACTACTTGATAAAGGAATGGGAAAATGAGAAAGGAGGTAAGTGAATGGGTGAGTGAATGGATGAGTGAGGTGAGTCAATAAAGTGAATTGAATTAAGTGGGAAGTAAAAGAGTAGGGCAAATAAGTATAAAATGGCAAGTACCAAGTAGTAGTTCGGGGTGAGAAGAGTAGGGTATAAAGGCCTTCCTCAGCACGAAAGGGTGCAGCAGCTCAAAGAGATGAAGGTTGCTACCATATGCTCAACATCTCATCGCCATTCGTCTTTAGTCGACTTTAAGCTTCTATTTCAAACAACAAGAGGAGTAGTATGGCTTCCGGCTTATGTCTAAAAATAAGCTCAAGTCTTACTTTATTTCAATTCACTTTATATATAGCTTGATCGTTAAGCTTTACTTTGAGGCTTAATGTGAATTGAGAAGCAAAAGCTTATAATATTAAAAAAACGAATGGAGCATGTTGTCAATTTCCAATTGTTGTCAAATGTCAACTTTCACTTATCTCGTCCCATCATCACCTTCTCAATATTGACAACAAATATCTCACCAAATCATCCCAGCTTTCTCCCCTTTTATCCTCAACTTCGCTTTCCACTCCCACCATATAATTCGACCAAATCCTCCATCCATATCTGCACCACCTTCGCTCTCTCCTCTCTTCCTTCTATATGCTCGAGTGTCATAGATTTCTGAGTTGTTTCTTACTGATGGATGGAAAAGAGGGTCTTATACCTGTGAGCTCTCTCGTTTACTTAGCTAGTTTCGAGAGGAGAGAAAAAGGAAATTCGGGAGAGTGAGCCATTGAGCGCGTATGCGTATCCATGTGTGGGTATTGAAAAGAGCAGGTGGGGAGAATAAGATCAGGAGTGGAGTGAAGATTTTCGCGTTCACTTTTTCTTTTTTGAAAAAGTAAAATAGAGTTGGAGGTAGAAGCAGAAGTGGAGGTAAAGGGAAAGGTAAAAGTAAGGTGGGGTAAATGAGTTTGGTTAGATGAGTAAGTTTTTGGGGAGAGTGGGTTCAAAAGGAGGAGTGTAAATAGCTACCTTGTCATAACGAATAAGGGCAACTATTTGAGATGCTGTGCGTTTCTATCATATGAGGGACGGTATGGATCGTTTCGAAGATCAGCAAAAGTTCAAGTTTTGCTATGCAATGCGTCACTACTCGATATGTAATTTGATTTTGATATTTAATTAGACCCTTACATTAATGTAAGTATTAAAGGAGGAAAAAGAGTGGCTGTTAAATAGCTAGTCGCTGTGAAGTCCGTTTCTGCTTTGTCTTTCGTCCTACCATCCGTTTCAAGACTTCATAACTTCTCGCCATACTATCGTAGCCGTCGCTCGCTCTCTTCTTGCTCCTCGCTCTTATTTCGTAGCTCAACCAACTAAATCTGCCTCAGCCTCATCCTCCTCCCGCGCTCCTGGGTCTGCAGCCCAAGCAGGCCAGTCTAGTCAAACTTCAAAGTCTGTTAATATGGTGGTCCCCGGTCTAGTAAACCTCTATTATTTTTTCTCGAGGTTTGCTTTTATAGACTTCGAGATTTGGGATTCGAGTAATTCTGTTGAAGATGAAGGGGATATTAGGGGTATTCATTCACCTCAAAAAATGCTTCTTTTCCTACTTGAGGAGGGTGAATAATTGCAGCTTAGGTGGCGTAGATGACTTGTCACGTCATAAAATGAGTAACGAATAGAGATAATTCACTTTAGTTTCATGTTTTATGAAGAGTAGTAAAGTGAATTAACAGAAATGTTTGAGTGTGGCTTGTCAGATGTGGGTAAAGTGTTTGCGAAGGAGTATAAAATCTAATCTTATCAAATAATAATTAGAGATTCAGCAACTAACACAAGATGTCTGCTACCAATCAATGTTGCTTGCAATTGATACTTTTTACATTTTTACAACAGCTTGTCCATAAGCTAAGCAAATGCAAAATCAAAATGTATATAGACCTTATCTATATCTTTTCTTTTGAATTACAATAATTCAATTTATTTTGTTCAATTATTTCATTTGAATATTGCGGCTATCAGATTGGGTTTGCTGTCATTTGTATTACTTGATTTTCGTTTCATAAATTGTAGACGATGAATAGATAATAGGATTTTATAATATATATCTATTGCCTTTCTTCCCTTTTGTATTATAAGAATCTACTGTGAATTCATCTCTCAAATCCAAGAAGCATGTATTTCTAAGCGATATTTATCTCTTAGAAGAACAATCTCTATAATGTGCATTGATAACTGCTTTTCTTATAACGTTGTAGACATAGGTGTCGGTTTCACAGGGGGTGAGCCTATTAAGAGTATAGTCTTTCTATACTCTTGTTCTTATGGTGTTTCAAATAGGTTGTTCATTCTAAGAGGTTCTAGGTGGAAGGAAGCTCTTATGCTTCCCTGACTGCCGAATACGGACTAGTGCCGGCGAATGCCGCCTAGCCCTATTCTGTCCACGTGATTATACCGACAATAGGCATTAAATATTTTTATCATCTAAAGCATAAAGCAAAATTCTGATTATGTTTCTCTATTAATCTAGATAGAATTCTACTTATTTATTTTACTAACGAATATATTTTCTAATAAGCTACCAGACTAGAATGGAAAGCAAGCTTTACATCATTGATTGTTGTATTTTGATTAATGATAGATATTAGAAACCATTTTTGAACATCAGAAAAGTCAAACTCTAATCTCATCTTTCCTAGTTCCGGTTTAGTTTCCGGACACAAGTAGGTGCTGCTTTAACCGGAGCTAAGTGCGTGCATAATTGAGTAGAGCCTGAGCATAGCCTGAATGCCCTGAACATTCTGAGTCCCCCCAAGTGATTCTCGTGCGGATGTCATTTTGGCGCCTTGTGTACCTAGCTGCAGTTTCCTAGCCGAGTTTGTCAGGACACCTGATCTGCTCTCCTTATAAAGATGCCTGCTAGAACTTATTTGGGATCTTAATGAGGACTACCCGCAAAGAACGGAATAACATCGTAGAAAATATTATAACTTTTCTCATATCAAGATGTATTTTTCTTCCACCATAATAGCAAGCGAGAGATTATTCACTATTGTATCTAGAGTGATAGCCCAAAGACATCATTGTACCCCCTCTCATGTAGAGTCTTTGACTTGTCTCTTGTGTGTGCATGTGGTATCAATGGTGGGATGAGGGGTAAGAAGGCAGGGATCGGATCATCATTGTGCCGAGTCCAAGCCACACAATTTGCAGGACATCTTCAGTTCTAACTTCTTGCATTTACATTTCAGTTTGTCAATATTACGCATCGCATTCTAATTCGTTTCTTTACCACTATGTACGCTCCAAATAGCAGAGCTGTTTGTTTGCTACTAGGGATAATTGTGACCCAGGTTCTAGCCCGGTGTTACGACCCCTCGCCAGCATTTCCACTCCCAAAACACCAAGCCTACCAGAATTCTAAGCTATTAAAGAAAAACTTTCAACTCATAGAAAATAAGCTTGAAAAGCTGATTTCAGATTCAAAATTCGATATCTCTTCATATTCGATTGAAATCACAACTTCCGAGGGAACAATATGGGAGAATCACCACACCTCCAAGGAGAAAGATGCCAAAAGGCCAGGGGCTATCGAGGTCACTGGAAACAGTGTATATCGAATGGCTAGCGTTACTAAATGTTTCACAACTCTTGCACTTCTCCAGCAGCATATCGCAGGCAATCTTAGTCTAGATGATACCATTGACATGTATCTGTCGGATCTGGGTGGCAGTATTCCATGGAAAGACATTACGCTCAGGACAATGGCAGCCCAATTGAGTGGCATACCCAGAGACTGTACGACAGCAGCCCTTTCCTCCTTAAGATTCGCTAATGATATAGCTAGCTTGGGGAAATGACGCCCTCTATGTCACTGAAAGTCCGACTGACCTGGGTTTTCCCCCAATACAAGAGACCCAATTACCACCTTGCAACGAATGGCTTGGATCTGATAGGCCATGTTCAAAAGAAGGTACGTGTGTAAATAAGTTCTCTCTCATTATTTGCAGCAACTAAACAAAACCCTCTTTAGATCTCTTCGCATCCCTTGCAAAACAGGAGCCACTGTATTCCCCAAAGCAAAAGTCCACATATTCTAACAACAACTTTGTCCTTCTGGGTCTTGTATTAGAGAATGTCACGGGAATGGGTTATGCAGACTATATAGAGTCATCGATTCTCCAGCCCCTCGGTATGGCCATGAGCTCCTTCACAAAATCTAATGACAGCTTTGCCGTTCTGCCCAAATTGCCGAAAGAAGACAATTATTGGGATGTCGAAGAGGGAGTCGATAGACCGTGAGACCCCACTGCATACCACCAAGTCTGTTTTGCTAATATAAGATTAAGAACTGGTGGACTGTATAGTTCTTCGTCAGATATGTCGAAGTTCATGCGTTACATTCTGAAGCAGTACAATGGACTAACCCCAATACTCAACTGGTTTCAACCAGCCTCATACTCAACAACCATATCATCTTTTTATGGAACTCCCTGGGAGATCTTCCGCACGAATTCTATTTTGCCGTCGACTTCAAGACCTGTGACCTTCGTCACCAAGAGTGGTTCCGTGCCGGGCTACCTGAGCTACATTATCTTACTTCCAGAGTACGACATCGGCATCACGATCTTAACGACAGGAACATCAGCTCTACTCAAAGATAGCATCCGTGAGATCATCACTGTACCATTAGTGAAAGCAGCAGAGCACATTGCCCAGGCGGACTTGGCGGCTCGATATACAGGCACATATCAAGCCCCGCATCTAAATTCGACTCTCGTCATCTCACATTCTGCTACAAAGTCTCTGTATGTGGAATCCTTCATCTCGAACTCGACGGATTTTTTTGCTGCATCGAAGCCGTTTTGGGACGATCCCTCGGATGATTTGAGGGTCCAGCTGGTGCCTACACTGCTTTTCCGGGATGAAGAGAAGAAACAAGGAGAGATTTGGAGAGGATTATTAGTTCCCGAGAAAAGGGACGAGACTCTGATATGGGATGATTTCTGTCTAACGGATGACGATCCGGCACAGTTTGCTGGGAAGCCAGTGTTGGAGGTCGTGATGTGGCATGCTGATGGTGGAGTTGGGCGTGTGGAAGAAGTCGAACTTAGTGCTTTTAGAGTCAAACTAAAGCTTGACCACAATGCAGGTAGACAGGAGGTTGATATACAGGAGGCGAGAGAGACTGTCCAGGAGGATAGTACCAATGGAGCGGGAACGCAACATATTTTCAGTTGGTGACTGAATGGGTTCGCACACGGCGGGTGAAAATGGACGATAGCCTACAGTGTACCTTTGTAGAGTATACAGAATTTAAGGAAATGCTGCTCAGCTCAGAGCTGTTTGAAAGTTGCCAAACTTGACGAAAAGGTCCTCCTAATTTCCACTCATACGGCCCTCTTAAAGTAGATATTATTTTACACATGCTGTATGTAACGAATGTGGCGGCAATGCTTACTTCAGATCATTGAACACATCCGAAAAACAAAAATTTGTGACACAAAGAAATCATGACACGTCTTAGATGTGGCTCACGTGCATACATAATTTGGCATGAGCGAGAAGACGAGTAAAGCTGTTCATTATAATCTCAAACTCGAGGATTACATGAAAATCCTCTTAAGGAATGGGCACGTGCTAATCTTCCTATAATCTCTCCCCATTCATTCTCTAAAAAACCAACCTTTCCCAGCTGGCTTATCCACCTTCAAAGCAGGGCTAGGAGAAGGAATTCGATAGGCTGGGTGGAAGCTATTCAAACTCAGAATCCCCTCGAATAAGCACAAAGAGGTGTGAAAACCTAAGAAACGGCGGTCGGCTAAACTCTTGACGTCGTTGTATGGGTGTTGACTATACAACTTTTTCGTTAGTGAATATTCTCATTCTTCCCAAGGATAAAAGTGTAAACGAAATTTATCCAGTGACCATGTGACTGTGCACCTCACGGATATGCTATAGGTACTCGAAATGTAGAATTATGGAGCAAAATAGATGATAGGTAGCCAATGGAGTGGATAAAACTTACTGCAAACTTCTTCTCTCGGTTCTCTCCGGATTCTCGCATGAGCTGTTGGCTTAATAGCAGGTCCAACTGTCTTTCCAGCTTCAACCCCAGCACATGTAGCTCCGGCTGACTTGGTGCTTCCTCCAGCATAGACTGTTGGGCCAGGCGCAATGTACGTAGCGACAGCAGCGTGGATGTTGATCTTGATTCCAGGATCCGATGCCTTATATGCACCTGGGAACATGACTAGCGATGGACTGGCTGAACCACCTCCAGTAACGGTAAGCTGATCTAAATAATAATTAGCATGAAAAGAAATAAAAAAAGTATGCAGTGGGCGAAGAGCATGTCTTACAGCAGGTCATGTAAAATTGAGCTCCTCCAGTCTGACCAGCGGTATGCAAAGCATTAACTTCGGCTCGGAGAAGATAGTCTCCTGCTTGAATGTCCGATGGGATCAAAACATTCATCCTTCCGCAGCACTTGTTCAAATCCTTAGTACCCCAGTTATCGTCATCTCCGACTCTAGCACTCGCTGGCTATTGATTTAAAAATTAGTAATATTCTTGCCGGAAGAAATCAGTTATATCGTACCGCAGACCAGGTGTCCTCGAAGATCTTGAACCAGCCTGCGGAACCGTCTGCTTTCGAGGCATCCGCAACCTTGGATAGATAGACCATGACTGGCCCATAGTGAGCGCCTCCGATGGCCTCATTGCTGCATGAGCGATCACCGGGTTGCTGATGCATCTCAACCGTAACTGTTTGGCCCGCAGCAACAGTACACTTGCCAGGTATACCGGGACGCCCGTTGCATCGGAAAGCGGAGCTTCCTACATCAGTCACTGGTGAGTTTGAACTGGGTACTCGTGCACAGGTTGACTGGTAAGCCAGAAGTTAGTCAACGATATCATAGACTTGAGGCCGGGCACATATCTGATCCACTCCATTGACCCAGAGTTGTTGGAACAATGCATGGCCGGCAACTTGTCTAGCTGCAAGTGCCACAACAACGGATATAAGAGAAGATCTCATCACGGCGACTTTGACAGGAGGAAGTTGCAAAAGGGAAAATTTCGCCAATCGTGGAGGTACGTACGTGGTAGATGGTTAATATATAGATGGTATCAGTTGGGCAGCCACAGAACGCGAACTGCACTGCCGGCATTCCTATACTCTAGAAGTTGCAATTAATATATCTGCCATTCTTTCCATCCCATGGCCACAATTGTTGGTTGAATTATGTGGTTATAATTTGGATAAGTTCAGTAAACGGTCATATGGCTGCTTCTAAATGCCAAACAAAAAGTATGGTTCGTCCAGGGATGTATCCCTGTTGGGGTGGTAAAAGGCGGGGGACGAATGGGTAAAATGCCGTGCATTTATAAGCAATCCCTCACGTATCCACCATCCACATCAAATCTCTCTCCTCCACCATCCCCACAAATACCATTATGGTAAAAGTCTGGAGTGTTTACCCCAGGTTCGGTCCGTATCAAGCTTCGTTTTTATATTGCTCGGACATGGGTGCCTTGCGCTTAGGGCGTTCAAACCCAACTCTAATCTTCAAATTCAACGACGACAAGACGATATTTTGAAAGCTCAAGCTAACCTCGCTGGAATATTCGGCTTGGCACGATGCTGTCGGGGCTCATTCAAGCTTGATGTGAAAGTCTCATAAGCATCCTCAATCTATTCTTCATGTATTCAATACTTCGCGACCTGGTAGAAAAAGAATTAAAGCTTTGAAGAAGTATCGACAAGAACTTCAAGTTTGTGAGGTAGAAAGGCGATTGAGGGAATTATTTTATAAATGAAATCAATCAACGCTATTCCTCTAGTTTAAATACACGAGACAAGGATTTCTCTGCCTTCAACGCTCTAGCGTTTCCGAAAACAGAGCTCACGAAAGGGTATAATACGCCAGGGCACCAGATCCACCGCAAAGTTCCGTGGCATCGCCAGTGCAAATCATGTTACACGCTGAGTCGCTAAGCAGAGTCGGATTCGCTGCAGCCACGGTCGCACTGTCTCCACAAACTATCAAATATTAGTTTCGTGAGGCTCAATACCCTTGAAATTTGAACTCACAGCATTGCTTGCTATACTCCGTCCCACCTGCGTTGTATCCCAAGGCATAGCATTGACCAAGGCAATACTCAGCCGTCA
Source organism: Mollisiaceae sp. DMI_Dod_QoI (assembly GCA_009613015.1). Lineage (NCBI taxonomy): Eukaryota > Fungi > Ascomycota > Leotiomycetes > Helotiales > Mollisiaceae > Mollisiaceae sp. DMI_Dod_QoI. The sequence continues at coordinate 174,000 of VXCB01000067.1, forward strand.
TCGAGGTCAATGATTCGATCTCAGTACCACTGGTACCCACATCTCGATTCCCATCAACATCAGAGAAGCAGCCTTGGTATGTCCAAGACTCGCTGAAGCCCGTCTTTTTGATGCTTGCTACCGGTGCTGCGACTGGAGGGGATGTAGAGTAAATGCTTAGTAGATTAGGGCCGCCGCAGATCTCAGCTGTGTTACCGGAGCATGTCATTGCACAATTTGTATCGGCTGAGGCTAGAACGCCACCATTCTCAATATAATTGTCGCAGAAGCATTGCGAGCTGTATTCTAAGCCGGCTATTGGATAGTTCAAGCTGGAGCAGGTTGCGATGCATGCTTCGATTGTGTTTGTTGTAGAGTCGGGTTGTTGATTTGCGAGGATACGACCATTGGCACCGTCGACCCAGCAGCCGCTGTATGACCAGCCTGTCGGGAGACCTACAGGAGCAGGAGAAGAAGGTGTAGGTGTTGAAGTTAATGTTGATGTTGTTAAAGTAGTCGAGGTTGTTGTGCTAACGGGAACAGAAGTTGAAGGAAGAGACAAAGTTCCGTTGGCATTGATGTATTCGTACATCGAGAGTCTTGAGTTGCCACCACATATCTCATTAGTATTTCCGTCGCATGTCCACGTGCATCCAGCGTTGCCATCGGAGGCAACGGTGCCTCCGTTCGAAAACTCGTTCCCACAATGGCATTCGTTATGGTATTCCATTCCGGCGTACACAAACCCGGCGGCTTGGCAACTTGCAAGGCATAGCTCAATAGTCAACAAACCACTGTACTGCCCCACTGTGGTCAACGTTCTCTGGTATGCCTGATCAGTGTAGCAGCCAAGATATGCCCAGGCCGGACCGGCAGCATAAACATCCAGCCTGTTTGGTCCACCACAAGTCTCTCCTGGATTTCCAGCGCAAGGCTTATTGCATTCCGCAGAGCCATCATACGCTTGTCCTTGGTTGTTGTTGACGCTATTGTCGCAATAACACTCATCGCCATACTCGACTCCTGCAATTGTGTACCCCGCATTGGTGCAACCAGTGATACACTTCTCCACGGTCAGAGAAGGAATATTCAATTCGTGTGTGAGTGCCCGAGCTCCGACATTGTCGGTATAACAACCAAGTGTCGCCCATGCTGTTGGCAAAGCAATGGTTGTTACCGGAGTGATGGTACTCGTAGGCACGACAGAAGATACCGGTGTGGCGCCGCCATAACTATACAAGTTCATCGCACCTGGTCCACCACAGTACTCGCTCGAATTACCGTTGCACGCCATGTTGCAATTTGACAAATCTGAATAAGGCCCTCCATTAATGTAGGTATTATCGCAGTAGCATTGACCAGCATACTCAACGCCAGCAAGGCTGTAACCCGCAGAATGGCAGGCATCAACGCATAATGCAACTGTCATGGCTGATGACCCGCCAGTCGTAGCAACTGTATTGGCAAGAGTACGAGCACCGACGGAGTCCGAATAGCAGCCTTCCGAGACCCAGCCATCTGCTCCAGGGTTTGTCGAGACAGCCACGGGAGGTGGCGCAGGAGTTGCTCCAACGAGATAGTATAGGTTCATTCGATTGGGACCACCGCATGCTTCTGTGGGAGTTTTGGTACACGGCATATAGCAATCGGTTTCTGGTTCTTGCGTAGCAATGGGGTTGACATAGTCTCCACAATCTGATTTTAATGTCAGCGGGAAATGGTAGGGAGGTAAAGACACAACTTACAACATTGTCCGCTATATTCCACACCAGCAAAGATGTGACCGAGTTGGATGCATTGATAGACGCAGTTGTCATCATCAACGTGTTCTCCAAAATGCCCTTCAATTGCAAGCGTCCGGGATGATTGACTGTCCCTGTATCGAATGTGTAAGAAGAAGCCAGCATCGAGTTGAAGTAACATACGAGTAGCAGCCCATGTATGCCCATCCGTCGAAATCGGGAGGGTTCAAAGGTTGAGGAAGACTTGTTCCTTGTCGGGGCTGCACACTGAGTGCCTCCACGCCATTGACCTGGATAATCTCAGTTTGGTTCTTGGAAAGGTATCACCAAACACTCACCAAGACAAGCGACAGCGGCAGAACCGTATTTCGAAGATTCGAAGGTAACATTGTAACGGCAATATCTGCTGCAGTACCAAGATGTGGTGCAAAAGGAGAGATTATGTGGGAGTACCAAACCATGGAACTGGTAATAAGCTGCCATCCTTAAGGAAACTCATGATGCCAACCAGCTGGTCGACACGGAAAGCCCCGTTTGGGCTGGACTCCCAGCTGACTTCTCACGGCCCTGCTACGTTTATTGTCGGCGCTCTTGAAGACAAATGCAGATATAGAAGCCGAGCCTCGGCGATGTGGCGTATTGAAATTTCTGGAAGGGTCATTGTCGGCAAGACTACTAGGGGAAATGGAGCTTAGCGGCGTGAGCTGGCTTGCATGTGGGGATATAAGCATGATTCAGCCCCACGACCCGGTGATCCAGTCAGATATTCGCGGTACCTGCACGGGACGTGGGTGCAGGGTGCAAAACTCTATCGTGTGTGCGGCTGGAAACCAGCGTGGCACAGCTCGGAGAATGGGATGTTTTCAGGCTTGCTACTTTTGTAACAAGCTATCTATGATAATACCAAAATTGAATCAATCTAGTGTTGATGGAGTGGGAGAGTTTTTGACCGCACTTCATTGTTCTAGAATGCCGGCCGATCAAAGCTACGGGATGTCGCCAAAAATGACAAGTCTGCTGCATCTGATCGGATCTCAGTACCAAATTGACCGCAGTGTAACCTCAAGGTCCGTGATCCCTGCGTGAACAATTCCAGCATCCCGGCCGTCCCGAGCCGAACCCTAGGCAGCTGGTAAGTAGAAAATATGGAAATCAAGCTGCTGCGCAAAATGTTCTCATCACTAAAAAAAAATATCAAACAATAGATTTACGCCGCAAATAATCCCAGTTCTGGTGATCTTACACTCTACATGATAAGGTTAGTTTTCAGATAAGTTTAAAAAGAGGCATTCAGCTTCACTTGCTTGTGCACCTCGAATACTCGTCATAACAATCCATATTTCCAAGATTAACTTTATAATAGTATCAAGCGCTTTGCATTTGAATTGTATTTTAGATTGGCACAATCGGGTTCCTCAGCTAATCCAGATAACCTCAATTACGGCAAATTCCTCCCGCCTCCAGCCGCTTTATCACCCGCCAATACGCCTTGTCCTCAAAAAGCTCTAGATTTGCCACTTGCAAACAAAAAATCAACCCGCCAGGGCCGTTCTCTATCAATGCTAGTGCCGAGCTTGTGCGGCACGAGAAAGTTTAGCAAATAAAACATCTCCCCTTATCCCCCAAGGCGCGAGGCAGCAGCTGAGCAGCGCTCTACTTTGCCTTCTTTCGAGATGCCAATGTCGCTTGCACCACACAAACACCATCAAATATTGCTTCTTTAAAAGACAATAGCTTGCTAGAGCTAAGCCTCAAAGACATGCCTGCAAGCCTTCCTCTCAAAATTGACCTTTTCAGCAGTCATGCCCAAAGCATAGGCCGATCAAAAGATGTTCCACGTGTGAACCTCACGCTCGACGAGGTAACTTCAAAGCATCTAGTATGAGGACTTCCTCCAATGCAAAGGGTACTCGCATTTCAGAACTGGTATACTCCAACACATATATTTACAAAAACACTAACATCCCACACCTCATACCTATAGCTTGCTATTAATAAACTTCAACGCCTGCTGCCCATACTTATTCCCATACTGCTGATGCGCATTCTTATCATTCCCATTACAACAATACGGATCCGCCGAGTCGCAATAACTCTGCACCTTATCTGCAGACGGACACCTGAAGCCCTTCGGTCTCGGAGCGAACTATTTCCTCATCAATTTCTCCACCTCTCAAACTCCATCAAAACGAGAAACACAAAGAATTTGGGATCGAAGAGAGAGTGACGACTTACACCCGAAGCTTGACACGATCCAACGTTATACGGCAGTCCGGCAATATGTCTCGGATCACCCATCAGAATGACCGCCTTCGTCATCTTGAGCGCTGCGTCCGAAAGGCCGACTTTATTATCATCTCCTCCGCAGACAGCATTATCCATGATCTGGCCTCCCTACACAAATCCGCATCAACACTCACCTCATGATCTTCTTCCCTCTTGCATCACCATCATGCCTTAACCTCAAACTCAGACAAGATAGGGAAATTCGAGCACCAACCTGCGAATACCCCACTAGTACCAGCTCCGTATCAGGACACTTCGCATTATACGCATTAACCGTCTTCACCACCGCCGCCGTTCCCTGCTGCGCTGAATTTGTATAGCTGACTCCTCCACAATTACTTTGTCCGCCGCATGCGGGATACACGATCGCTTCTGCTGTTGCGCCGGAATGGGCGCCGGTAACGAGCTTCACGACGGTGCCTGCTGTGCCATAGCCCGCCGGAGCGGTCGTCTCGCGAGCACCAAAGACGTGGATCTTGGGGCAGGAGCCGGATTGACGAGCATCAAGGTCCAGTGGCGATGCGAGTGCGTGGGCTGCGAGGAAGAGGGTTGCGGTTTTGAAGAACATTGTGAACTGTGTGCCAGAAAAGACAAGGTAGAAGTGAAGTAGAGCTTGACCAAAGCTTAGACTACGAAGTTCCACCTCGCTATGGACTTTGGGAGCTATATACTTCGTGAGTAGTGGGGTTGTGAAACCTCGCGTTCATCTAAGCTTCTAACCTGGCGCAAACCAAACGATTGAAAACTTTATTTCTACCGAGGTCTAGATTGTTTGATGGCCTGCATAGCGAGACAAGTACCGTGAGCTAGGCGTCAGACAAACCAATCAAGGAGCTGATTCGAGTGAAAACAGTTTCAGGCAAATGGTCTCGGTAGTTTTCCATTTCCCACCCATACTTTTTGCTTATATCCAGCCGATACTTTTAATGGAGCGGTCGAAGCCTGGGGTGATATATTCGAAGGAATATAATCACTCTAGGTTTGACATATATCCCCGTTCGCTATAATCCAGAATTGCAACCTCAGGCGCTTTGGATGACGCAAGTAGTCAGCAAAACACGGAGATGCACTCTCGAACATGCGCTCTCATGAAGAGAATGAAATGCGAGAACTAGTTTTAATAGCTTAAATAACCAATATACAATTATCACAGTGTGCTGCTCCTCACAAATTCTCAGCTTGAGAGATATTCTTCTTCTCTCCATTATCAGAAGCACTCTCCAAATCCCTCCTCGGCTTATTATCGACATTTACCTTCCTCGTCCAGCCATCCAAAGCCTTAGCTTTAAAGATGTTCAAGTAGATCGGGAATGTCCAAGCAATAACAAAACCAATAAGTGGAATGAAGAAAGCACGCTGAGTATTCCCACCAAGAGCATCGGCGACAACTCCAAGAACAGGTGGGAAGAGAGCACCTCCTGACACGGCAGCAACAATAAAACTGGCACCACGCTTGCTATGTCTCCCAAGACCACGAAGGGATAGTGTGAAGATCAATGGGAAGACACAAGACTCGAAGAAGAGCACAAGTGAGATAGCGGCGATACCAGCATTACCAGTCAGGCCCATGACAAGGCAGGCGAAGAGAACAACTCCTGACAGGAACGCCATCAGCACGTAACGTGGCTTGACGAATTTGAGAAGACCGCTTGCAATAAATCGACCGATGGCGAAACAACCTTGTGCGACAGCGAGGAGGTTCGAACCAGTCGCGTGAGAAGTGCCAGGTCGAACCCAAGTGACGTAGTTGATGAAGTATCCTGCATAGGCAACCTGAGCACCAACATAACAGAATTGGGCAAGTACACCATAGAAGAGAGTGTACTGCTTGCGTAGAGGCTTGTCTTCGAATTCAGTATCGTCTGCTGCCTGTTCGGCTTGGTTTGCCATATCCGCGTCGGTCACCTCGGGGAGTGGGACGAAGAAAAAAACAACTGCTAGGAAGAAGACAAAGATTGCGATTCCAAGGTAGACCCATTGTACGGAGGTGAGAGATTTGTCGTTTACATTCTTGAAGATCACCTGCGAGGCCAGAACGGGTGCTACGACAGTGCCAATAGCCTGGAATGATTGAGCAAGTGTGAGGCGTAATTCTGAATATCGAGGAGGACCGCAAGTTGCGATGAAAGGGTTGGCTGCTGTTTCGAGTGTTGAGAGACCACTTCCAACAATGAACATACTGCCGCAGAATCCACCAAAGCTAAGGAGTTAATAGAGGAACGTTGGAGGAGGGCAGTCATATCTTACGATCTCTTAACTCCGGACGGCCAAAACATCAATGCTCCAACACCATATACGCAAAGTCCAAAGATGAAGGCCCATCTGTAACCGAATCGACGAACAATCCATCCCGAGTATGTGAGAGGACCGATAAAATATGCTCCAAAGTATGCAGCTTGCAGGCCACCTGACATGCCTTGACTAACGTTCAGGACACTCTGGAAGTGCGCGTTCAAGACATCAAGAAGACCGTAGGCAAATCCCCACATGAAGAAAAGGATTGTGACCAAGGAGACTGGTAGAATAGACTGTCGTGTAGTAATCTCTCCAGCACCCGTGACTGCATAGTCATCAATGGGCTTGCGCTTGGGGTGATTGGTGATAGCCTTCGTAGCTGTGGCATGAAAGCCCTTGCGCTTGCCCTGAATACCCTCCATGCTGACAGAAAACGGCCGTAATGAAATGAGAGGCTGAATGGCTGAGCTATTGGACTCAAAGACAGAAAGAAAACGAGATCTGTGAAAATAGAACGAAGAGCAGCGGTATGAAAAAAGGGAAGACGTCAACGACTTCGTTGCAAAATCATATACTTAAAATCCCAGAGTCCCGCCATCCACACTATCGATGAGGACTAAGAGTCTCCATCATCCCCAATCAAGTCTCGATCATAAATCCCGGTTCCAGGTATCATTTGTCCAAACATCACCATTCCCCACACTTCCAACTCTTGTAACCAGACGATGCTCCAACCATCTGCGCCAATATGTGCCAATTCTTTCGCTCGTGCCGCGAAGTAGAGCCGCCTAGTCTTCGAGTAGAGCCGCGTGCTTGATGTGGAGACCCCAAGCAGGTTTGCTCCAACCCCAAGATGCGCTTCTGCAAGCTCCATTCTTAGGGGCGTAGCATAGAATTCGCGAAGAATGGCTGTAGAGGGAGTATTCGTACTATTGCCCTTGGATCATTGCGTCAAGTCGAGATAGTCGTCGGCCTTTTGTCTTCTTGGTTCGGTTGCACTGCTCGCTCCTAGCATGCTTTTGAGGCATGGCAGAAGTTGCCAAGTGCGCGACGCGATACCATTGAGATAGATGTAGCGAAGAATACTCCATTGCGGTATTTGTTGTGCTGTCCTTCGAGAATAATGTGAAGATGTGCGAAGACGAAGGTGTGGAGATATTGCGATGGAAGTGGGCATTAGACCCACTTGGCAGTCGCGAGTCAGGCCTGGGGTTCTTAGTTTAGGGGCGGAGCACCCCAAATGCCCTGCAAGACTCCCTAGAGCTAGAGTAACTACAAGATATGCGCAACGTTGGTCCCAGCCGGCAAGGCCTGATCTCATGCTAAAACCAACAGTCTCAACACCTAGTTACCTTTATGGCCGGTCAGCTGATATAGGAAAGAATAATTACAAATTCGTACATAACATCTCACAAGAACAACCTTTTGTCCTTGCTGAGCCCGTTACTTGGCTGCGTGAGGTGCTGGCTTATGCTCGACATTTCTGATCACAAACCCCACCAAGGCCATAGTAGGTGTTAGGTTAGAGGCGGGGTTGCACGACCTCGAGGCAGACTTCGGATATCATGCTTTTGTTTAAGGCGAGGAGGGGACTACGTGGGATTTACTGAGATCGCGGAAACAATCTTGGTAGACGAAGCCGCCTGTTGAAGATGTGGTGGCAGTTGAGGTGCTGGATGTGCTAGTCAACGTACCATAGCCCGACATTTGTGCGTAGTATTCTACTCTAGTTCTGTATATCGCAGTCTAAACGAGCATTTAACATATCCCTGAAGGGTCCACCAAGTAACTTCAACACAATATCCACGTCCGGTTGTTCCGGCACTTCACCCATAACCGTCTTTGCGATCCCCTCACTATCCCACCATCCCTTGGCTCCTCCTTTCCTCTTCCCTTCTTCATCCTTGAATTGAATGTCCTTCCCTCTCCGAACTGGTCCTTCGGGAGTACCAGGTGTGATGAGCGTTTCATCAAGAAGTCCATGCCATCGAGCGAGATATACTCCTGGACCATACATAGTCGTCGATTTGTTGTCGAGAACAGATTGAGCTCTTTGCATGGAGATTTTTCGAAGAGAGGCTAGATATTTCGAATGCTCATCCAGCACGCCAATCATCTTTGATTTCTGGTCTTCGGGCAGGGAGGAAAACAGGTTCGTGATCTGATCTGTCATAGAACCTGCTGCTCCAGCTTTATTTCCACCACTCGAATCCTTCGTTCGGAATGTCTGGATGGCTTCCTTGCAGTACTCTCTAAAAGTTGAGGACACCTCAGGACAGTTCTTGGCAACTTGATGTAAGAAACGAAGACAGGAAGGAAGATGAGTTCGGAACAAAGTGACGAAATCTTCAACAGAAGGTGCTTTGCCACGAGGGCTGCCACTTCCAGATTTAGGTCTAACAGTCTTGATCATATCCTCCAGGAAGTTTTGCAGGTCTCCAAGTCCAGCACTGAGATCGACTCCATTGTGGATGGATCGAATGAGAGGATCATAGACGGCGACTACATCGCGAATAGATTGCGTGAGGTTGTCGGGATATTGATGGCAGAGAATTCGAATGAGTTCTTTGCGATCTCTGATCGAGAGTTTCGCAGAGTAATACTCTAGCGCCTGAACATGTTGTGATTCGGAGAGTGTTGTAGACGGCGCGTAACTGGTGGTCTCGAAGATAACTTTCACGACCGACTTAGACTGCTCAATGCTGATAGAGCGTACCTTCTCATGCTCTTCGCGTCCGGCCTGGACATGTGTCTCTATGGCATCCAAATGTTCTCTACTAGGTCCGTCCTTGGCCTTCTCAATTTTCGCTGCAGTATCCTTGAAGTCGGAGTTGTCCCAGGTCAATACCGTTGAGATAATTCTGTGATGCCTTAGCTTGTATCTTAGCAATGCCCATACTTCATACATACTGTTGCATTAAGTTCATTCCATCGTCCGCATTGTTGCTCAACCCTATCCAATTGGTGAATGCTGTTACACTTAACTTGGTCAAGATTAATTTCACCATCCCATTGATCATAGTTGCTGCATTGCCGACGCGAAGTGTCTGTTTGATTGCCATGTATGGGACCAATTTGTTCACATTGCTGAGAAGGCGTAGCAGATATTGTCCATCAGGAGACAGCACGAACACATGATGCACGAACGATGCTGTACTGTATTGTTCCATTAGCATGCTTGAAGTCTAAACGTCACGTGAATTTCCTCCCTAATACTCACATGAGAAGAATGTGCTCAATGGCAGCCTGTACGAGAGGAGAAGTATCTTCCAACTTCTCAGACTTGGCTACACCATCATACAACTCATCAATCAGGTCTCCATACACAAGTTCATAAGCAGCTCTATCCCAAGCTCGCTTGAGATCCTCGGCTTTGGACCGGTCATACTTGACATCGGCGATCTTGTCCGGTGCTTCTGGACATCCGCCCAAGCATCCTCTTGCACAATTTTCTATCACAACAGACGATGCGGTGGAAAGTGTTTTTCTCGTTCCCATGGTACCCTTATCATAGCTTTCTGACAATCCTGGCTCGCTCAAATTCGCGATCAAATTTCCGATTCGGTCTTGCCAGAACTCTGGTGGTAATGTCTTGATCCCTGGTAGCTTCACAGCGATAGAGTTGAACATATCCTGCATCAGCGGCGACGAAGACTGGCTAATTTCTCCTTTAGAGAAAGGTTTTCCATAATTTCGGATCGCGTCCGGCCATTTGAAGCCTTCGATCTCAGAATATATCTGATGATGTGTGAGGATATCGAAAAGCGCGTGCGCTTGATCGGGCGAGAGAGTGGAGGAAGACATCACTATCACGTATCTCGTGTCCTCCAGGATGATACGTTGGGTTTATGAAGCTCTTGCTCGCATTTGCATGTCCTGTGCATATTGTGAGTATTGTATCGGTATCTGAGATTTTGATTATGAAATTGCACAGTGATATGTGTCCACGGTGATTGGGATATTCATATCCTCGCAAGAGCTCTTTGATGCCTTGGCGCTAGCCAATACAGGAGTTTTGAGCAAGGAGAGACCAAATATATGGATGGATGAGGTTGCGACTCGCGAGATTGAGATGCGTCATCTGTTTCACCGACAAACGAAAATAGTTTTCGGACACTCACCTATTGATTGATCAACATCGCAAAAGCCATCGGCGTTGTTCGCAGGGATTTATCTATCGAAGTGCAACATGAAGGGTAGAGCTTCTCCAAATTAGCCTCAGAGAAGATTATCAGGGTCGGCTCCGCTTGCGCTTGCGCCACCGCCAAGTATCTTCAAACGTCATCAGTACCCGAGTACCAAGGTATTAGGTTGCGTTGTTGGGCTGAATCACGTGCTTCCGCGTACTTACCTACCTAATTATGTACCTAGGCAGGAACATTACTACTAACCCAAGGCCCCTTAATCCCATTTTCTCGAGCCAAAATGTTATATAAACGAGTCATATTTTCCATTTCACGTGATAATACCCCTCCTCGTTTAAGTGCACCTCTCTTATTCTTGAAGTCATTATTATTCTATTGTTTATAATTTATAAACAATAGTTAATTGTTAAATCTATAAAACATTTTCAAAGTAAAGTATAAATTGCGATCACGCTAAATAGCATGGGTTCACCTGGCTTTCATTGTTTGAAGTGAGAAGTTGTGTGAAGAAATGTCTTCTACATGAACTTTTAAACAATGAACATATGACAAGTGTTGATCGATGGAAAAAGGTGTGGCTAAAAGTCGTTAAGGAGAACTCGATTTGTACTGTACTACCAAAATATTTTGCTAAAAACCGTACCGCTACGAATCGGTTGCTTCCTGAAGCGCTCGAATCATCCAGAAATCTTCCGTAGCTTCATAATCTGTTATCCAACTCCATGGCACAAGAAAGAATCCTCCATCACTGTAGTAATCATCCGACCCATACGAATTCTGGCATATCACTGAGTACTTGTTGTAGCCAATGGCCAAGACAGCGTGGCTCCCCCAGTACCGGCTCGCCGGTGCTTTATGTCTGGATGGTAGGGTGGTAAGTGACCATTTCTCGCCCTTTGTGGTCTAAACTTTAGCGAACTAAGTATCTTAACTGTATACCAAATTGAATTGGATGGCCCTCACTAATAGCTGCCCGCAGTTTGTCCATCACCAATTTCCCTTCATCATCTTTCTGCTTCATCGCTTCGGCTTCATTGGTTTTCTCGAGCTCCTTCAGTTTCTCCTTCTCTTCTGGTGAACGCTTCACGTCTAATACCAAATGAAGGCCCGCGAAGGATTGATAGCTGGTGGTATTCTTTCTTTTGCGGATGCTCGGGCCTTGCCAAACTCATAAGCATGCAGTGCGGCGGCAGCATTGGCGACGCAGGACTTTAAAAGCGTGCCCTGGTTATATATACACGTCCAATACTCATGGTAAGCCGAGTTCTCGCGAAGATTCTCAGAGTCTTTGAGACGGGTACCGCTTCCAGGTTCGTAGCAAATGTCTGCACTGTCGTAAGGGTCCGGCTTGAAGCCCTTCTGCTCAAAAAGGTGCCTAACGAAGCTTTCAGCGTCTGTCATAATCGTAGATGAATTGAAACCGTGTTGACTTCAAAGGTACGATCACTTGCTAAAACTACCAAAGGAATAATTCTGTCGGGCTCTTGATGGACGATATTGAGGTGCTCGTCCCCCCCCTTTTTCTTAGAGGTGATGTTGAAGCCGAGAGGCGCCTGGAAAGCTCTAAAGCTCAGCAACATAGCCTATCAGGATTATTAGAACTTCATATTGCAAACCACTACAATAGAAAAACAGCGCCAGAATCCCCTATAGCCAATCTCTACCTAGGAAGCTACATGCTCAAACAAGCTTGCATGTTCTGGCTTGATCATGAGTTGTACTTTGGCCGTGCTGTCCATCTCCCAATGCGCATAGATTTCAGCTGAGAAGCCAAATAATGCTTCGTGCATAAGTAATACTATCCTAGGATCGGGGTAGACGTCCAATGGAGTTCGACTAGGGGCATCAGCGGTGTGCATAAACAAATGGCTCTCGTATCACTTTGCACAGCTGGGATGCAAGTCTATATCTAATAGCAGGCAAGCACAAAGTTCCTGCACGAATCTAATTCAGCTGAATCAATTGCAAAAAAGGAAGGGTTCATCAACCAATAAAATCATTGCCGACTTCTTGACTGCTAGGGCTGGGCGTCTGAGTGAATATGTGACAGAATACAAAAAGAGCCTTGCGCAGGCGTGCTATCCGGCGACCAGCTAGGCTATACAAGTGACCTTTGGTCATTTTTACTAGACAGCAAGGCCCAAACTACCGCTTCAATTCTCCTCGAAGTTTTCTGCCTTCAATGCAGAACCGACAAGTTGCTATCAATTAGTCGTATAATTATAGGAGCTTGAAGCACAAATGTAAGTCTGTGGTCCGGAGCGCAACTGCATGACTGAAACGATCCTGCTTGGAAGCGAGTAGATAATGCTGCTGTGGCTTGACTTGAAACGTTGATCTGCGTTCAGGTGTAGCAAATCGTGATTATTGAGGACTGCGCTGCAGCACGTCAACAACCGCACCGCTGTATATGGATGCGCCACCTACACTAACTCCGCTCTACAAGGGAAGGATCGAGATCTCTTTGCACGAGAACATAGACGTTGTTTACTCTGCATATGCAAAAATTCTTTTCAGATAAGAAATGTCTCCACTAATTCTGGTCCAAGGATGTAGCACTCGTCGCAAGATAAAACCCTTAATAGGCAACACGATATAGTGATGAGCACGTGAGACGCAGCCAAGAATTCACAATGATGCCTTGACAGAATGCGATATGTCTCCCTCATATGGCTTGTTTACTCGGCAGATGCAAAAAGATTTTCAGCTCAAAGGTGTCCTTGTTAGTTCTAGCTAAGGATGCAGCACTCGCCGTAAGATAAACCCCTCACTATGCGATACGGTATAGCAGTAAGCATGTGAAAAGTCAGTAGGAAGACCAATTCAAGATGATTGATGGACACGTCTTGTATCTTGATAGTATGTGATGTACCTTCCTCACGTGGCTTGCGTCATGAAAGTAATTGGTGAACTAGCTGTGGGATTTCAACTCTTATCGTCTTTGGTAGTTATGATGGATGCAAGGGAAGAGAAATATCTATAACTGTAGACGAAAGCACTTCTCTGTAGGATTTTCTGGCATAAGTCTGCCACACAAAACTATTTCACTACAGCCATTCACCAGATTCATTCATCAAGTTTCAGAATGACTGACATTACACTGCCAGACGCTCCGGAGATTGATGAAAGCTGGCCTAACGATCCTATTGAGATTCCAGGCCGCGATGACGAGGCCGAAGGTTTTGGTGCGGTACGGCCGATGACCTTCCTGACACCCATTGCTGGTGGCAAGCAGGTCGACCCGAGAACTCTCAAAGGCTCTTTCTTCTTCATGGATGTCGAGCAAAAGAAGAGGCCGGGGGCAAAGGGTGATCCTTCCGCGCTAGGCTCCTTCAACGCTCTGGCATACGACCCCCTCTAGACTAGCAGGGAGAAGCCCGAGCAAGTAGCTGAACGATTCAAACAGAATCCTCCTTACATCAAGACGTTGACAGACTCCGAGACAAACAACTCTAGTAAGGCTGAGATATTCTATGTCTACGCCATAAGAGTTGGAATCCAAGATAAAGTATTTATACTTGCAAAAACACCTAGTGTGAGACAAACAATCTCGGTTCTGGTAAAGTAGTTATAAGCGAGGGGAGAACTATAATTCACTCTTTCACCTAATTAGAAAATGTATTCAATTTGCTGCAACTAAAACTTATCTATAACTCAAAAAGATGTTCACCTACACCTTCGGGACGAACTGTCTATATAAGGATAACTTCTCACACCGCTTAACTACAGCCATGCTCATAGGCCAATAAAAGCGAACACAGAAGAGTGCAGGCTGGATAAGGACAAATTGTACGTTCCTATAGCAGTACTTTGCACACTTTTATCTATCTAATTCCCGAACAAACAATAAACAAGATTTTATCCGAATCTGGGCAGTGCGACTCTGCTATATACTAAATTATTATTATTGCTATCATCGTTTATTTTGTTGTTATTTATACTTATCCTATATTCAAATGACAATATACCCCAGCCACAAGACATATATCTCTTACTAAATTAACAACTAGTTGCATGCAGAAGATTCAAAGTCTGGGCTTGACTCCTAATCTTCCTTATTAACTAAATCTTTAGAGATTGCTAGGCTACAATTGTACCTATGCTGAAGATATTAAAGAAGACCTTCAACTTCGCCAGTTATTCCTTTTATACTTTTTGAGCATATCGAAATCTTTCATACTATTTAATTTCAAAAACGCCCAAAGCCAATTCACTCTTTCTTTAACCACTCACTTTCATAATACAAAAAGCATGAAATAGAATCAAATCTCAATTGCAGTCTTATACAAGCTGCCAACTCTCAACCTTCTGCCTACCAAGAATACCAGAAAAAATCATGCACAAATTGCAAATTTCCAGCCTTTTTTCTATGTCTACTCTTTACTTATACAAAGCAAAATAAGCTTTGAGGTTCTATTTATACCCTTCACCCTTTCTCTCTTCCTTCTTCCCAATTCTCTTTCACTATTCTACTTTGCTTTGCTCAGCTCCATACACTCCATAAATCTCCCTCAACAGTAATATTCACTCACTCAATACATTATGCACCTTATTCCCCTTCTCTTCCCTCTCCCTTTTTATCTTTCCTCTCTCCACTTCTTCACCTTTCACCCTCAACAATTTACCTAAATCCTACTCCCAACTCCCAACTCCTAAATCTCAAATCGAGGTATGAAACTATCTAACCTTGAATATAGATCTCCTTTAAACAAGGTAAATACGAGGATGACGACGGCTTTCCCGACCTTAAAACCTTCTTATACAATCACAAAGAGATCAAGAAACAAACCCTTGACGGCGCTAGCAAGCACGGCGACGGCTCCACACCCATGATGCGCCCATCCAGATATAAGATTTGGGGCAAAGTTAAAAAACTCCTCGACCACACGTTAGCCCCACACCAACCATGTGGGCGCAATTCTTCAACGAGTGCGGCGACCCGATCTACCACAGCACAATCGCGAAAGAGCTCGGCGAAGACATAAACAAACTCGTGGCAGAAGCACTAGGACGATACCGCGAGTCCAGGACTAGCGAGGACCTGGAGAGGATCATCGGCAAAACCATATCAACCAACACGGGCCAATTCCAACCAAAGATCAAATCAGAACCGGCCGAGAGTAGCTACGCGTCACACGCCATCCCACCCAAATCGACTACGAATTCTGGAACTTTCTTAGAAGTGAGTCGATATCAAGGTCAAAAGTCAAGAGCTAACATGAAGCCTTAATTGTAGACTGGAATTGCTTTAGGAATTTGTTTGGAGTTTGGATATCCTCAATAACTTCACTATCATTCATTAAAGCAAGAAATCGGTTTGTGTATCTCTTTTCGTGAGATATTTTGCTGTTGAACATAATGCGACTACCATCCCTACTATTATCTCTTCTATTCAAACTCCCCTTTATATACTTTAAAAGTCCACACTATCCAAGGCTGCAACTATAATATTACCCAACCAACATTACAAATAAACACCTCTAATTGAATCAATATAATACACTATTGCAAATCTACAACCATATAATATCGTGATGTTTCTGGGGGAAAGCTATGGATTTGCAAGCCTCCTTCAAAACTCCATTTTATACCCCATACTATTACCCCACACTATTCACTCCTCAAACCCCTTAAACTAAAAAAAGTTTAAGAAACATAAAAGCACTTTTAGAAACAACCTTCATATACAGTGCCATATTAATATAAATGCCTCTTTTCTCATCTCACTCACTCACTTATTCACCTATTCTTGCCCTGCCCTCTCCACCCTTTGGAGCTAGAAAACCTAAGATTCACTTCTAAAACCCGCAAGCAACAACCACAACCTCAACTACACCCGCCATATATAAACACTCCTTTCCCGCCCGCCCCATTATACCAATACTCCAACAAAGGGCACCGAAGATAGCAAAAAAAGTTACCACTTCCAGACTACCCCACCCCCTTTATCCTTTCATCTTCTCTTGCAAATGTATCACACCCTTAATTTTTAATCCATCACAAACAAAACAAAACAATATCGTACCTCACTTTCGACTTATCTTCCTTTGCCTTCCGTCAAAGCATGCCCATCGTCAATTCATTCACACACACTCGTCTCAATTCTCTAATATTTATTCCAAGACATATACCCATACACCCATGCATATATAAGCAAACACTATAATAGAAATGTGAATAAACCTAGCATAAAAGATTCTACCCCTTTTATTTACCCATTCTTTTTTAATGAAAAATAAAGCAGTTAGGGTTGAAAAAACGGAAATGGCCTCGACCGTAGTTTGTGGATGTTGGTGATAATAGATAGGAGTTAAGGTAAAGGGGCTATATATATACCTCCGCACTTTTAACTTTACCTACTCTACTCGCTCACTTATGCCTCAAACTCAAAATACTCATTCACTCATTTACTCCTGCCCTGCACCCCGCACCTTGCACCCTCCCTCCCCACCACTTTCCACCTTTTAAACCTCTAATCGTAAAGAATATAAGTATTTTACTGTAATCTAAAATTCACTCACTTACTACATCTCAACCACAACTACACCTTACCTACACCCACAACCTCACTCACAACTGCTATATAAACCCCACCCTCATCATCCTCATCACACACTATCCCCAAAAGAATAATGAAAATGACAAGGCTAATCGAGGGAGTTGTTCCACCTCCTTTCACGCCCCAACAATCAATATCCAACCTAACAATTATTGTCCAACACACAATCAATATCCAACACAAACCAAACAACCCTCCCTCTCAACTCACCTCACATCCGACTTATTCCTATTCCAGTCTTTATCAACAACTCAACGATCGTCGTTTACACGTACATTCGTCTATTCATTCCCCAAAATTCGTCTCAAGACACGTACGCATAAATAGAAAGTCGAGGAATGAGGAGAAGTATTTTATTCACTCCCTCAGGAGACTACCTAGCACTACCACCAGCATATATCTTTTTCTCACACACACACATACACACTATATACAGAAAAGAACGATCGACTGACTAGTACAATAGAATAAATAAATAAATAAATATATCCCTTCCCAACCTAGCCACCCAGCCACCCATCCATCCCCTCCGATCGCTGTGCATCGCATCAAATCAAAATCAAAAATCAAAATCAGAGTCCAACGAATGATCTGAATCGGCAACAAATGAAAAAAAAGGGGGTATTCGCAATCTCGATCATGGAATTTTGTATGCAGTATATGCCGTGTAGTATGTAAATCTGTGCATGAGCCGCAGGCCCAGGGTATCGTCGAAAGTATCAGTCAGTCTAGTATTATGCATCCTCCGCTTCTCGTCTTCACATCAATCACTGTCCCCATTTTGATACAAAAGAAATCCTCCACGCTTATCAATTCATGTCTTGAGTGGTGAAGGGGCTTCAGGTGGAGGTGAGATTACCATCCACCAACAGCTTTTCCTTCCCTCCTCGCACTCCCATATCCATCGTCAACTGTACTCTCATCATCATCATAGAAGCCAGCGTCGCTGAAATCTTCAGCTCGGGCGTCAGCATCGTAGCTACTCTTTCGCATCATAGGCGGTGTGCTTGGTCCCGCTGCACTGGAACGACTCTTGGCAGGACTGCCTCGCACAGGTTGCCTTGGAAGAGTGCGAGGTTGATTAGCCAGTTGCGATATTGTCATTCTCTGACCTGTGCTGCCAAATGCGGTAGGTTGGTCGCTACTGCTGCTGATACTGTGACGAAGAGAGGTAGGAGGAGTTCCTTGTCGTGCCGTGCTTGCTGGTGGAGTTAGGAGACCTGAGAGGAAGCTTTGATTCTGATTGCCAGGACTGGCTCGATTTGGCGTCGAAGAGCTGCTTCGTGAATGTCCAGCCTGCATCTCTTGACCGATATCAGATCTTCCTTTCCGCCAGTTGCCCCATGCTGCAGCTAATGGACCAACAGCCTGTGCTACTCGAGGGCTAGAAGCGACATCACGAAGGCTGGAGGCGATATTGGGAAGGCTGATAGCACTGCCACCGTTCATGGCACGCTCCCTCTCCTGTTCTTCCATCTGAAGGTTGGCTCTGAGCCGGATCGCAGCATCGCGAACACGTTCGGCATCAAATTGTTCAGCCTCAAGACTCTGCACGATGTCTTGCAAGTCACCCTTGCGAACAGCAAGGAGCTCACGTAGCCACATGATCTCATCGTCACGCTTAGAGATCTTAGTTGGAGCATCGAGATCCATGGTTGAAACAGTAGCTTCGAGTTGCTCAATCACTGCCTCGCGGTCTTGCAATTGCTCTTGAAGCACCATGATGCTTTCACGAAGAGCCTGAGGAGAAATCTTCTCTGGCAATTCCATTCCGCGTGATATAGATTTACGATGACCATGGCCTGCCGAACGCGCTGTCTTCGCTGCAGTAGCTGCAGCAGCGGCAGCTTGATTGGCGATCTCAAGTTTCTCCTCGAGATGAGCAACTCTGTCTTGGAGATGTTCGGTCTTGGCTGAGGAGAGTGACAAGCGTTCCAAGAAGTGCTGCTCAGATCGTTCAGCGTCCTCGAGAGCGTTGTTAAGTTGGCGCTTATGCTGCGTCTCGATGTCCTCGATCGCATCAGCATGCTTGCGCTTCATCTCCTCAAGCAAAGACTGCTTTGTAGTTTCAACTTCCTCAAAGAGCATCTCGTTCTTGGCTCTAGCAGTGTCAGCTTCCAGCTTGACCTGGTCAAGTTCCGCGCGGACTCGAGAAAGTTGATGCTCGAGATCCTCCCGGACAACGTTGACTTGGTTATTTGCAGCTTCGACTTGACCTTGCATATAATGTGTCGTGCGTTGGACTTCCGCCAAGCCAGATTCTCTTGCCTCCTCGAACTCCCGTTTGTACCGCATAGCCTCTTTGTGCGCAGCTTGATTCTCCGCTCGCAAATCTTCAATGAGCAAATCCAACTTCTTCGCATCATTGACGGCACGCATACCCTCCCTCTCTCCAGCCTCCAACCTCTCGATCTCGGTCTCCAGTCGTTCCCTCGTCCTGGCTTCGGCTTGGAGTTTGGCATCGAGGACCTCCTGTCTGGCAACCAGTTCGGCTTCCTTCTTGGCGCGTCGAGCGTTCTCTTCGGAAATGTCACGGGCAGCTTTGGCCATATCCTCCTGCAGATCCATTAATTTCCCTCTCATACCCTCGCGGACTCGGATACTTTCCTCCATCTGAGTCCTCAATCTATCGATCGTGCGCCTCAATTCCTTATTTGTCTCATTGGCTTGCTCTGCATCATCACTATGGCGTTTAGCGGCCTCCAGTGCCCGTTCGGTTTCCATTTGCCAGCGCTGGGTCTCCTGCCTTGCTTCGCGGAGCTCGATATCTGTGATGTTAATCCGGTTCTGGAGCTCGGAGTGGGATGTTTGGGAATTCTCATGAGCGGCTTCAAGGAAGGCGATTCGCATTGTGGTCTTAGCACGTTGCTCTTCGACACTTCTTACCTTCATGTCACTCTCATCGACTATTTCCCGGATTTTGATCTCCCGTTCGTCCATGGCTTCCCGGAGGCGAACTTCCTCTTCAGAAGAGATGCGGAGCAATCTCTGGACTTCTGCAAGGCGATCCTCGGCTGCACGTCTGGTTGTAATCTCTTGCTCTGTCTTATCTTCTGTACGGCCAAGTCTCTCTTCGAGATCCGCAATGCGAGAACTACTGTCACTTTCTGCACGAAGTAGCTTCTCCTCGAGGTCGGCAATTTTAGTCTTGTACTCAGCCTCTCGGGCAAGGGCGGCTTCGTCCACAACCGGCTTCGCAGGGATGAGCTTCTCCTCGAGATCAGCGATTCTTGATCTGTACTCTGCTTCTCTGGCAGCAGCAGCTTCATCGAAGTATGGTTTAGGTGTAGCAGGCATTCGTCGTTCGACAGCTTCCTCGACAATATTTCGCAGGTCCTCACCGCGGAGATCCAAGCGCATTGAAGCGCCGAATTGCTCTTTCATCTCCTCCAGAGCCAGTAATACATTACGTGAGTCGGGAATATCTGATGGTGCAGTCGCGGTTTGAGGTCTGGATGGTTGGTGAGCATTTAAGACCTCTGTGACGATGGCTCGGATTTTTTCCATCTTCTTGTCTCTTCTGGGGCTTAGAGAGCGACGCGGATTATCGTCATCTTCGTCGTCAGCATCGCTGAGCGCACCAGAGATGCTACGTCTATCGCGACGACTTGACGGACCGTGAGAAGCCATCATATCAATGGACATCTGGATGGACTCAAGGGTCCTCTCCAATGGATCAAGTCTTTCAGCCAAGAGACCACCCACGAGCTCATTGACATGATTGTCAAAGAATTGCGCCCTCGGCTGCAGTTTGGCTTCCTCAGTCTCGCTGAGAACGTCATCCCACTCGCTTGGAGGTAAGCTGTCGACAGTACCAAGCCTCCGGACGGGAGACTCATAATTCTGCGGCTGAATTTCGCCTTCAAATGGATCTTCTGGTACACGGCCGAATACTCCTGCCTGCCCGGGCAGAGGATGGAATCGTCTCGGACTTGGGCTCGGTGCGTCACTTCGCATGAGATTCTGCGGCAACAATCGGATTGGTGACGAGTTGTCAGGATCCGGCACCTGTACTTGCTTTTGAGGGCTTTGCTGAAGCCATGTTGGAACTTCGACATCACGAGGTGGAGCAGACTGCTCAACTTGGTTCATATGATGGAGGATGTCATCGATTTTCTCGACAGTCTGCTCATGGATCGCCTCGGTCTCCGGCTCTTGTGCCGCGTCCGACTCAGCATAAGTTGGGGGACTCTGTGGGCCGGGCAAAGATGCTTGAAATTGCATAGACTCGTGACGATCCATGTTGACCTCGGGCGAAGTGACCTGAGTAGGAGGTGTTGGGCTTCGAGCATATCTAGAAGCCGACAACCCACCTGTTTTTGGTAAAGAAATTGGTGCCACTGGAGCAGGAACTGGGTCTGAGGGTTGTCCGAACGTAAAGTTGAAAGTATTAGGCCTGAATTCGAACGGTTTCGCGGTGGCGGATAATGACGACGCATTCTTCTTGTGTCCCTTAGGTTTCTCAGGCTCCACTGGTGAAGGCTCATCAGAAGACACAGCATAGTTGCCGTAAGCTGGAAGACCTGATCCGTATCTTTTCGATGTAAAAGGTCTCGCAGCATTGAAATCTTCAGCCTGCTTACGTTGATCGAACTCCCATGGAGCAAAATCCTTGCCACCTGATTCAGGAGAGTTGAAAGAGAAGTCTCGAGTATGAGGCTTGACAGGAACCGCCGAAGCTGGTTCTTCGCCACTGTCACCAAGTGGTGCAGAATTTTCCTTGTCAGCTTGAGTGGTAGTAATTTGCACATTCTCTTTCGGTGGTGATTGTTCCCTTGTGGTCTCACCCAATGGCATATTGTCAGCGAACAATGGTACAGAATCGCCGTCTTCCTTGTCTCCCTTAGCTCTTTTGAAACGGCCCTCGCCTTGCGTGATACGACCGTCTTTGCCTTCCATGGTCTCGTTTTCTAAGTCCCTAGATTGACTACTATCCGGTCGCACAATAGGGATTGCCTTGGACTTCTTGGTCGGTTTAGAGATGCCAAGTGCGCTCAGATCGATACTACCAAAAATGGAAGTGCGAGGACCTTCGCTGCCCGAACCCATGGAATCGGAGAAACTCGAAATTTGTGGGGTGAATGCGGGAGCATCTGGTCGGAAGCTTGGACCAGAGGCAGAGAAGCTAAATTCGCTTTGGCCAGGAGTGAATGCAGGAGCACCGACATTGATTCTACCTTTGGAGCTAGCAACTGAATGGTGGCTGAAATGGCTAGAAGTAGCAGACGACACTGGTGGAGCAAAGGCATTGTAAGCATTGACAGCTGGTGGCTGAAAGCTAGTTGCGCCAAACGCAAATTGATTTGGTTTGAACGTGTTTGATGGGTCAAATTTGAACTCCTTAGCCGCCACGTTGAGCTTCGACATGGAAGGTTTAGGAGCATGGCCACGTTTGGGAATCGTGCTATCCTCGGTGTGGTTTGGTTCAGAATCAGCCCAGGGGTTGCTAGCTGCCGATAAAGCTCTCTCGTGCCCACTGGACAAGTCCATGCTTGGAATCGGCGTTCCCAGATTGCTTGGGTTAGTCTCGATATCCGATAGGTCTGGTTTACCAGCAGCTCCAAGTAAGCCAGACTTGGATTCTGGAGCACTCTCTTCGCTATCCTGGAATGGCCTTTGCGATAGAGAGTGACCTCTGCTGTGAGGTTGAGGATGGTGAAGAATTGGGCCTTCTTCAGAGTCATCATCAGCATAGCGAGAAGCTCCAAGCCCTTGCGGAGCGGATGAATTCCGTGTATGAGAAACGGAAGTAGGCTCCTCGAAAGCATCCTCTGCCTTGTCGGAATGAGGGCTGTAGTCTTCATGTTCAAGCTGTCGTTGGAATTGCTCCTCGAGATGGTATTCAGCATCATCAATTTCTTTCTGCAAGCTAGCACTAGGGTTGTGCTTAATTTGTCTAGCTTCAGGTGTCTTGGAAGGACTCTTTGATGGTAGGTCTTCGTCCTCGGTTTCTCGGAGTTCTTGCAGACGTGGAGATGCTCTAGCGCTAAGCTGCAATTGCTGTTGGTGTGCAAGCTGGGTTTGGAGTATCTGTTGGCGCTGCTGCATCTGTGACATAACGTCCCCATTCTGTGGAAAATAACCATCTTGCGAGAAAGGCGAAGCTGGCGATACCATGGCTCCCAGGTTGTGTAAAGACGGCGAACCGCCTCGAGCATGGCCTTGCTGGTAAAGCATTTGTTGAGGTGACCAGACGCCAGGGGATTGCTGTTGGGGATATTGGAAAGGAGATCCGAATGGATGCTCAGCACCCGTAAACGATACAGATTGTCTCGGATTGTACTTTCCCTGCATGTGTGCGTGCATGGAGGCCGGAGATGCCACAGAGCCGGGATTCGAGCTTTGACTTGTGGACATGCCAGCTCCAGGCACCAAAACCGGAGAAAAGGGATTCGGATGATGGGTCAGATGGCTGGAGTTTGCTGATGACGTTGGCAGTGGTGGAGAAAATGGTAGTGGAGGGTACTGCGTCGATGTTCGGCGGCTCAGATTGGAAACAGCTGGAGATATAGTCGGCGCTGGATCCTCATCACCGAACGAAACTCCTAGAGCACGTAATTTGGCCTCCTTCAATTCTTGGACATAGGCATCCCATTCTATAGCACCATAGCTCATTAGTTAAGGAGTTCAATTCAGTGTGCTATTGATAGGGGGAACGAGGCGCTTCTCGCTTCTGCAATCGTTGAAGCAAGGGGGCGAGCAAAGAATGCAAGATGGCTCGCGGTGTTAAAAATGATATAAAAGTAAAGCTTACCTCTTCGATCCGGGATGCTGATTCTGAAGCTCCTCTCGTGTCTCTCACTATTCATGTCTTGAATCAATGGCCATGGGCTGCGACTTTGTCCTTGACTCCCTTCATCGACGCCATCAGATTCAGGTCCAAGATTGAAACCAGTTGTGTCATAACCCAATTGCTCCCACTCCTTCATCATGACAGCAACCTCATTCACAGATATTGGCTTTGGTGCGTTGCCCTTCTGACCACGTCCATCATCTCGAGGTAACAGAACCATAATACTCTTTCCCTTCCACGGTACTTTCTTCTTGATTCTTGGTGGGGAGGAGACAGGGGCGGGCTCTGCTGGTGCAGGTAGAGCTGCGGCGCGCCATTCTTTCGGTGGAGGGGGAGGAGGCTGTTCAGCTTCCGGCGTTGGCATCTGCAGCTCCATTTCCATCCCTTTACTCTCGTCAACATTCGACAGAGACATGTTGGGGATTGCTGCGTCAGAGAAATCCTCTTGCTTCAACGTTTCTGTTGTTAAATGTCTCCTGTGACCACGCTTCGCAGCACGAGTCTCTCGCGACTCAAGAAATGTCTTGAGTGTCGGCGTTCGTGGATTGTCGTCGCGGCCCAACCAATCTCTAGCGTCTCCTGAAATTGATCCGCTCAATGAAGAGTGTTCACTATCTCCAGGATCGTCACTTAACCAATTGTTTGCTTCTGCCGCTTCGCCTCCTGTATGTTGCCGAATCCAATCTTCCGTCAGCCCAGTTGCAGGTCTTCGTGCTCGATTTGCAAGAACAGCTGCACTAATGAGTCCGTCAGAGGTTACGAAGTCGGGCTCCGAATGCAGTCGTGCGAACGTGGGAGCTGGTCGCAAGAAAGGAGTATGGAACTCGAGATGACGGATAGGAGAATCTTCGGATGGTTCACTGCTCGCAGGTGGACTGTTGGCGTGTGATTGGGTTCGGATTGAAGCAGGTGGCTGCTGGTATGGAGATCCCCAACTGGCTGTGTAGTAATGACTACTCGCTGTTGGCGAATGCGAAGGAGTTCTTCTCGACTGTTCGCTACGTCCTCGAAATGTCGGTACGGGAAGGGGTGGAAGGATAGGGGATGAGCCTCCTTCGTCAGCGGTCGAGGATGTCGAGAAAGCTGGTGATGCTGGCCGTTCCACACGTGGAGAGGGAAGGTTGCCGGGTCCGTCCTCTGCCGTCGCAGCAGGAGGAGGCGATGAAAGCAGTGAAGACGTTGTTTGGATATCTACTGAATCAATGCGCGTCAGTTTGTCTCCTGGAGGATGGCCGTCCGGCAACGCGCATCACCCACCACAACGAGACCAGCGCAGACGAGGCTCAAGTCGTCTGCTGCTGTGTCTCTATGATCCTCAGCAAGTCCGACAGCTCCACGGACTCGAAGGTTGTTGATGGGGGATATCGGGGGGTTGTCGCGACGCGTCCAAACGACCTCAACAAGGAAAAATTAAAGTATTTTCGTCGAATTAAAGGAGTGACATAACGCAAGAAGGCAACGAACAAGGTGAAGACATCCGATCAAGCCAGCAAAGGTCGAGGCATACGGAGGAGCGAGGTATGCGAGAGGCCTTGGGAGAGGGAAGCAGAGCGGTGTCGAGATAGGAGAGTGGTGGATGGATGGGCGTGGGCGATGTTGATGGAGTGGATGTCGTGTCGTGGTTTCCCTCTAGGGCCGGGTTCTACTCTTTTCGGTTGCTCTGATCCCAAGAAAAACGTCCCTGGGCCTGGCACTGACACGGGCGGGCGAGCTGCGGGTGTGGAGCATCGAAGCGTGAGTGGTGTGGATGCCGCAGGGGGCCGGGGCGCTGCTGGCAGTGGCCGCTGAGTCGCTGACTGAGATTGGTCGTGATTTGGCAATGAAATCGTTTTAATGCGACCCGACCCCGACACCCAGCCGAGGGACCGTTATATGAAAATCTGCTCTCCTTTATCTCCGAGCGAAGTCGTGCCCGTTCTCCTTTTTCTAGAAGCACGGCATGGGAACGGTGTTGCGCAGGTGGCCGTCGAGCATTGCGATTTCTATATATAAGTTGACATCACTTCGTTGCACAGCGTGTGTGGCCATACTGGAGGTACAAAGCACACATGTCAGACCAGAGGAACGGAACGCAGCGAGGCAGTGTCAGGGTTACCACGAGGGATCTCCCGGTCCGCGGATATTCAGGGGTTTCGCTTTTTTATATCTCTCTTTTTATTGAAAAAATTCTTAGGAAGTCACCGGTAGTACGTAAGATCTTACTATGTAACGATTGATAGTTCAACTATAAGAATCAGAAACTGGCTTCTCATCGAAATCATATTTGTATCGTTAATCGAGCGAAAGCCCCATTGCTAGGTCTGCAGAGCATTACCAGTTACGCAATTACTTGAGGACCCACAGAAACATACTAATGCAATGTGCTATTTCGCTCATAAAAATGGCAAAGGGCTGGCTTCTATTTGCAAGAAGTGTCCCTATCTTGGATTAAATGGGATCCCTTTGCTGTGAAGAGCGTCTGTGGATGCAATGACTCAGGAATGACCCACAGAAACATACCAATTCAATATGCTAGTTTGCTATTCAAATCAGTAAACGATTGAATACTATGTATAAACGAGGTTGGTATCGTGAACTGAGCGGAATCCTCGTTGCTATGCAGAACGTCTGCAGTAGTGCAATTACCTGGGATGGACCCACAGGCATATACCAATTTGGTCTGCTAGTTTTCAAATTAACAGAGAGTTGACTATTGTGTATAAGAGGCGGTGATATGGAGAATGCAAGCCCCTTTGCTCTGCAGATTCTCCCCAGACACTAGTCGTGCTACCTCGGCCAAGGGAAATAGTTTGGTCAAGCACCACGAAACATCAAAAGTAGCCAGTTAGACCCGCAGTAAAAGACTCGATGGTATATTGCGACAATTCCGAAAATCTATATTCTAACACAAATTCAATCCTGGACCCGACCTCTAACTACCAAGATGCCCCTTAACGGCGCATACATGCCGGTTCTCCATAGCATCGTCTAGCTATATTCTCTGCACGTTTAGCACGAAATGGAGTACTTGGAGCTTCGATCCGCGTTCCAAACCCCCCAATGCGTCTCATCAGCCACGCTTCCATCCTGCCCAACACTAACCGGCTTCCACGGCTCATCAAAAGCCTCAAACGAGAAGACATTCACGCCCCAATCCAGAATACCACATATGCCCTTCTGCCAAAACGTCTGCGCGTTCGAGGTTCCAGGGACAGCATTCTGGTAGGCATCACCAGCAGTCGGCCAACCTATTCACCAATTAACAACCATCCGCAAGCCCCCGAAATGGATAACTTACCAACTTCACCAACCCAGAGTTCAGGCCCACTAGTCGTAGATCCAGCAACGGACTGAATACGTCCAAAAGCCTGCATAACATCATCAAAGAAACTGCCTGTGGAATTCGCTATCGTCTGTCCCTGCCAATACGAAAAGGCATTGCAGAGCAAGATATCAGCGCCGCCCTTGATTAGCGGATCTGCAGTGCCGTCCTGGTATTTATTCCAGCTGTCTGCTGTGCCGACTTTGAACTTTCCGCCCAGAGCAGATTTGACATCTTTGATTTTCGCGAGGAGTTGGTCGCCGGTGAAGTTTCCTCGATACATGGTCTCGGATCCAACGGTGATGGCATAGACTTGGTCTGCGTATTGGGGCGCGTATTTGACAACGGCAGCTTTGTCTGCCGCATAGCTCTCATCTGTATCCGGCCTATCAAATATTAACTTAAGCTCTTAAATGAGTACTTGGGGTTCCAACGTACCAGATCCCAAGAATGACCTGAAAGCCTGCGGCTTTCGCAGCAGGAAGGATCTCCTGTGCGGTGTTGCAATCACTAGCAGCATATCCTCTCACCAGCTTGCTGGTACCACCCAGCGTCTTGAAATCCGCCGCATAGTCGGCTTGAAACTTGCACGTCCCATCTGCCTTCTTATCCCCAAGAGCAAAACCCAAACTACCTCTTGCGGCTACAAGAGCAGGTGCTGCTGCGAGGACGAGGGCGGCGAGTTGCATCGCGTGGATATGTTTATCGAAACGGAACAAAACAGGGGTATCGAAACGAGAAAATGAGCAATTGAGAGAGTGTGTGAGGATCGTACAAGGAGTGATTACGATGGCCTCGGATGGATCAATGAATGACGATAGTTAGAGAGAGGGGAGAAGGAGTGAGGTTGGAAAAGGCATACAGTTGATCCTGAACTGAAAGGTCTGGGGTCATTTCAGGAGGATGCGCGCTAGTGTTCAACGCCTTTCCCGAAATTGGGAAATGTCCCTTGGCTTCTTGGCAACGAGGAGCTTCATCTTACCTACGATCAATGAAGGCCATATGTATCGAACACGATGCCGTTTTAAAGTTGCATTATTTGTTGGCTATGTTGAGGAGTATAGTGTGGAGTCCAAGTGGATCAGATTTGACGCGTGCTTTACTAAACTTTTAAGGTTAATTCTAATCATGACGACGACGGGCCAGATGTCGCAAAAACGACTTCATGTACGTCCATTTCCTTGTACTTTGCATTTTGCACTTTGAAATATTATGAATTGGGCTTGTTAATTTGTCAATTGTATAGTTGGAGGAATTGATGATCTTATTCAAATCTCTTATACTTTCCGTCTCTTTTGTACGGCCAGACAACGACGCAATCCGAGTCACACGCAATATAGCCCAACACGGAGGCGTTCACTCTTTGAATACACTATGAATATAAAACCAGTGGATGCCCAGGAGCTTGCAGTTTCAATGATCCGTAAAGCAGACTGTGTATTGCCACTATGAAACACTTACGCCAACGAATCCCGAGAGAACGATACCCGTCATTCTGAAATCCGTTTCTCGTTTATGCTTGTCAATTTCAATGACTTAGAGATTATCTCAGGATTCGGGGAAGATATCCTGAAAGTTTCTATTCATCTACACACCCAGACAGATATTTCACTCAAGCTCAAGTCCATTTGTGATCTCTAAGAGCTTTAAACTTCTGCTATAACCTATACAATACGTTCATGAACAAAACCAGTCACCTCCTCAATGATGAGGACGTCAACATCTTGAACAATAGATCATCATCATATGAGCAACGTCTTATGCGGCACACTGCATCTTTACTTGAATGAGTACGAGCTTGCACTGTAGAGACTTTGAAAATGTGCGAAGCCGCATGGCAGATATCCAGTTGCCATTTCATGCGTGGGAAATCGCCATAGCCGCATCATATAGCGGGTCGGTCTGCAATCAGACTTGAATACGGAGCCGGATAAATCGGTATAAACCGGTGAAGATATACTCGGGTATTCAACCGGTGAGGTTTTCATTTACGGTGAAAAATCCGACGGTTTTGAATGAATATTCAGAAATATCAGTATTTGAGGCCGAATTTGAAGATATATTTATACAAATAAAGGATCAAGAAAAGGATCAATAAGAGCGCTAACGCTAGGAGTAGGAAGAATAGTAGGATCAAGAGCCTCGAAACGCTCTATAATCTCTCCATTTTTATCAAACAAAATATTAATTTCATCCTCCTTTTTAGCAATTAGGTTCCAACTCCGTAAACAAAGTACGTACCGTACGTTTTCACTTGATATTCTTGTCCGTCGCTTTGAAATCAAATTGCCGGCGTAGCTGAACGTACGTTCGGAAGGTGCTGAGGTTGCAGGAATTGCCAAATAATCACGCGCTATTTGATAGATTATCGGAAACTCATAAGCTTTACTCTCTATATGCTCTCTCATTTTATCGTGAGTTATCTCAAGATCAAGAACAGGATCTTTGAACCAACGCTCGAGCTCAGTATTCGTAGGGAGGAGAGGTTATTCGACGCGTTGAGACGCGACGTGCTTTACGTATCCGTGAAGTGGGTTATTCCTCCAATTATTATCATCGACAGTAGTATTCGAAGGACGCGTTAATAGTTGCTCTTGCGCTCTTTCTCGTTCGATTACAGCAATTTGAACAGCTCGCCGGCGATACTGTCCATAAACGTGCTCAAAGTGTGCCTTCCCCCTCTTGACTTTCGGTGAATTGGCACCTCCTTCAGCGTCGTAAATATAAGTTAGTAAATTCATCTTGTATCGCGGATCGCAGATCGTAGTAACGAAAGAGTGACGCGTCGCAAGGGAGGTTTTGTAGTATTCGAGAAGGATCTTATGGCCGGCGCGCGCGGCGGTTTGAAGGAAAGGTTTATCGTTTTGCGCTATAAATACGCTCAATTGTCGTAGCATATGAAGATAATCAGGAATGACGTTATGGAGGGTAGAATATTTTTCAACTTGAGATTGAACCGTAGGGCGCGAAAATATTTCGAAAAATACGGCGATTTCTTTCAGCATATCCCAGTTAGTATTTGTAAGGGTAAAGTGCTCTCGTATAGATGGATCCCATTGCTGTGTATGTAAAACCATGCGAAGAGGTTGTTCTATCTTGATTGCCGCATTTAGAAGCTTATGAGTAGAGTTCCATCGTATAGGCATATCGCAAAGTAGTTCGTTGAATGGTATACCCAAGATTTTGCATATATTCTTCAGCTCGGCGCGCGGTTTCTTTCGTTGTTTGAATATGAGGGCGAGACAGCGTAGAAGGAAGAATGGAGAGCGTTCAGCTTCTGGAGGAGCTTGTGCTTTGCCTGTGACGTGAGCGTAGTGCTGTCGAGAGGCTTGAGCCTTAGATTTCACTGCTTGGAGAGCTGGGGGAGTTAGTAAATATAATTTTACGAGTACGTTAGCTATGTCTGTATTCGATGTCCTAAATATTAAAGTTGCATATGATTTTGGTGTGAAAGTGATAAAAGAACTATTGTATAAAGACATTTATAACGTACCTGCTTAAACCGCGATATTGTAAATATAGACGCAATAACGTACGTCTCCTTCGACGCGATTAAATCGTAAGAAGTGGAAAGCTTGATCTTTAGACCCCATTTGATCCCATCTCTCTTGTACGATAGCTTCAAATTCATTAAGCATGACGTTATTTGGCGCGGCGTTATCTCGAGTGATAGCGATAATGGAATTCGTGATATTGAACCTATCGGTGACAACAAGGAGCTTTTTGCAAAGATATATTCCATCGTGAACGGCGTCTTTAAGCTCGATAATATTTAAAAGAATGGATATATGCTGTCCATCTTTCGTGATAATATGCCCTGTAACTGCCTCGTAGTCAAGCTTGTTATTTCCAGACCATCCATTAGTTGTAAGGGAGACGCATCCTCCTAATTCGATATGACTTTGAAAAATGTTATATTATGCTATCTCTCTTGCTTCGTATCTCTTCTTCAGATCTAGCATTAAAGTAAAGCGCGAGATCTGTTGCGTAGTCGGAGAGAGAAACTTAATTAAAGCTTTCGTTTCGGGCTGGTCGACGAGAGAGAAGGAAAGGTTGTTTTTGATGATGAATTCGAGGAAGAGAGTACGGTAGCGTTCGTTTTGGGACTGCTCTGAAACTGGTTTTTCGTAGTGGAGGACTTTATTGCTCTTTCTTCTAATATTCAGCTCATCCAACTCTTTTTGACTCAATGGCACGCCTAGGTGATACTTCAAGTAGTGGGATTTGTAATTATTAGTTCCTGCTAATGATCTGTTTACGAGTTTGCGCTCGTAGTTAGTACACCCAGGCTGTGAACAAGACACCCACATTATGCAATGATCAGGTTCATAAACAGTGCGAGTATAGAGAGGATGAAGTCTAGTAAACAAGAAGGCGTTAGTAGGCTTTAGAGGAGGTGCTCTCTTCACACGGGGTCGATTATTTGGTGGGAGAGTTGATGCATTTTGATCAGTAGCAGTAGGTGCTCGATTGCGCTTTGGAGAGGGGTTGGGAGGCTCCCGGGGAT